>RSEF01000011.1:22011431-22034419 GCA_003993805.1 Himantopus leucocephalus | reverse complement strand
ATAATTTACTGTCTACCAGGACCCCCAGATCCTTCTCCTCAGACCTGCCTTCCAGCAGGTCCACCCCTAACTACAACAAGGTTGATGTCCGTGCCATTACTTCTGCCGCTTTTCCCCTCTGAAAGCCCGTCAGGCTCCTCACGCTGCCTGTCATTTCTCCAGTGCTTCACCCGCACGGATGCTGGCAGGTAAGGACAGCCCGGTCTGGCCTCCGCACCCGCTTGTTTGCTCGGCGGTGTGTGCTCAGGGCTGGCTTCACTTGGAGTTCTTTTTTTTTTTTTTCCCCTGGACTGGCAAGATGTGTCCTATGGTGCAGTCCCCCAGCAAATACACTGTGTTCAGCTCTTCCTAAACGCTGTGTGGGTGCTTTCGAGCCTGCGCCGAAGCTTGCAAGATGAATAGGAAGCCAGAAAGCTACAGGGCTGTGTGTGGGGGTGGTTTATCCACAGCCACAGCAGGGACACCGTGGCAGAGCTGTAGTTTAGTCCTTCCTGCATCCCGGCCGCTCACGGGCTGCAGATGTCACCGCTCCCTCCTCTCTCCCACCCGTTCGCTCTCATCCTGCGGCTGCAGGTGCCGACACCTTTGCTCTGCCGGCAGAGCTGTCTGCAGGCGGCCGGAGGAGCGGGGATGCTGTAGGTACGGCAACGGTAATCATACCTTACAGACCATGATGCCTCTAGCCCAAAGTTTCGGCGTGACTGAGAAATGTCATCTCAGTTTCACGATCCCTGTCTCCCAACCAACCAAGCATCATCTCCTGCTACCCTGATGCGGAGATTTAGCTCCTTTCTTCTGCCAGAGCCCGAAATGTCGCCACCTGAGAGTTACAGATTTGCTGTTTCTCCATCCAGCAGCACGGGACCCCTCCAGCCCTGCCCTGTGTTTGGCACTGACTCGACAAGGGGCAATTTGGAGCGGTGGTGGCTTCCCCACTGCTCCCATCAGACCCCTATCACCTCTCCTGGCAATGCCAAACCAACGGGGAGAACAAGGGAGGAAGCTGCTCTCAATGGTAAGTGTGGGAATCATCAAAAACCAAGGCTGGAAAGGACCTGAAAATCACACAGCTCAGCCTTCTCCCAAAGGCAGGTTCAGCTCCATCCAAGTTACATCTGAGCTGCAGATGTCCAAGCAGGTCTTAGACCACGTCCTCCCTCCCAGCCACCACGGCCTCCCCAGGCAATTTATTCCAGTAACAGTTGATGGCCCACCACTGCCTCTAATGCTTGAATTTAAGCCCATTAATTCTGTTCATCAAGAACAGATTATTCCCTTCCACTATGCAGCAGCTGTTTTATGTGTTTGAAGGTCGCTCCCTCTCCCCTTCTCTTGCCTGAACACCTCCAGCTCTTCCCAGCAGCCAGCTGTCAATGCCCAACATGTCCTCATCTCTCCCAAAACAAGGAGCCCAGGACTGGATGCCTCACACGGGGTTATCCTCCAAGTCCCACAAGCTGTGCTCCTGCTTAGAAAGCCTACTTGTGTTCTCGACAGCAGAGTGACAGTATAGACCGACGTTTGGCTGTAATCTGCTCTATCACCCCGATCCGCAGAGCTCCGATAGCCCACCACGCTCGCTGTACTTGCCCGTTGCTTTCCCTGCCCAGCTATCCTGCCTGAATTGCATTCTCTTGCCTGCAGTTTGCCGAGACCCTTTGGCATGGCATCCCCCCACTGAGGGGCTCGCACCCCCTCCTGGCTCCGCGGCATCCGCACACCGAACAACCTGAGCTGTATCGCATCCTGCAGACCAGTACAGGACAACCTGAGCAGTGGTCAGCTCAGGAACGCAACCCCTTTGCGACGTCCCCGGCTCCGTGGCCATGGTTCCTCCCTCCACCCGGGTCGGGTTTCCAGTACAACGCGGTGACAAGGTCACTGCTTCAACAGGCAGAGCCGTCACACAGCGGCAGAGTGATGGAGAGCAGGTTGACGCAACGCCCAGCTACCAGGACTTAAGCACCGATGTCTCAAAAGGGTCCCGCCACGCTCTTGGACCAGCATGAAGTTCTGTTGCCGTAACCTAACCACAAGGAAGGATTACCAACACCTTGTCTGCTCCTGCAGCTCCTCCACCAGGTGAACGCTCAAAATCCCGGTATTTTTACTGCTGGCCCCGGGACTGGGTTGCAAAACCATCTCAAACTTGCTGCTCACGTCCTCCAGTGAAAAACCCACTGTTCCCACCAAGACGGTCTGCGGGCAAAACCCCACACCAACTTCCAGCACACGCTATAGCGCAGGGTGGGAGAAGAGAGGAGGGGGGATTCAAGACACAAACCCGTGGTAATTCGGGGGTGAGCTCTGCCAGCAGAGCAACCTCCCTTTCCGCTCCGCTGCAGTACCACAACAGCTCTGCACCGGGTTTCTCGGCCAGATTTCAACACACAATTTCGCCTACTTACCGTACTGGATTTGAGCGCATCCCCATTGTCCTCTTCAGATTCTAGTGCAACAGGTAAAGATTTCTGTGGCGGGGAGAAGGTTAAGTCCCACCTTAGTAGCCGAGGTTCAGCTTTGTCCCCAAATCTCAGGTTTTCCAGTTTCTGCACCGTGGGCTCAGCAGAGGAAGCTGGCCTGAAATTCTCTTTGTTCTGGGACTTAGACCTCAGTCTCTGAACCCCAAAGCCCCGGTCTTCCCCGCGGTGGTCATCAGCCATGCTCCTGCAGGGTCCCCCTTTGCTATAGTGTCTTTTTTGGGTGTGAATCTCTTGCATATAAGAATCCATCCTCATGAGGGGCTTCATCTCCATCTCGTAATTGCTCATCTTCTCCTCGTCCAGCTCAAGCAGTTTGGAGCTCCCTGAGCTGTGGTTGTGGGACCTGTGGTGGGAAGTCCATGAAACCGTGGCTGGGGAATCTGTCCACCTCTCTCTTTGCTTGTGGTTGGAGGACGAATGTTTGTGTCCTCCGCTCCGACCTCTGTAGTCTTCAGGGATGGAGGCTGACCCTAGCTGACCGCTGCGCAGCGTCCCGCTTCTCACGCCGCGAGTTCCGCCGACCTTCTCTTCGCTCCAGCTGTTGGGGCGCAAGTAATCCCCGCCGCGTCCCTCCAGCAACATCTGGATCTCCCCACCCCTCTCTTCGTCTACCGAGACCTGCCTGGAGAAGTGAGCGCTCTTGTTCCTGCAGGAAGGACCCAGGGGTGGCGTGGAGGAGGGACTGGCAGGGAAGCTCTGCAGCGGGCTGTCATCGGGAGTCAGGTCGGACGGGGTGGTCCCTTTGCGGTACAGCTCGGGGCTCTCTTGTTGGAGAGGCGTCCCGGTGGAGAGGACCTCAATGTCATCGCTCGAGTTCTGGCGCTTCGGTCTCTGGCATTCGAGCCCTTTTTGTGTAGTCGTTAAGAGAAAAGAGAGAGGGAGAGAGAAACACAACAGGATTATTTCTATTCTGTGGGCACCCACCAGGTTTTTCATGTCAAAGAATAGGGCGGAGAGCGTTGGACGGCAGCGAAATCGCGGGGCAAGATTGGGGCAGCAGCAGCATAGCACAATCAACAGCTTCTGCTACTACACCAAGAGAAAAGGCGCCGCTGGATTTACACCAAACCTGCTATCACCCCCAGCATCCGCAGAGCAGCGCGGTGCAAGTGGCTGCAGCCTGACACGGGAGATGGTTTGGCATCAGCTGCCGGTGTTGTCAAGATGAAGGCATTCTGCACTGAGGTTGTGTTTCGCCACTGCTGTAAACTCAAGGGCTACCAACCCTTTTAGAAACCACCTGGCACCACCGTGGCTCTCACTTCCAGCTGATTCAAACGGGCTCAAGGGCGGCTGCTCCTGTAGCACCCGCAGTTCTCGCCCGCCCTGCTGCCGGCAGGCACCCTGCTTGCCTGGGGACACGCGTGGAGGACCATGTGCGTGCATTACAAGTAAAAGGACTGGCAGTAGTTTTGCCGCCCTGGCGATGTGGGGAAGCCCCTCAGGATGCACCGAGCTGCTGGGAGCCTGGTGCAGGCAGAGGAGCTCTGGCCCTGCCTGCGCCCTGCCCGCAGCTCTGCTTTCCCTGGCAGGGCACAGGGATGCGGCAGCCCGTGTTGCTCCACGGCACCATTCCTGCGCTGCGCACGCAGTCGCTCCAGCCCCGCGAAGGGGGTTACGTCCCTGACCATCGTTGGTTTTGGGCGATCCACCTGACCACCTTTTTCCAGCAGCTCCAAACGCAGTTCGCAGGCACGAGAGGGGAAATCGGGGACGAAGCCGGTGGCAGCCCAGGGCTCACCGCACGCCCTGTGCTCATGCGTCACTGCCGACAGCCTTCACACACCTCCCCGGGCAGGAACCTCATCGGCTTCAGAGCTGTATGGTTTTGGAAGGGGAATCTCACCTCGAAGCTTTCAAAGGGAGATGGTCCCATCTGGGCAGATGTGCAAGCCTTCTCGTTAAGAAGAAAAAAACAACCCACAAACCATATAGGGAACAGCTTTCCTGCCCCGTACAGACAAGGAGGGCACGGACATTGCCCCTCTCAGCTCCTCCTGGCTGGACGTGATGGAGAGCACCCGGGCAGTGGTGCCTCATGTTTATGCAGGAGCAAGGTAGCATGTTCAGGGCTACATGAGTACAACACACACCGTGTCTTTAAAGATAAGATCATCTTATCTTTACCATGCTGAAGGCACTTCGTTCCCTTTGAGCCCAGAGGACACCCCAGATGATGTCTCCCTGGGGACAGGGACCTGGGGACGGGGACTTAAGAGTGGTTGAGTGTCTTCTGCTGGAGGTGACCAGCTGGCAAGAAACACGTCGTTTCTCCAGACGATTAGAAAAAACTGCAACTTATTAATCATGGATGAAACACCAAATTATTTCAAGGGGGTGCAAGATAATAGTGGTTAATTCTCATTTTACCCTCTCAAGGCACAGTTCCCAGCTAAAGGCATGCTAAATTACGTGAATAATTTGATAAATATATTAACTGCCTAATGCCCCTGAAATGCATCTAATTGCAATTGCTATGGCTAGACAAGAAATGAGTCTCAAAAAGGAAGAACTCAATTTCTTACCATGATTTAAAAATAAATGCTCTGAAGCGCCTGCTCTAATCTCTCCACTTCTGCTGAGTAATTTTCTCTATCGCATCGTCTTGGGGAGCTGCTGCCGCCGGGACGTGCCTTTGCCCGCAGCTGTCCCCGTGTCCCACCGCGCTGTGGTCCGGATACATGCGGGGGATGCCGGGAGCGCGGGGACGGATGTCCCCATCGAAGCACTTGCAGGGGAGGTAAATAGTAACAAGGCTGCTTGGAAATTTCCTACAGAAGCAATTTCTTGACGGGAAATTGGTCTTCTAATGACCGTCAGGGGTTTTTTTGTATTATTTGCCCCAGAAAATTCTGTTCGTGTATTGGGACAACACTCAGATAGTTCAGCCTTAATTCGTTCCCTGTGTCCCTGTTTGTCTGTGGGAGTCTGAACCTCCCAGGATTTATCTGGGGCCCCCGAGCAATCTTCGTACTGGTGGGAAATTGTGGTGAAGGAGGAAGGTGGAGTTCACCTCCTCCGTTTTCATGCAGAATAACAGCCTCTGGGGAAAAATACAGACCAATTTTGTGGCTGTTGTTGAGATGTTCTCGTTCCAGCCACCCTCCAGTATCACAGATGGGAAACTGAGGCAGGGAGGGAATAAACGACTTCATATGAGAAAGATGTAAAGCCAGCTATCGAAACGGGCTCACCCAAGACTTGGGGTGTCCCTGTTTGTCTCAGGCTGGAGGTGCAGGGATTTGCAAACTTCCCACCAGCTCGGGCGACTCCAAAGCCCATCTCCAACGGCACAGCCAGCCACAGCCTTGCTACACTCGCTGCTCCTGCACCTTAGCTCCAACCCCAATCTTCCCTGACCCCCTGAGCCCCATGATGGAGGTGAGAAAGTCCAAGGATGCTCCAGCATCCTCACCCCAGAGCCCCACACCAGGGACGACGCTATTAAGCACCCTCTTGTCCTACATCTCTTCCATCCAGACCTGTAATGAGCTGAGTTAATTCTGCCTCTCCATGGGTAAATTCCCTGAGTTTTGCATTCCCTGGCTAGGGCTCGTAGATGAGCAGGGACCGGCGATGCTGGGGCACATCCACCCCTGCGCTGGGGCACAGCCACCCCTCCAGCCCCGGTGCCCTGCAGGGATGCAGGAATTTCCTTGTGGAGGAACTCGACAGATGCACGGTGCCGGCTTTCGACACCCGAGGATGTGCAACAATTATTCTGAGCTAAAATTAGTCGTGGAGCACGTGATGTTCCTGGAAGAACGGTTGTGAGAGCGCGAAGGAGGATGCGGAGCACCAAATCTGGATTTCCAGCAGGATTGAGGCGGCCGTGCTCTGCTGCGGCGTCTTCAAAGCCATGCACGTGCCCCCAGGCACTGCAGTGCCCCTCAGGACCCACGTACAGGATTCGGGAATGGTGCTGAGCTCCTGCCTCTGCCATTGACATGCTGCCATCACCTCGGGGGAGTCACTTCATCCAGCCCATCGGCTGACCCCGCTGGCAGCCATGGCCAGGGGCGTCCAGCAGAGCCAGGAACCGGGGAGACACAACCGCAGCGAGCGTGATGGGGACGTGGAAGATCCCCCCTGGCAGACGGAGATGGAAAACCACAGGGAAGAGGGTGATGTGGAGTACCGAGCAGGGATATTTTTGGGGTTTTTTTCCAGGTAAAGGCCTTGTGGCACTGCCGTGGTGTGCCCGGGGTTGGTGGAGTCAGTGCCTGCTGGTCCGGAGTCTGTGTGTGTTCAAACAGGGTCCGCGCTGCGGGGATGCTCTGGGCCAGGGTGGCTGAGGGGATGACGTGGAGGTGGGCATGAAATCCCCCCCGTGATGCCGCGAAGGTGGGTGGCACACAGCACCCACAACACTGCGCGAAGTGGGCACACCCAGCACCCACGACGCTGTGCAGGGGAGGGGGTGGCAAGCAGCGCCTGCAGCACTGTGCGAGGTGGGCACAGCACGTACAGCCCCTGCAACGCCGGGCGGTGTGGTGGGGGCTCGCCCCGTCCCTGCTGCTGCTCCCCCCAGCCAGCTGCCCCCCGCCCCAGCCCTTTGCCGCCTGGGGTTACAGGGTCTGTGGGGTGGCACGGCCGCTCACAGCTATTATCTGCCTGACTTGGTTTCCCAGGTCTCCTGACATGTCTTGGATGGTGTGTTTGTTTTTTAATGTGCTCTAAGTGGAAACTCCTTCCCCCCCNCCCCCCCCCCCCCCCGCCCCGGCTTCACTCACACACAACCCACCCAGACGTGAGCACCAAAAACACGAGCCCCAACACAAGCCAAGCACCGCGTCCCCGTCTAGAAGCTAGTAAAAAATGCATTACCTAAAAATATCTTTTCAAGAGGTGATTTAAAACAGCAAAGCGTCTTGGCAAGAGGAAATGGAGATGAGGAACATCTCAGGGCTGAAGAAGCCCCTGGGACCGCGCAGCCCTGCGAAAAAGCTCAGATCTCCGATATACAAATTGGACCTCTGCAGGAAGAGAAACGCCGAGGGGCGTTTGAACAGGGCTGTGCCTTCTTCCAGCTGTGCGGAGCTCGGCTGAGAGGGGCTCTGCATGCTCTGACCCCCGAGATGCCCACCCGCAGGTGGCCGTGTCCTGGATGGGGTTTGCTACGCGCACCACCCCAGCTCAGGCAGGTTCACGGCTGGAGCCAGACCTCAAACCCCGTCTGGCTCATCGCTGCCAAGCCGTGGGATGCCCCCGGCCGCCCCCGCAGCCTCCGCGCCGCGGTTAAGCGAGGACTCGTGCATGGGCTGGCTGGTCCAAAAGATGCAATGATCCCTTTTCCCCGGCCTCAGGGAACGGGCACCGCCGACATGAGTCACCGGCACCAGCCCCAGGAGCAATTAAGCCGAATGAGTAATCTTCAGTTAGAAAGCTGGAAGGGGGAGAAAATAATGATAGACGCCTCCTAATGAGGGTTCGGTGCAGGAAAACTTTTGAATAAAACCATTCACATATATTAATTACTATGTTAATTATTGCTGTGGGGACTTGGAGCTTTCCACTCCCACTCGCCGCAGCCTCTCTCGCTCCTGGATAGGCACAGCCTTCGCGGGGCCAATCCTCCCCGTGCGCCCGCCGGCTGCAGACCACTGCCCGACCGCGGCTTCGCTTCGGCTTCCTCCTCCCTGAGCCTTTGCTGAGCCCGAGCCTCTCGTCAATGAGCAAAAATTTAGACAAACCAGCAAAAAATGTCGAAGATGATGGAGGGAAGGAAGAGCCGCCAAGCAAACTTCAAGCGTGCCTTTCCCCATCACCTCTGCACACGTACGTGACTGACTTGCACGCCCAAGTGAAGGATTAGGTACCTATGTGTGCCGCCCCAGCTCTGCAAGCCCAAGCGTTCAAAAGAAATCATGAACCATGAAAGCCACGGGGGTAAAATCAGTGACCGCCGCTGGGATCATTGGCGTTTGCATTTTGCTTTCAGAGCTCCTGTTGGGATTTTTTCCGTGCAACCATCAAGGACTACAAATTTAAAAAATGGGGGTGCTTTGGTGTGAAAAGAGGAGATCCCTGTAACGACTGGACCGCACAGGGTGGAAGTGTTGAATGTTGAAAGCCTTGTGCTCAGACCCCCGAAAGCTGATGTTACGGGGCAGTTTCCCACCCTAAGGGTCCTGGTGAGGACCAGGAGCTGCGGGCACAGACCAAGCCTCCGCGCAGGGCTCATTTTTGGGGGTTTTCGGTCTCTGCAGGTCTGAGTGGGGCAGAGAGTGGCAGGGGGTGAAAGCCGCATCCACGGGGCCGGCCGGCACAGCGGCACGCACTGACCGTTTTCCCTGTGCTGGAAGGAAGGCGAAAACTCTTTGGCAGTGATCCTGGCAATCCGCGCTTCCTCCTGAGCTTTCTGCGCCGCCGTCACAGCCGCCTCCGCCTTGGCCCTGGAGTGAGAGGTCCTGCAAGGCAACCAGAGAGACAAGGACCACATTAGGCAGCTTTTCTCTGCAGACCACGGCACGGAGAAACCCAGATTGCCCCCACGAAACCCCTTAGCCCCGACCCCCCTTGGCTGTCATGGAGAAGTCACCACTGGGAGCTGGGGTTCGTTGGGGAACGGGGGATGATACATCGATAACACGTTCATGACCTGCTTCTCCTTCTGCAAATCACCCAGGTGACTTGGAAATAGGGGCAGGATGCTTTGTTTCCCCAGGGATGCATCACCCCGAGGCTGGTCCCCTCCGTCACACATCCCTCTGCGGGGGACCCCAGCCCGGAAGACATCTGCAGCAACTTCTGCGTGCATTTCCTGCGAGCCTCTGGGGCTGAAGACCTGAATTTAAAGCCAGTGGGGTTTTTTTAACCCAAAACATTTGCTTTTGGATGAAAAAGCAAAGATTTCCACCCCCGCCCCCACGCTTTGCGTAAAAAGCTGGATGTAAATACAAGCGCGGTTTGTCACCGAGAGCAGAGGTAGGAGTCGGGGCTTGCCATCAGAACCGCCTCTACCACCCCTTAACACATCTTTATCAGGGCATTTTTTTTTCACTCCAGATGAGCGACTGCCCCCTGCACTCACCCGTTACCGGCGAGTCCCCAGACACTCGCGTTTGATGGCATTTCATCCCGTCGCTCAGGATTTACACCCTCTTCTACAGCTCCCCCTGCAGCATTCCTGCGAGCATCCTTCGCAGGCTGGTTTGCCCCTTCCCCTTAGCTGAGCTACCGAGGCACTTTAAAATAAATGCCTGTTCCAACCCACCCTGGTGCAGGCAGCGTTATAAATAGCTCGGCTGATTTCTTTTCCCTCCAAAATCAGGCCCTCCATCTCGTTTAATCATTTTTTTTTTTTTCTGCTGCTCTCTGAATTCCCTCTAATTTTTCGACATCTGCTCAGAGAGGAGTGCCATTTCTGACAGGCTCCTATAAATGGAAAATAGGGCTAGTAACGTGCCTGGCGTTGCATCGTGCGGCACAAGCCGGGGATACGAAACCGGGTGTGCGTGTGTCTGTGCGCGGTCACCTCTCCAAGCCCGGGCGAGACGCCTGGTCCCAGCTCCCAGATCCGACCTGTCACTTGTTTTCAAGTGCTGACAAGTTGTCTTTGCTCTAATAAGTGCTTTATTTATATAAATTGGCTGCTTTGGAGTAGCTGAGGGAGCGGATACGAGCTGTTCCGGAGCTACTGAGGGTGGTAGAGGGGCTGTGGTGGTGCTGTTGCAGGTCCCGCAGGTCCTCCATGACTGATGCAACCAAAAAAATGGTTTTAAATGTTTTTTTTACCCGCCCAGTGCTTGCTCTGCTCAACACTCGTGCAGGGTTGGAGGAGTGGACAAGCATCTTACAGGCCCATCCCCTGGCAGGTATCCCAGTTCAGCTCTTTCCGGAGGAGCAGGGATGCTCTGAGCAGGAGCTGCAGCAAACTGCTGGGAGAGGAGGCGCAAATTGCTCCCATTTTTGGCACAAACATGGTCGGTGGGAGAGGCTGGGGAGTCAGACCCGCTGATTAAACCACCCCAGTGCCAAGAACGGCTGGCATCTTCCACGGGAGCTTCTCAGTGGTCTGGATATTGGCTCCCGAAGATGCTCCATCCGTCTATCCCTCCACCGTCTCCTCGGACTGAAAACCATTCAGGGAAGGGACTGTCCCTCCCATACTGCAGCAAATTTATAGAGCAGCGGTCCCCACTGGCCTGATACAAAGGATTAATAATGTCTGATAGCGTCTGGACCAAACTCAGCAGGCAGGATTACACGCTGCCTCCCTAAACTCCTCCCCGGAGATGCAACTGGAGGCAGTTATTTGTCACTTCTTGCCAGACGAGGAGGCTGGAAGCACTGACAAGCAGCTTGTGCCACTTCCAAGGGTCCTGGGAACACACAAATGTGTCTGCGGAGCAGGAGGTTACGCTGGAAGAGCACAGGTGGAGCCACCACCCGAGCCACACTCCCCTCTCCAGCCTTCAACAACTCCCCTTTTTTCACCAAAATGGGTCAAAATCACCACCCCTGGGGCATGGATGGATTTCCATCCCTGGAAAACTCACTCCAGCGACTTCCGGACTAGTTCATCCCCATGGATTCCACGATCAGCCCAGGAAGAGCAGCAACTGGTGGCTTTGGCCCAGAAAGAGTTAAAAATCAATCACACTAATTAAGCCATCTCCGATGTAAAATATACTCAATACCCACAAAGCGGATATAACGTTGAGCGTTGCGCAGAGGCGCAGGCAGGCTTAATTGTTTGTAATGCTCTCTAAGATGCTTGGAGGAGAGGCGCCGTCGGAGTGAAAAGCGGAATTATGGTGATCTATACGTTGCATAATAAAATACATAAGTATTCCCAAATAAATGCAAGTAATCCAGTTAGTGTTCGCAGGACTTTGTCACATACTAAATTTAACAGCTGTCTCCTTTATACATGCCTGCTGCTCGTAGCGTGCGCTAAATCTTAATTCCCCAGTTAATTGCTTGAGTTTATTTCCTTGTAGAGCGGGTCTTTCTCCCCGACACATAGACGGGGCCCGATCTAATCACTCTTCTCCTCCTGCCATAAGCGCTGCCATAAATCTTTCCCGGAGAGAGATGCCATCCTGGAAACCACAGTCAAAGTAAGGCTGGATCCTTCCCTATGGATTCATCACAGCTGGAGGAAGAGGCTAGGGATGCTCGGAGGTGGGAGGAATTAAACACATCCTTTTACATCGCTCCTTCGTTACCTCCCATGGTGCCCTCCATCCCGTAACAAGCCCACCAGACAAAAGCAAGAGCACGGTGCCCCTCTCATCTTGTCTGAGCTGATTAAATGTTGCACATCAGCTCAAAGGTGCCCATCTGGGTTTCTTCTGCCATCAAGGAATGACCAGGCGAGAAGGAGCGATGCATCCCAGGGTGATGGAGGTGGCCAGAGCTCTCTGTACATCAGCACACGCAAGCGCAGAGGGACTTTTGATGATGGGTACAACCTCTAAATCTCCTTTTAGTGCACTTCACCATCCAGGCTGAACTGGGGGAGGGTGTTTTGGCAAGGATGGGGCTGGGAAGAGCCAGAGGGGTGATGGCAGGGGTGGTTTATAGCTCTTGAGACCCAAGGGTCCGGTTTGGGTTGGGGCAGAGAGTCCATACTGGGACTGGTTTGGGATATTTTATTTATTAATTTTTTGCCCAGCTGACTCACTCTTCTCGGAGGATGACCGGGCAAGTGATCAAACTGGCAAGAAGAGCTGGCAGGAGGCAGGGAAAAATCACAACCAAACAGATTTCTGTAAATCTTTGCAGATCTCTTGTGATTTGGCCAGGACTGACAGGAGAAGGGATAATACCTGGGAGTGGTTCATAATGCCAAGTTTATCAGCTCCGGCTAATCTATAAGAAGCTGGAATAAACTGATTTGAAAGGAAGAACTTGGCTTTTTAGGAATGCCAACAGCATCTCTGGCCTGGCTTTGGATGAGCAAGGAGCTTCTGCCGCAAATCCGATGCTCGGGGCCGGCTTAGCCAAAAAGGGGTGAGTTCGCAGCAAAATCTGTGGCACCTGATGGTCTCAGGAAGAAACAAAGCAAAATTAAAACCAGGCAAGGCTTGAGGGGTGTTTAGGTTCACGGACCGCTTTGGCAGGAGAACAAGTGGGACAACTGCTGAAAAATTAGGCTGGAAATCAGAGCAAGTTTATAGACCCCCAGAAACGTTTCTGAATGGAGATGGGTCTGTTCAGGACTCGGAAGTGCGATGCCTGTAGTTGCAGGGATGGCACCCGCTGTCGCAAGAAATCTCCTTCGTTTCTGAGTCCTTCACCTCCATCCAACTTTCTTTGAGCGCAGTGGTAGTGCAAAGGGAGGGGTGGAACCAGGCGAGGGACTCACCATCCTTGTCCCCTTTTTTTCTTGCATTCCCGTATGAGAAACAGGTTCTTTCGATAAAAATAGGTAACAGACTTTTCGAGCAAAAGTATGTCTGGGGACCAAGTAAGCTGTGTGCTGGACACAGGGGGAAATCCACATTATTCGTGGTTTAAATGCAAAAAAGCATCATATGGGCAAGATTTCTGGAAAAGAGAGTCTCTTTTCCCAAATTCACCTGGCAGCTCTTGCTGGGGGATTTCTGTTCTTCTGTTAGCAAAGTCCTTGCTTCTCTGATGTTCCCATGAACTCAAAGCTCGGCCGAGGGATCACCTCCTCAGTGGGATTTAGGCTTGACAGGGAAGTGCAAAAATGCTGCTTTATTGCTCGTGTTTGTCGGGATCCTGCTGCAGGGATGGAGATCCCCAGCCCTCCTCCACCCCATGCCGAGAGGTGATGGAAACCTCTCCTGAGCTTGACAGGAGCACACATGAGACAGCAACAAGCCCTAAACCCTTTGCTCAGTACCGAGCCGATTTCAACAGGACTATTAGGTCTTCATCTTTTCTATATTACCTGTACACCTACAAATCAACCCTCCTGCACGGGAGCTCAAAAAATACAGCTCCTGGTAACTACAAAGGGGTTCACTGTCTTCTGCCCCTTGTTTTGCATTTTCTTAGCCCAGATGGAGGGGCTGGAGTGACAGACACTGATCTAACTGTCCAGAGCTCAGAAGGGAAGCAAGAAAGAGAAGATCAAAAGAAAATTGTTAAAACTGTTATTAAAGCCTTCTTCCATGCAACTTTTTAAACTCCTCCTAGCAAATAAAAGGAGCAAAGCCTGCGGTCCATATTTTCATGGAAAACATGCAAACTCGTCATGTGCCGCCTTCGCTGAAGGCTTCACTTCAGCAGATGAGCGCTGCTGGCTCGTAGGCACTCACAAGCGGCGAGGATGGAGTTAACCAGCCAGTGCGCTCATCCTGGGACATAATCAACAGCCTCACGTTTTCCTAAGGGGCCAGGCTGGCTCCATTGGATTCACTTTGTCTCTCAGGTCAATATGTAATCAGGCAGCTTTTTGGTTTTTTGTTTTTTGGTTTTTTTTAAATGCATCTTTATCTTCCTATAGGAGGAATGTTTTCTCCCTCCATTACAGAGGTTCATGTATTTTTCAAATGGCAAAATTCAATTAAAACATACACTAGCTGCAAGGAAATACTTCAGGAAAAATTCAGAGAGAGCATTCGCAGGGCATTTAAGACTCGGTGCTTTGCTCTCCCCTCCAACCCCGGCTCTGTTTTGCTCTTGAAAAGCAGCCGGGCTGGCTCAGGGGCGCACCGGGACACATCGGGATGCACTTAGTCCTGGGAGGGGATGGCTGGATGAGGTGAGGAAAAGGAGCTTTTCAGTCCAACCACCCCATGTGCAAAAAACCAGGCTTGCATGAGCGCCAGCCCCTCAACTGTGTTGACTCGCCAGGGGTTATTTGACGCTCCCACCGGCACAGTGGAGAGCAGGATCCGGCCCTAATTCCATCAAGCTGAGACACACCAAGAAAGCAAAAGTCCCCGAGTGATCGATGGCAGTAACCGAACCCCAGAGCGGAGGGGAGAGGGTGAGCGCTGACACAACCCTCTCCCAAGGCTATCCGATGGCTCCACACCCCGCAGCGAAGGAGAGGCATGTCCAGCTCCCCACCCTGCCGGCGTGGGACCGATAGCTGCAACCAGGGAGGGATGAGAAGCTCTGCCTGCTCGGGGCAGTACCTCAAACCCTGCCTGCAAGGAGGGGCGGCTTGGCTGGTCTTCACGCTCTCCTAGATGGGACAAATTGGGACTGAATTATTAATAGCCGCTGCAGACTGTCTGGCTTCTACCTCTGCGGGAGCATCTCTGATTTAGGGCAGAGCTGGGGAGAGCTGCAGATCCCGGCCTGCTTCCCTTTGCCCCTGGCATGGGCTTCGGCTCGGCAGCCTTCACCGGGAACAGCATCCCGCATCCAGCACCGCTCCGGCCCCAAAAGACCGGCGCAATAACCTGACTGCGAGGGCCGGGGCAGGCGCGACCCAGGGCCAGGCTCTGTCTAGACATTTCCTTCGGGGAGTGGAGAGATGGCAGCAATTAACAACCTGTTTGTTATTTTCCCTATCTGGCATTTATTGCCCCGATAAAACCCACTCTTAATTCCAGCTTGACTCTTTTCACAGCTCTCCTGGCTTGGTTGTTATTGCGCTAGGCTTGCCTTGAGTGATTTGTGAAGGCAGTAATACAGTGCCGGTACTCAGGGGGTGGAATATTAGACACACCAATTAGCTATCTGTGCATAAATTCCCATTTACCTGCTTATCGCAAGCATATTTGCCTTGCCCGCTTCCTCCGTCTGCTTTTTCCTCCACACTCCACACCCCCCCATCGCTGGAATTCTTAATCAAGACAAAAAAGCAGCTAATGTGACCTCTGACATGACGTAATGCAGCCAAAAACGTCTGCTCTGGCTCTTTGCAGCCAGACAGAAAGCAGGCGCTGCGCATAGCAAAGAGAAAGCCTGGTTTCCCCGTGCCCACTGCCAGACCTCCCGCCTCTGGGTGGAGATTTGGGGATGGGAGGATGGATCACCCCTGCCTGAGCTCTGTGTACAATAAGCACCGGGTGGAGGAGCGGGAAACCTCCCATCAGCGATACAGCAAGAAAATGTTGTGGTCAAAAAAGCCCAAATCTGAGTTTCCCTGTGGTTTTACACTGGCAAATGTAACGTTACAGGGGGAAACCGTTCCCCAGCCAGCTGGGAGACCTCGTGGAGAGCAGGTGCCCGTGGCCCAGCTGGGGCACAGCATGCATGAGATCTCCGAAATTCATGGAAACGGGGATGGAGCCAGTTCCCATTTAGCTCGTTGCTCCAGGCACCTGTGCCAGATTCATCTCTACCTTTATATTTTTGGAGCTTACAAAGGGAGAGAGCATTCACCAAGGCGTCATTTGCCACTTTGCACCATTTTTTAATCCGAGTAAAGGAAAAAAAATATCCCAGACTGTGTCCTTCTGTCTTGTGCCTTGCCTTTAAGTAGACAAAATGAGTTTTGCTGGAGAACGGAATTCACAACTCGTAATGGTGCAAAGTCATGGTGACTTGGGGGATGGGGACAGGCCACAGTCAAATGTCATGTCCCCAAAATCCTGGGAGAAACGTGGCCCAAACCACAGCCCGCAGCAGGCAGCGACCGTCTTGGCTGCTCCCATCCCCGCACACCCCCCGGGACCCCGAGCTGGGTCCTTCCTGATGGAGAAGGATGAGAGCGGCCGAAGGGCTGTACCGCCGTGATCCTCTCCAGCTCGCCTTACCGCCACCATCATCCCAAATGGGTTGTGGGGCTGCTCGGATTTGTTTATTTTATCCCTGTCGTTGCTAAACAGTGCCAGCCCTGGCACAAGCAAATCAAACTCCATCGACTTCAAAGGGCTGGGCCAGGCGGGGCTGGTACCCAAAGGCACATCTGCCACCGTCAGCCAGGATGCTGCCAGCATCTTTCTCCGCCCAAAGGACACGCAGAACAAGCAGAGCCAGGCAGACCCATGTATTTCCCTCCCAGTGGGTTTCCTTCCTTTTAATTTTTTGCCCCCACCCCGGCAAGGGCAAAGCTGATGGGTCTTTTGCACCTGAGACGATGCGCAGGTTGCCCTGAGATGTTATTCACAGCTTGCAAGATAATTAACATCTGGAGAAAGAATGTCATCTCCTGCCATCTGTCACTTGCAATGAAGCTACGGAGGACGCAGGTGAGCGACGTAGGCAGACAGTACCTGCCCGTCCCGGTGCTTCGGTGCCTGCCAGCCCAGACCCGCACGCAGCAGCCAGGCTTTGCCTAGGAAGAAGGACAGCTTTGACGCCACCATCCTCACCTCTGCCCCAGCCTGACTGACCGAAGGAGACAGGTTTGGCCTTGCTCCAGACCTGGCATTTTGCTGGCTCAAACACGGCAGCGGTGGGGCAGGGAGCTGCCCCCGGGACGCAGCCCACCTCGGGGCAGTCCCCTCTCCAAATGAGACACAGAGGCAGCAAGAGCAAACTCCAGCCCTGGGGATGGAGTTTCCATTTTTCTTACAAATTGGGGGAGGCATGAGATAATTGCAGTGACGCTGGGAGCGTCATTATCTTCTGGAAAGCAATGGGTGGTGATGCAAAACCTGCAGGAACCCCACCGGAGCAGGGTTTGGGAAGAGTTAGCTTCAAGGAAGGGTAAGGAGCGAGCAGGGGGGATGCTGCCTGCTTTCCGGCTGTCATGGTTTGGATGGGGCAGGTTTCCATGATTTTACTGGGTAATTGTGGTGCACATAATGGAAAAGATGAGTGCCCATTTGGACAGTGCGAGAGGAAACGGGAAACACTGACGCCCCCCTCTCCATCCCCTGCTCTGGCGGAGTGCGGGCAGACAGCCCTCCACGCACACGTCCCAAAGGCACAACCACGCCACCACCACGCCTCTAACCCTGTGCAAAAATAGCGCATTACAAACGATCCTGCCACATTCAGGCAGGAGGCAAAACAGGTTGGAAGAAATCACTAACAACCCCTGGAAAAGAAAAAAAAAAATAAAGAAGAAGATAAAGCCGAAGAAAAAGCAAGTGAAGGCACAAAATCTCCAAGGAACCTGGGCAGCGCTGGATCATTTGCACACTGCAGATCTATACTGTCTGTATTAAATGCAAAAACAGAACAGCAGAAAAGCCCTACATCAATGCCGCATTCGGGTGGAGATTTTTAAATGCACAACAGGCCAAGTTATAGCTCCCCGAGCAGCCATAACTCAGCCTGTTTGGACATGTGTAGCGTTGAGTTTGGCTGTACATGCTGCTGACTGTAATGACTTCAGGCTGGATCCTGCATTCCGGTTGCATCGCCCTGTCTCCAGGCAAGGCTGGCTCCGAAGGCGGCACCACCAAACCCCTGCTCGTTAGGCCGGGGACATGTCAGGTTTTCAGTGGGAGGCTTGACCATGGTGGGTCCGGATAGGTGGCTTGGTGTAACTTTACCCATCCTCCTGGATTTATCAAGGAGAGGAGGGTAGAGATGTGGTCAGGACATGATCATCCCCAGTCCAGCCACAAATTTGGAGCAATTTTTGTGGGATGGATGAAGGCTGTTAGAAAAAGCCTGTCTCGGTGTGGACACTGGGTACCTCCTCCTGCCATGACCTGCCCCAGGCTGCACATCAAAAGGTGGAGGATTTGGTGGACCACCAGCATCCCACCCTGGCCTCCATCACCAGAAGGCTCCCCAAAACAGCCCATTCCTCCCCGTTCTTCACACTGACCTGCTCGCTTGGGTGATGCCATGCATGGGATGAAGAGCAGGGTGGAAACCTCAACACCAAAGGTGAAAAATGCAGCCCAGAGAGAGAACCTCAACTAGGCCATGGGTGAAGGGAGCTGAGAGAGCCTCTGGTCTGCCTCCAGGGAAGCCATCAAATCCCTTTGAGGAGCCATCGACACAGCCCGGCCCTTTGGGAATCGTTAAGGGCTCTTCCCTACAGCCAAGGGAAAAGTGCTCAGAATAAGAGAATTTGGGGAGTTCAAGCAAAAAACTCCAGGTGAGGGAGGCCATGACAAGGAAGCAAAGCAGATCTGTCCATTTAATTTCAATTTCATTCTGATGCCTAAAAAAGAATGAGTCAAACCAAATTCTGAAGCAAAGCACAACAGAACCACAAGGAAAAGTCTTTTTTCCTTCCCTGACCTTTCACCCCATTCAGGTTTTGGCTGAAACGCTCTGGAAGTTTCCCAAGTTTTGGTCACCTCAAGCAAAACAGACATTTGGCAAACGAACTTCCCAGGCCTATTTTTTTTTGTGCTGTTGGAGCCACAAAAGCCTGAAAGAGGCAGCACAACACTGAGCTCATGGTCCTCCTTATCCCTGGTGATGGGCTGATGGACAGGCACAATCCGTGACATACCTCTGGCCATGCATCGTTTTAACCAGCCAACACCCAACAGCAAAACACACCCCAGTTCAGAGCAAACTGCAAAAAGACCTCATCCAGAGTCAACGACAAACTCGTTTAGCCGAACTTAATATTTTAGTTCCAGCACAGTCTGGGCTCAGGCCAAGACATGAAGCTGAAATGGCCTGAGGAGCGCTGACGGATGCTCTCCAGCTGTCGGAGGAGAGGTGGTTGATATCCAGCCTCGCCCTCCAGGACTTCTCTGCCATCCCCAGCTCTGTGGGACAGGAGACAGGACTCTCTTCTGGGTGATGTGACAGGGGTCTAAGGGATGTGTTAAAACGGGTCGGTCCTCTAAGTGATGGAATAATGCATTTCTACCACCAGGGCCCTTAGAGATGCTTGGAAAGCAAATACATCCCTGTCTTGCTCCACACTGCTGGGAGCAGGCTGATTCCCCAACTGGAGCGAGATGCTGGAGGTGGGCACCGCTCAGTGCACCCCTTGCCACATTTGGCCTCACCAGGATGGACCACGGGGAAGCTTCTCTCTGCTCTAAGGGGCAACAGGACCAAAGACAGCCACCTGTGGGACACGGCAGCATCATCTCCATCCCCCATTGCCACGTCCAGCTCCCGCATCTGCACACCAGCAACACCCAGGAATGACGAGAAAATGCCAACCCAGAACAAAAATGCTCCCCAAGGAAAGAATGCCACAGACAGCACCCCCTTAACCCCACTGCTTAATGCCATTCTGGAAGGTGCCGAGTGGGGACGAGGACCTTGCCTGGCTGTGCCCCAAACCCAGGGTACCACCGTCCCCCGGTGCAGCCGAGCCCTGCGCAGAGTTTGGTCGGACATAGACCTGCACAGAAATCTCAGCTGGAAACGGTACCCACCAAATGGGCCCTCCTAAAAGCAACACCAGATGCTAAAACGCTGCAGGAATATGTTCGGTGCCAGGCTGCTGTCACCGCTCTCTGCAGCTCCGGTCCCCATGGGGAGGTATGGAGGCGACAGGAGTGTTTGGGGAAATTTCTGGTTGTTTTGAGCGCTGCCTGGGGCTGACCCGACCCCGTGGCCCACGTCGCCGCGTCCCCCACAACTTCCGCAGCCCCGGTGGGTGCAGGCAGGAGGGAGAGGGGCATCTCTCCTGGGGGTGCCTGCGGGGCTGTGATCAGCCCTGGGCTGCCAGGCAGGGGTGGGCAGACCCCTCTGCGGTGCGAGTGCCGGACGCAGCCCTGCCNGGGGGGGGGGGGGGGGGGGAAATAAAATATATCATCCCCGTTGCCACAGCAACCAGCAGCTCCTGCCTGCCTCAAACTTCTGAGCCCACCAAGAAGGAGCCGCTTTCCTCATCCCTGCTGCCTGCATGGGTTTCTCCTCCCTGTCGTTGGGGGGTTTTAAGCACTTAGGAGCCCAAAAACCAGTCTGCACCCCTAAATATCCCACTTCTCATGAGGCATCTCAAGGTGGGGGGGGTAACGCACGAGCCTGGCGGGTTTGCCCGCTCAGCCCCGCTGCCTGCCTGCACCCGGATTTGATCCTCAGCTGGCGGGTGTTGCTCATCCCAATGCACCCTCAGCATCCCGTGGGATCCTCCGGATGGGATGCTGCCATTGGGGACCCGCTGGGGTGGCGGGTGCCCTTTCTGGTCCCCAAACGCCGACGTGCCCTGAGGCCGGCAGACGGCCCTGGGTTTGCAGGTCTGTGTTGCCTCCAAGGCAAAGCCCGTGAAAATTTCCACTGAAGCCGCCAGCAGCACAACAGGGGAAGGGACTCAGAGCCCGGCTCTGCCAGGAGAGAATCTGGGCTTTTAATTATTCATGCTTCACCTCCGTGCTACGGTGATGAGAGACAGATCAGGCAGAGAGACACGGCCAGATAACGGAGAGAAGGCTGCAGCCTCTTTCCCCAGAGAGGCCATTTATACGACTGAGGCTGGAGGGCTCCCAGCCCCTGCCCCGCTCCTGCCCCACACCTCTTCCCCTTGGAAAAGCACCTTCTCGTCAGCATCCCTGGCTCTTGCCTCTGCCACTGCTTTCCTAGAGGTTTTGTCCCCAGGACCAAAGGGTTGGGGAAGAGCTGCCACCTGCCACAGCCGTTTGAAGCTCCCCAGGGATCATCTGGTGTTGGATGGGGACTGGTCGTGGCCGCCTGCCAGTGGGATGGCTGTGGGACAGCCACGATGACCATTGTGTCCACCTTTGAGTCCACAAACCTATTTCTTCTCTCTAAGGGAGCCTGACCCTGAGGAACTGCTGTTCAGGCTTCAGGGCGGTGTCATCAAGCCATCGAGGATCACAAAGGATGCTTCGTGGTGGGGTGTCCGCTCACCCAACCTTGCTTGGGATCCCCATCTCCAGCTGGTTTTGCTTTGGGGATGGATACCAGACGTGTTTTAATTGAGCAGAATGAATTCAGTAAAGCTATGTGGCCTGGTCCTGTGCTCCCTTCTGCTGTTGAGGTCCATGAACGGGACCCACCCATCTCCCATGGGGGTGCACCCAGCCTGTCTCCCATGTGGGCTGCTCCTGATGCCGAACTGGGAAAACCAACAGTCCCCAAATAATGTGCCATGTTGCTGGAGGGTGACACGTGGGGACAGGACGGGGCGGGGGGGCAGATTTGGGCCACGGTTGCAGTGAGGCTCTGCTGATCCCAGTTGGCAGCGAGCAGGTAGCAAAGGGCTGCTGCCCACCGTTGAAAAGGGGCGGCGGAGGTGGGATAAAATTGAAAAGATGGTGTCACCGGACGGCGGGCTGAGCACCGGGCACGGCCACGTCGCTGCCGCGATGGGATTTTAGGGTGCTCAGCACTCTGAAGAATTGGGACCTTTCTTAGTCACAACTTTAAAGGGATAATCGGTCGGATCCATGGGTTAAATCCCCCTGGGATTTTCAGGGGGGAAATTCGCTTAGCAGGGTCTGTGGTCAAATCCTTTAATTTCCTGGATTAGGAAGCCACGACAGCTTGTCATTCGTCCTGCGTGGAGGAGCCGACAGAAACCTCATTGCTCGAAGCTTTTCAAACTGACTGCAAGAGCACTGCAGGACCGGGATCCCCCAGCCGGCCCCTGTGCTCCCCCCACGGCGGTGCCGGTTGCCCCAACATCCCAATCTCTGGCTGCGGGGGGAAGCGATGCTCATGAACACCAGCAAGGAAAATACTCAATATTTTTGCCCAGCTCTGTGTTTTTCATCTCATTTGCGCTCCTGATATTGCTTCTGCCTCTCTCCAGGGAGGAAGGGGATTCACGGGGCGGGAGGGGGGACAGGAGCATGGGGGTGTTGGGGCTGTAGCTGCAGGGAAGTGGGTGGGTGGGCGGCTGGGGTGGGAGCAGCGCAGCCGGAGGAACGCATGCCAGGAAACCCAAAACAGGAGCTGGGAGAGGGAAAAAGCATGCAGGCCTCTCGCGAGATGGGAAAGCAGCGTAGCTGTAGCGTAGGGACCCCAAAACCTCCCACTCAGCTCTGCTCTGCTATCAAAGCTTCGGTGTGCAGCATCGCCGGGATGCAGCACGGGAGCGGGCAGGGACACAGCACAGCAGGTCCCACCGACGCGGCCAGTGGAGTTTAGGGTGGGGGGACACGGCAGCAAGGGGCTGGGATGCTACAGTCAGCATCCGCCGCATCTAGCCCTTGGGCCTGGCTGCGGGTTGGTGTGTACCCCACCAGTCTCCTTGCACCCCGCGGAGGGCGAGGATGAGGATGGAGGAGAGCGACGGGGCTGCGAGCCAGCCCGCCTGCCAGGCAGCTGCGCAGGCTGGGGGAGGATCTCTCCTTTCCCTCCCGAAGATCGCTGAGAAAAGCAACGCTGCAGTTTCTGCTCGTTGAATAGGAAAAGCAGCAGAAAGGAAAATCAGGGCCTGGCTTTGTTGTTGTTGTTGTTGTTGTTGGCTTTTTCTTTTTTTTCCCCCATCTGATGAAGGGCTGCTCCACCCAAGAGCTACCGGGCGTCAGCGTGAAGACCAGGCTTCGCCATCCTCTTCTTCAGCTCATTCCCTCTTCCCCGTGCTGTGCAGGCAGGCAGGAGGTTCTTGTGTTGGTGGGGGGATCTAGCATGGCTCGGGAGACTGAAATCGAAAGATTTCCACCATCTCCCGAGAAGGGCTGATTCTGCAGCGGGGCTGGCTCCGCCGGGACAGCAGTGTCAGCCGCTCAGCCCATGCACTAAACCAGTCACAGGCTTGGATGAGAGACCAGGCAGATGATCTGGGCTGCAACGGGCTGCTGTGCGATGCCGGAGATGAGGAGGAGGAGGAGGAGGAGG
>RSEF01000011.1:21990961-22011394 GCA_003993805.1 Himantopus leucocephalus | reverse complement strand
GGAGGAGGAGGAGGAGGAGGAGGAGGAGGAGGAGGAGGAGGAGGCAGCCTCCCCTTCAGCCCCCCGCGCTGCCCCTCGCCTCCCGCCCAGCTCTCCGGGGCAGCCCTTTCCCGTGGAAGCGGTGGCTGCCAGGAGTGAATCACCCTCCCATCCCTCCTGCCTCGCTGCTGGCCAGTGCCATCCCTGCCCCTTTCCATCTGGTCCTGCTGCAAAAGTCACCGTGGAGCCGGTACCGGCACATCGCACTCCCACACCGGCACAGCTCTCCCATCCCAGCTCTGCTGCCGGGCATTTCTCTTCCTCCTACATCCCAAAACCCCTCTCCTGCTTCATTCTACAGCAAAACCAGCCCCTCCAGCCACGCTTTGCTGTGTCTGCCAGGACCGCTTGGATTTCAGACATCATCCCCGACGAGTACAAGGAGGAGGGCAGAGCTGTCTGGGACCACGGCGAATCCAAGGGGCTGTGAATGTCCACTCTGCCCATGTTATATCATCACGACCAATGCTGGAAACGATTATACGGATGCATGTTGCACACCCGGGCCGCGGAGCTGCGGTGTTTTAGCTCATACCCCGCTCAGGGGACAGGGAAGGCGGTGGGAGCCGCCGAGTCGGGAGCAGCACTCACGGTTGAAGGATGGGAGAGCAACAAAAGGAGAGATACCCACGCTGAGCTGCTCTCCTCATAGCTAAAAAAGACCCCGCTGAGGTTTTTCCAGCTGGATTACTTTGTAAAGCATCATTCCTATGAAAGGCACTTAATTTTCCAGCCTGTTTGCGCCTGTGCACGGATGCGCCCCTCCACCTCTGCACCACAGCGCAGGCGGTGGGGTGGCAGTCGGGGACACGCGAGCGTGTTGGCTAGTCCTGACTTTTGACACGGCCGCAAAAGGGCTTAATGCTGTAAGTCCTGTCTGAGCAGGAAGTTATTAAATTGGCATTGCAGGAGGACTTAACCAGTCACGGTGCAGACAGCGGGTTCTGCAAGAGCTGGCAATGGGTAAGGATGCGACAATCCAGGATGCTGTCTGGGGATCCGCCGTTCCTCGAGTGTCCTGGACTAGAAGTGGAAATTGTGCTTGCTGTGAGTCAGAGGTACCCGTGTCATCCCAGCTGACAGCGACACACGAACGGGAGGAATAACAGCTGATCCTAATCTCTGCTGCCGCGGTATCGCCTGACCCCTGTCAACACGCGCGGGAGCTTGTGCCCAGGCAGGAGCCGGGGAGGAGCTGGCAGGAGGGACGGTCAGCGTGCTCTGCCGCAGCTCAGCTCTCTGTCAACAGAAAAGCCCCTTGGAAGCTGCCAGCCCAGGGCTTTGCTCCTCTCTGCATTGCGCAGGGGCTGTTTGGGGGAGAGAGAGGGTCGGAAGGAAAAAGAAAACGCTGCCGTGAAGAGAATTACCTCCCGCCCCAGCTGATCTCAGCCTTTGAGTCACCTCCATCCATCCCCTCTGTGTTTTCCTCCCTGTCTCTTTGCACCACTCAAGAAAAGGATGGCAGAAGTGGGAAGGGATGGAGGGTGCATGCTCTCCCTGCACAAGACCCAGTGGGTACCAGGTGATGCCTCCAGTGCCTCCATCGGTCCCCAGGTAATGGGTAGAGGTGAGTCCTGCACAGCCCCAAGCTCCAGCTCGCCTGCGTGGCCTCAGCAGGGAAAAGGGCAGCACTTGTCCAAGGGGTCAGAAGGAAAGGAACCCCCTCTGGACTCAGAGATGCCCAAAGAGCGGCTGGACAACGTAGTGGGAGGCCCCGACACGCTCGGTCTGATCCCTGAAGCATTCTCTCTGCCCCATCCCCGCAGCCGGTTCAGCTGTGATCCATTTCGGCTTCAGCCCTCTGCCAGCTCGTCCCCACCATCCCAACCCAAGGAAGGGGACACACAACCCTTTTGGGGCCACAGTGTCCCCCTTGACACACAGCCCTCCTCCTCCCCCTTCTCCATCCGCAGCGAAAGCCCCTCCGGCAGCTCGAGGCGGGGATTAGGGTGAGACTAATGCGGGAGCCCTGCAGCCACCTCCCCCGGGCGTCAGAAAAGCCAGCAGAAACCTTACATCAAATGCAGCGAAGTACAATTGCAAAGCTGCAGGCACAGGCCTGAGAGAGCATTAAGCAGCATTATTATGGCTCGGTGTACTGCCGGTAGTGACATTACCGCAACTTAAAATGTTTGGGATCAGAACTGCAGAATCTATTCTTTTCTGTGGGTTTTGCCTGGGCTGCATTTCCATTCTTCTGTAGAAAATACCTGTTTGGCTCAAACAACCTTCTGCACTTTGCTGTTGAGCTCTCCGGGGCTTTTCTTGCTTTCCTGCTCCTCATTGTATGTCAAACGCGGACGGATGCTTTGCCCTCACTGCAGCATCCTGAAGGAGCATCCGTGCTGAGTCCAAACATTTTCCTTTACCCATCCTCACTGCCAGGTTATCTTTATTCGCTTCCTTTTTCTTTTTTCTCCAGTTTCTCTTTCTGAAGTTGAATGACACTGTGCTAATTTGTAGCCCGACTCCTCCTGAGACTATTGAGCTTAATTACATTTTTCTCATCGTTGGTGAACGGCTTGGCTATAATTATGCCGGGAAGCGCATTACTTAGGACTAACCTGAGAACAACATCCCCTCCGGGGTGCTAGGGCACCAGCGGCTCCAAGGAGCTGTTATTTAAGGTGCTGAACAATGGGGCCCCATGAAGCCTGTGCTGAAGAGGAGCTGAGTGCTCGCCAAATGCCACCCGTCTCTGCGACTCATCTCCTTAGCACCGGGGACATCCCTTCCACTCATAAGTAGCCCAGCCACTAATTACAAAACCTTGGACTGTGGTAGCAGAAGGAAACCCTAGAGAGAATTAGGGTCTGTCTGCATTGCATTAAAACTGCCATCATCCTTTGCGGAGAGCTGGAGTCAGTCCTGAGCTCCCCCTGATGCTCCACATGCATCTATTCTCCATGTCCAGCAGCTGTGGCGAAAGCCAAGGGGTGAGGATGAGCTTTCTGGCCCACCCCTCTTGCCTGGATATTATATTTTAGTTGACCACGACACACCAGTGCCTATGGATAATCTGCCTTAGGTATCAACATTATCACCGATGAGATGGGAGCCGGTGTCTCCGGCGCATCCTTCATCCTTCCAGGGTAGCAGGAGAATGAGTGACGGCTCTTGGCTCATAAGAGGGGGGACTGAAGCACACCCCATAGCACAAAGAGGACACCCTGCACCTTCGTTTTAAACAGGCTGAAAAAGGTCTCCCTCCCTGCCTACCTCTGAAAGCCGATAGCTGATATCAACGGTAGTTTTTCCGACCTGATTCATAGCCCTTCTCGCCCATTGACTTTACACAAACTATTTCAGCGAACGGGAGATATAAGAGGAAAGAAAGTGTTATTTCATTTTAATTGCATTGACGAAAATTTAGGAAAATCATCTACCGCACCTAAAAACTGTTCCTTAAACGAGCTTACTTTTCTGTGTCACAGATAACATTGTACTCTGTTCAGACTAAAACAACTTTAAGAATCCAATTTACTTGTCTTCAGCACACTATGTTTTTAGCCTACTTTCCTCAGGAAATGGGGCTTACTTATGTGATTGTGCTGTTTATATATCTATATGCCATCACTCCCACACTAATAACATTTGAACGTGTTGGCCAATTCCAACCAAATCTGACAGAGCGGTAGAGTTTTCAAAAATACTGAATTCTTACAAATTTAATGAAATACGTGGGTGGGCACATATTTTCCCCCACCAAGGGAAAGGCTGCAGAGTGAACTCAGCCATATTATTAGACAGAAGAGAATACACAGACACACAGACACACACAGGCAGACACACACCGGTGCTGTTACAAAACCCCCAGGTGCCGGTAAGCCAGAGCTCACGTTGGTATGCGACGGGGAATATTGCACCCCTGAGCCCCAAAGCCACCGAAACGAGCATCAGGATTCCTCCGCCAATGCACCCACCGCCTATTTTGTGCATTTCTTTCTGTTTGGACGAGGCGATTTGGTGTGGGCACTGCAGGGGAGCGTTTGTTCATTTAGAAGCTTTAAAATTAATCGGACTAATTATATGAAAGCCTTCCGAGCTGGTTCTGGGTTTGTAGAACCTTGCTCTCTTCTGGTTCCGCACGCCGAGGAGAGACTGTCCGTGCAGAAACCCTCGCAAAGGGGGAGAGCTCGAGCTGAAGGGTCGCAGGTTTCAGGCGAAGCAGGTCTCCTCGTTTGCATTTCGAGGTCCTTGGGCCTCTCCTGCACGCAGCCGAATCGCAAAACCAAGACACCCTCCAAGACCTTGGGGCTGAGCCCGCACGCCCACCTAATCCCACCTGCTCCGTGTCTCCAGCAAAGCCTAAACCCTGCGATCCTGCCCAGCCATGGCCGGATGGTTTTGGCTCTTCACGGATAGGTTTTGGGGCCTCAACATGAGCCATTAACACAGGCAGCAAAACCTCCCGGGACAGATGTCACCCGCGGTTGGTAACCCAGCGCTAATGCACACGTTGGAGGCTGTCTGTCCCCGGCTCAGGCAGCGAGCGATGGGCTGCGCAGCGGATCAATAAAGGGCTTTTCAAACACACCAGCAGCCCTCGTGCCGTGCCATCAAAAGAGCAAAGCCCCGGGCTCCCAGCGCTTGTTTTCTTCCACACGTGTCTAGTCAAGAACAGACGAGTTAAGACCGAGCGCAAACGGTGGAGGGAGCCGGGCTGCAGGACGGAGATGTCAGGTTGCTCACGGAGCGTTTTCTGGTGGGACCAGGTTCAGTCTCTGATGGAGTATCCTCAAAGCCGTGCACTCCCATTCATTTATTTCTTTGCATCTTCACTGATGATTAAAGGGGTCCCCTGGGCTGTCCCCAAATCCCACAGGTCTTCTCCTCCCCCAGGCACAGGCATGATCACGGGCTGCATCCTCCCTCCCAGCACTGCTGCTGCTCTCCAGCAGAGCTCAGGACCGCGTCACTCCGACCGGCACAGGGGCGGAAGGTATTCATGCCCTCACATGGCCATCTAATTTGATTTTTTTCCTTCTCTCTCATAATTATAAGGTGGAACATTATATGCCAAGAGCTCATTAAAGTATTTCCAACATGGGGGGTCATACCCCTTCCCAATCCTGCCCTCGTGGATTTCTAGGACCATTACTGCCTGGAAACAGAGGAGGCTCAGCTTCTCAGACCCAGCATCACACGGCAGACTAGAGCTCCACATTTCCAGAATTCAGGCCTTTGTATCGAGGCATTCCCATCCCCAGATCACAGGGAAAGATCTGGTCTTTCCGCTGCTCTGCAGTCTGTTTCCTACCTGGCAATCTAGTGGAATTTTTTTTTTTTCCCCCCAAAGCTTTGACAACAATTTGGTACAACATCAGCTCGAAAACATCATCAAGCCCAAATATGCTCCCAAAGCAGGCCGGGGAGTCTCATTCACATTGCAGATAAGTCATCGGCAGACATGCTGATAAAGATTTCAAGTGTGACTCTGCATACAAATGATCCAGACCCAAAAATTAATCCAGCGCAGGCGACTGAGGAGGTACCTGGGTTTTTCCCCTAACCCCAGCCCTTTCTCCCCAGCCCGGCTGCTCTATGTAGCACGTGCTCAGAAACCAGAAAGGAATAACCACGCTCTATTAACCCAACCCTAAAAGTGACACAAAGAGCCCTCAATTCGGCAGAGGAGCCTCTCCTCCTCGGCTCACCTCTCGTCTGGGAGCTCGCTGCAAGTCACGAAACTCCAGGCGCATTTTGGGAGCCATTTAGGAGGCGCTTGAGTTGGCCCTGCTTTCAGCCGGGAGTTGGACCCTATTTCAACCTGAATTAGACATGACCCCTTCTTCCCCCTCTCCTGCTGGTTTTCAGCCAGATCAGGTCCCTGCTCTGCATCACTGAGCGGTTCCACGATGGCTACAGCCAGCCCGGGGAGCGGGGGTTTCTTGAGGCTTGCAGGGATTGCTTGGGCACCCAGATCTGCTGCTTTCTAGCAGAGCCTCAGGCAGGGCAAACCCTCCCCGAGCATCAGCTGCAGCCAGCGATTTGACTGCTTTTCCACTCAAAACCTCTTTTGGGAACAGAAATAGCTGGGAATCCTCCCAGCACAGGCCAACCCTGGGATGGTTCCTCTTGGCTATAAGTCAGACAGAGGATACGGGCAAACAGCATCTCAGGAGCTCTTCTGCTAAGGGTGTCACCCTGCTTATTAAAGAGGCCAGGGAGAAATGGGGTAAACAGCCCGGTACCTCCTAAGTGACAGCTATCAGCCTGTGAGCCCCACACCGTCACCCACGAGCGCAGTCCTACCACGGTGCAACCGCCCCCTGCACAGGCTGCAGCAAACGCACCGCTCTGGGTGACCTGCATGGCCTCGCCGGCTGCTTCGGGAAGGTCGTGCATCCACAGCCCACTCCGAGTGAGCAGAGTGACAATACAGCTTGGATCCACCCCCATTTTGACCACCACCCATGAGGCGTGGGCAAGCCCAGTGGCTCGGCTTTCCAGGATGCTGCCCACTCCTGCTTTGGGGTCCAGATAGCACCAACTGCTGCCTGCGCTGGCAGACGCCCACCGCAACGCTTGCCTGCCTCCAGCAGCTTCCCTAAAATACGCCTCTGAGCACCTCCTACCGGAAGAAGTCTCAACCCACTTCTCCCATCAAACTGCAGCTGTCAGGGCGGGACACCTGCTGAGACGCCACGTCGGGATGGGGACCACCTTACCTGGATGCTGCGATCTCCGCTTTCTGCTTGGCGATGGTCGCCGCCCGCTCGGCTGCCTCAACAGCCCGATCCACCTTCTCGCGGATTTTGCTGGCCCGCAGCGGGATGAGGTTCTTCCTCTTGCCACTGACCAGGACGTTCTGCTTGTACTTGCCCTCCTCCTTGGTGCCGTCAGGGAAGGTCATGCAGCCATAGCCGTGGCGCTTGTTGTTGGCCCATTCTCCCTCATACTTCAGCCCGTCCGAGCGTTGGCTCACCCCAAAGCCCGACCGCTTGTCGTTCTTCCACTCGCCGACGTATATCTCGGTGGTGGTGGCATCGATGTCATCTTCGATGACGGAGAGCTCGGCTTCACCCTCGCCCAGGCTGATGGTGGAGTTGATGTCGCTGGCGGTGGAGCTGACCGTGCTCATCCCAGCTTCGCTCCGGAAAGAGCTCTGCTTGCTCCGCTGGCTGGCCAAGGAGCTCTTGGACTCGGACTTACGGAGCTTGAGCCCGCTCAGCAGCGACCGCCGGAAGATGCCCTTCTTCTTGCTCTTGAGGATCTCAGCGTCGCTGTGGGCCATGAGGACAAAGCCACCCCGGGAGACGGCAGGGCTGCCGGCCACCGCTGGCGAGGAGTCGGGGTGCAGCGCCGTGCCGTTGGTGTGCTCGCTGCGGAGGGAGTTGATGGACGTCCTCAGGGGTGACCTGATAACCGCAGCCATGCCGTAGGGAACGCTCTGCCGGACGCCGTAACCCTGGCGCATCCCTCCGACCCACTGGCCCTGGTATGTCCCTGGGAAGAGGAGACAAAAGCAAAGAGGGGTTTCATGGCGTGGCATCCTGCAGACCGCTAGCAGCATCAAACCCCTCCGTCAGCCCTTCGTTAGCGGGAGCAGCAAAGTGCAGCTCTGGATCCCGGTGCCACCTCCGTGACAAGGATTGTAATGTCACGTTGTGGGAGGAAAAAATAACATCTGGGTGGGATGGCAGGCATGCACTCCAGCTGCCGCGCGGAAGTATCAGAAACCAGCCAAGGCACCAGCGCACGGGGAGCGATGCTTCGAGGAACTGCCCCTTAGAGCAACCCCTCATTTGAAAGGGAAGAGAGCAGGGAGACGGGGTGGGGGAATTGTTATCCAGGAGCAGACTCCGATCCCGACCATGCTGCCGCAGTGATCAAAGCGGATGGTATATTACAAGGCATTTATTTATATACATAGCGCCTTTCATCCGGCACGTAGCGGAAGGGAGTGCCTTTATGGAAATAAAGGCCTCATGGGGAGAGATCCCTTTGGTTATTCTCCTCAGAAATGTGCCCCTGTTTGAACTCCTACATTTGTGTGGGCACTCACTGGAGTTGCTTAACTGGTCGTTAGTGGGGTGAAACACACACAGGACCTCACCGCAGCACTGGGAATGGAGGCACAAGAAACCCATCCAGCCCGGGAAGCCCAACCGGAGCGTAACACTTGCCCTGTGCACCGAAATGCGTGGTGGTAATCTGCTCAGGGTTTATAATCCCTTTTTCCCCTGGAGCTCGGCGATTGGCACGCTTTCTCATTTTATCCCAGCCGGTTGAACTGTGGAGCTTGTTTTTATTCTTAGGTCGGCTTAATCTTTTCTGGACTAGCTCGAGACACGGTCATTCACCGCCCGCCTAAGCCCTCGCGGGCGGATTGATGAGCCCGAGGACGGCACGGTGCCATCCCAGCCCAGCACTGGTGCCGCTGGGATGCTGCGGCCGGTCCCAGCCTGGGACTGCCCGGCTGCATCCCATCCCCGGCCGGCGATGCAAGGAGCAGTGCCCCGGGACGGGACGGGCGCAGGCAGCACCTCGCAGCATCGGGGCCTCCCTTCGCACCAGCCCCGCTCTCGCACGCCAAGGGAGTCCTAAAATAGACTCGCTGAAATAGTGAACCCTGTGGGAATCAAACCGAAACGGCCCCGATGATTACCACCGGCTCCGTCTGATAGAGGCTCTCCGTCCCCTCTCTGCACAAGATGCTCTTTGCCCTTAGCAATCAGGCTGCGAGTCGTAGACATGAGCAACCTGTCGGGTCCACCTGAGCCGGCTCTTTTGGCTGCAAAAATACCGTTCCCTGAGATCTACGGCTGCACTTTCCCTCTCAACACGTTCCAGCAGCCCAGTGGACAGGATCATTAAAACGGGCTGTGCTGGCCAGCCCTATCCCCAGCCCAGACGAACCCTACTCTTGCTGCAAGGAGCAATCCCAACCCAACAGCTACATATCCCTTTGCTCTGTTTCATTCCTCATCCCGATCCGACCCCCAGGACTCCCTTAGGGCTTTCCACCGCCCGGTCCCCGGGGCTCAGCGGTAGCTCTGGAGATGGGTATGCGCTGGAGCAGCTCACACTGAGCACGGGAACAGCTTCCCGAGAGCGTGAAACCAGCACCTGGACACACTTTGGGGTACATTTTGGGATCTATAAGTGTCTTATCTTATAGGCACCAGCACTCTGCACAAATCCCCTGGGGCCTGGGCATCCTTCCCAGTGCTTCCAGGCAAGCAACCCCCCGAGGTGCTACTGTATCTGGGTGACAGCCTGGGTGAAAGCACCCCAAAAAAAACGCCAGCCCCAAGCTGGGGTACCCCATGAAAACTGCCTCAGAGAAGGACATGGAGAGGCAGGGCCAGGAGGGCAGGATTTACCGAGGATTTATAGGATTAGCACTGTGGAAGGAGGCAGAGCACTGGGATTATGGCAGGCACCGGCAGGGCAGGGCGAGGAGGTGGCGGCAGTGCCCGTGGGGACAACCAGCAAGATGGCTGGCAAACAGCTCAGAGGAGAGACATCAGACATGCCCTGTGGTTGGGTGTGACCTGGCACCATCTCGCTCCCCTTTCTGGCTCCTTCCCAGAGCATCTCGGCAGGACAACCTACTAGGAGTGATGGGCAGCAGCTGGGTGAGAGACATTTCCTCCAATGCCCCAGGCACCCCTGCAGAAGGAGCCCCCGGGCTTGGGATGTCCTCACCACCATGCCCAGCCTCCCGTTTCCTCTAGAGATGGATTCAAGGGGGTTCAGGGAAAGATCACAGAATCATGGAATGGTTTAGGTTGGAAGGGACCTTAAAGATCACCTAGTTCCAAGATGCCAGTGTGGGCAAGGGGACAGGGACAAAAGGTCCTGCATGAGATCCATCAGAGCCTGCCCTGCCCAAGTCCTGGATTCCCTTTCCCTTGGCTTCATCCCTTGCCTCAGTCCATGGCCCCAGGCAGGTCCCTTGACCTCCCCATCTCCTAGCAAATCTGCAGCTGAAAAAAACCCCAGCAGATTAAACCAAAGCACTGTAAAGCAAGCATGGCCCTTTGCTGAAAACCAGAGGCAGCGGCAAAGAGCAGAACAAAGCGCTCCCGGAGCAGGCGTGACAGCGCGTCTCAGCTGGAGCAGAGGCGGCAAATTGGTCACAGCAGGTTACAGCTGCAGCGCGCGCCTGTGCGTACCTCCAGCAAGGCAGAGGTGCCCGGGAAGCTGTCATCTTTGCGTGGCCTTAAAACCTACTCCTAGAATTGCAAGGCTGCCAGGAACAATCACCGCATCTCCTTGGCAAGGCTGATCTTTCTAAGCAGAGGATGGAAGGACTTGAGGAGCCATCCCATCCGGCTGGCCCGTCCTGCTTCTCCCTTCCCAGCATCACGGAGCAGCTCCCAGCAGAGAGCCCAACCCAAACCCCAAGTCTGGTTTCATGGGTATTGTTGCTCTCCTGATTGCTTCCCTGCGGGAGGAGGCAGTGTGGATCGCTTCTGGAGATTGCCTAGGAGGGCACAGTCACCTCACTGATGGCCATCAAGACATGTGGCCACCTTTATGGCCACCAGCAGACCAAAGCGCTTCCTTCCAAGGAGCTGATTTCATCCGTCCTCCCTCACCCAAACAGCACTGCTTCCTTCATCTGACTTCATTATGTTTTAAACCCCTAAATATCCCAGGATTTGGCCATGAATACTGGAAGGTCTCAGAGCCATCTGATCTGCATTGCTAAGCACTGTCACCTCCTCCCCTTGCATGGCTCAGCTTAACCTCTGCCCCCTAACATTTGCAGATAGATGCACAAAGCTTAATCTCACAAGGAGCCGGGAGACTCTTTCTCCCTGCAGAGGAAACAGGATTTTATGATTTTCCACTTTACGTGCCAGGATGGACCGGCTCTAGCTGTTTGCGAGCTAGGGAGACGAAAAGGGAGCGTGCAAAGCCTGTGCAGTGGGGACCGTGGGATGGGGCTGGGTGTAACGGGATGAGCACGTCTGACGCAAAATGTCCCCAGACTGATCTGCTGAGGTGCTGAACGGAGGTCCTCAAGGACTTCAGTGCAAATGTAGAGAGCTGAGCACCTCCCAGGGTCGGGGCAGAAGAGCAGACACCATCTTTAACTGTGTGCAGGAGGGGAACATGCCTCTGTTGGGATGGGAAGCAGGGAACAAGCCAACACTATTGAAATCCTGGCCACAAGACGATTGCATTGCCCAAGCCGGGACCCTACGGAGAGGAGGCAAAGCCACCACGATGGAGGAGAATTGCTGGGGGGGAAAATGTGCCAACCTCTTCCCTCCCAGCCATGCAGGTCATTCTTACAGATGCCTCCAAGATGCCACAAATATCCATCCCCCTTCTGTGTGGCCTTTTTGCACTGGGAGAAAAGGACAAAGAGCAGCCAAGAAAGTCTTGGACACGGAACGAAAATCTTCCTGAGCCAGGTAACTTGTGACTGACTATGGTAATACACCCGAAGCTGCAGCCATTTCTGCATTGTAGCTCTTTCCTTACTATCAATATTTGCAAAATGCTTCCTGAAGCATTAATTGCAGGAGATTAATGGAGTGATTGCATCGGGGGAAATGCAGCATCCATTACGTGCTCAGGGCAGCGTCGCGCAGGCAGCCGCGGGCAGCCGAGCTCTGCGGCCAGGGCAAGGGCGGGCTGGAAATCGCGGACGAGAGCAGATGCACGATAGGAGAGCCGCTGGGCAGCGAAGCCAAGAAATCTCAGCCACCACTACCACCCTGCTGAAAAGAAGGCCTGATCCTGCCCTGGGAATGGGAATTTTGCCATTCCTTGTAACGGCAGCAAAATCAGAGCCCGAGGGAATAAGCAGGTTGTGCTCTCGCTCGCCGCGGTTTTACCCCCGGGGAAGATTTCTTGACTCTTGGTGTAACCGCTCCAGCAGGGTTTGGCCAAGCTAAAGGTGATGCCAAGGAGGGTGGGGAGGCGGCCACGTGCGCGCACACGTATGGAGCAGAGATAAGGAGAGGGCATAACCTGAGGCTGGGAGAAAATAACTGAAGTCATCCTGAAAGATGGATCCACGAGAATATTCCTCTTTCAGAAACAGCAGACGGAGCGTGAGAAAGGGAACAGGCTTGCAAGAAAGACAAGGAAAGTCGGGATGGGATGGAAACACAGAAGGAAGAAAACGGGCAATGTGGCTGTTGGCCACTTGTGTTTTTAAGCCTGGGTTTGGGGTTTTTTTGGCTGGCTCCCCTTGGAGCATGGCTGGGTTGTTTCCAAGCAGCTTTTAAAACTCCTGCAGGAATTTCCATTGCCTTAAGGACTGTGTGGAGCCCCATCCTTGGCTGGAGCCAGCCAGGCTGAAAGCAGAAAGCGGGAAGTCACTGGCCTCCGAAGCATCATTCCGGACGCTCCAGCAGAAGATCATATGTTTTGAGAAATGACAGGTACCAAAAAGTAATCTAATTTGTTGCAGTTATTCAGTGCTTTCTCAGCATTTGGCTCAGGAGGCTAAAATTCATTCTGGGAAGAGAGCGGAGAGTCTGCAGGGCTGCTCCTGTTGTCCCCATAATGCCAAAATCCCTGAAATCAGGGTTTGCCCTGGTTTGCACCTTGCAGAAACAGGGAGGCGAGAGGGACGCCGTGCAAAGCCGGCGGCGAGGTGGCTGGGTGCAACCTCTGTGCGTCCATGTTCACTGCTGGAAACGGGGATAATGCAGAGGCACTCCAGCAATTCAGCTGGATATTGGGAAGACTAATTAGCTTCCATTTCCAAAGTGCTCCAGGAGGATCTGAGGCATTACAGACAACAGGAAGACCAATGGGTTTCCCTTCATTTCCTTGGCTTTGCCAAAGAGTTTTGGGGGATTTTCCTGGGGAGCGGGGAAGAAGGAGACCCAGCTCCAGCTCCAGCTCATCTCCCTGGGATACAGCTGCTGTGGTGGGGCTCGCATGGATACACGTGGGCCCAGGACTGTGGAGGGAGCTGCTCACTTTTGCACACAAGGTCTTCACCATGGCTGGGAAGAGGCAACCAACTCATGGGTTGCTCTTCCCACATGCAGCACACCGGGCTGAAACCTTGGGCAGGAAGAGGAGTCATTGATGCCGTTTGTCTCCACACCAGCTGCCTTTTGCACATAAGAGAGGGATGGAGAGGGAAAGGAGACATGAAACATCTAGAAAATGGCCTTTCTGGCCCAGATGGAGGTGGCCTCCAGCATTGCACTCAGCAGGTGAAGGTGAGAAATGCCGGAGGGTGGAAAGCGTCCAGCTTTGCCACTTGCTGCCCCGTGCTGAGGGGCTGTCTGGCACCTGCAGTCCTCTCCTGCTTACGGAGAGATGGCGAAGACCAACAACGATGCCTGGGGGCGTCTGGCTTTCAGACAAATAAGCAGCACCTCAGGGCATGTCAGAGCAATAGGCGGATTTTGAACGATACGGGGGGAAAGCCCCAAGGGAGGATGACGGGCTGCTCACAGCCCCACAACGCACGTGGGGCTTCCCTTGGCCCAAGGTGGGATCATCCACTCGGATATAAACCTGGTCCATCTTCACCATGGCATTGGAAGGAGACAGAAGTCAGGATTTTTTGGGCTGGAATGGCTGCATTTTCTTTCCACCCTCCCCCGGTACTCAAGGATCTGGCATTTTGGAGGCTGCTGAGCCGGCTGGCTCCAGCCCAGGAACACCATTAAGTACAAGCTTTACAGACCGAAGGCTGCTCACAGGCTTTTCCCGCACCAAGACGGCCGGTCCGGTGTCCTGCAGGACGAAGCCCTTGGCAAGCACGCGGGGGAAAGCGCACGGGGAGGTTTGCACAGACCTGCCCTGCCTTGCTCCGCTTCAGTTTCTTACACGGAGAAATTCAAGCAGTTATTTAGGATGTTGTAAAGCATTTTGAGGCCCGTGGACACATACACATTATTATCACAACATGACCTCGGAAAACGTCAAACGCTTAGAAAACTATTCCTTATCCACGACTAACACTGAGTTAAAAAAAATACAAATAACCCACCGTCATGGGTCAACACAAGGTATTTCCAGGTTAGCTAAAATAATCAGCGAGACAGGCGCAGCTACCCAGGCTTTCACAGAGCATGGGAGCAGCAGGCTTCAAAGGGCAGGTTTCTCTGTAGCCTCTGTCCCATTCTTGAAGCACAGCCAGATCCACCTGTTACGGTGACTGTGTTCGGCAACGGCAGTGATCCAAACCTCCCAGCTCTCTTTCGCCACTCAGCGAAATTTGGGAACGAGGTCTGAGTTGTCCGAATTGCCCATCCACTTCTCAAAACTGAGCGGAAGTCATCAGACCTTGCAAATTGCTGGTTTATCTCGTGAAGGATCCTTCCTGGTATGCTCACCTCCCCTCTTATCTCTGAACTCTGCAGCATATTAATTAAAGACATCCGATGGCAATAATTAGGCCGGTCTCCTGAATTACGACAGAAGGAGCAAGTTTTACAGATACTACTTTCCAGCTATTCGATATCAGAAAGGCCCAGGGAGGATTCATGCAAAAAGCATGTTTAGCATCTCAGAAACATCGATCTCAAAGAGAAGATGCGTGAGAGAAAGGAGAGGACTGGAGGATGCTAATTCAGACACAATCCTGACAGTGTGATGATGGGGACATCCTTGTTGGCCACCCCAGCTGATGTCCAGCACTCAAGGGGCCTTGCTGGTAAAAATGTGCCCCGCAAACACGCTGCCTGCATGTATGGGTCCTCCCGAGCACGCACATGGTGCGTGTTTGCTGCCAAGACATCCCAAGAGCCATCCTTCCTGCACTATCACTCCTGGCAGCAGGACAAGGTGTTGCGCTGGGTGACTTGCATTCCCTGCCCCGTCCCCAGTTGCCGGTCGGAGAGCAGCCATCGTCCCCCAAAATGCTCACCTAAATCCCACACTGGCACGATGTGGAGGGCTAGGACTTGCCACCTGCATTGCCCGCCGTGAAAGGTGGGAATCAGTGACGGTGCACGCGTGCAACGCCGCACGGATACAGCATCGGCGACAAATTACCTCCCCCCATCCCTGCCAAGGATCTCCATGCCTCTGACTATCGCCAAGCCAGGCTGAAAACACAGTCAGATGCTTCTGCTGTGGCTGCTAATTTGCCAAAAATATGCTCTGGTAACTGCTTACACAGGGGAAGAAATAAAGTATGGGGTTTTGAGTATGCAAATATAATCTGCAGGCACGAACACGTGATGGATGTTAGTCATATTGCTTAATGCGAGGCTGGATACATACATACACGATGGGCACAGTGAGGTCTAGGCATCCATGGAGGAGGGAAGGAGGAGAGAAGGCGAAGAGGGAAAGGAGAAGGGGCGAGAGCAGAGCAGAGAGGAGAGAGGAGAAGAGGAGGACTAGAGCAGAGCCGCCATGGGCTGCTTTGCTGCTGCCTGGGTGTTGGGTAGCGGTAAGTGTGTTGCTGGGGCTCAACAATAAATCATTACAAGTCTGCAGCTCATATCAGCATGGTTAGCGTGCGCTTTTAAAAGCTAAATGGCAGGGACACTCCATCCAAGGAAACAAACCAGCGGAGCTGTTGGGTTTAGATGATGTACCCATCTTGGGAGATGGCTTTGCAAGCAGGTAGAGGTGGGTGCGGGGCTGTCCCTGGCAGAGCCAGCGCCTCGCTGGGCACCTCTGCAGGAGCAAGAGCTGGGTGCTGGAGAGAGGAGAGGGATTTATACAGCCTCACGCCACAGCCAGGGAATCTGCCTCCTCCTCTGTGGATGCAAATAACAACATAAAGTCACTCTGGCCGAGATATCACAGAACAGGGATTGCTCAACTGTTCTCCACAGGGCCAATCATCTGAAAGGCAGGTTCACGTGGGGCGAGAATGCTCATCTGGGGAATACGAGCCCCATCCAAAACATGGGGAGTCCTTTATATTCCCATTGCCGTGATGCCTGCTCCAAAGATACTTTGCGATCAGATCAGCAGAATGAAGCTCCTTCCCTCCCTGGCAAACATTAACGTGCGTCAAGGTATTGCAAAGTCTGCTGATATTTGCATTTACAGGTGGGAAACTGAGGCACAGAGCGAGACGGAGGAAGAGCTCCTACAACAAAAGGAGGTGTGTGCCTCCTTCTGCTGCGGGCACGAAGTGGCTTTGCACAGCCTACAGCAAACCTACAGCAGGGGTGGGAACGGGGCAAAGCCCCGAAGCCGATGTCCTACCTCTGAAGACAACCCCAGCTGCAGGAATTAAGCCATTTTCTGCAGCGACTGGCCAGTGATGAACTCGTGCCCTTATAATACTAAGGAGAAGCCACTCCCGAAAAATCACATATGGAAGTTCAGCTCAGAGAATATCTGTGAGAGGAGCATCCCCCCAGATCCACGACCACGTTCAGTCTCGCCCGACAGTGGCTGCCGAGGCATTTTGGCTGTTTGCTTTGAGGGGGAAAAACTCACTTTGCTCTCCACCACGTGCAGGAAAATGCAAGTCCGTCCTGAGCATCGCCTCCCTCTTCCCTCTCATTGTTTCTGTATCTCCTGCTTCCCCGAGCCTGTTTGTGTTCATTAGTAATTGCCTTTTCCAGCCAGCGTTTGGAGAAATGCTTCAAACCATTATAAAGACAATCAAATCTCAGCGTCGCTAATTCTGATGGGGCTCATAATGCATCTCAGGCCGGTTGCAATTTTTCTGAAAGTCCTGGAGTCTGGGGAAACATAGTTTTTCAAAAGGAAAGAAACAAAGAAAGAAATTTCTAGTCTTCCTGGGAATGGGAAGCACCGGGTCCGCTGGAGCCAGGGAAAGTCAAGGGAGCATCATCCCCTGGTGAAACAGAGCCCACAGTTTTGGCCAGGGCAGCTGAATCCCTGCAGATTTGGCCACCAACTGGGTCCAAAACCAGGATGAGGCTTTAGCATGAGGGATGTGAAACACATTAACATATCGCTCAGCACCTTTATTACAGCTAATGTGCTCCTCTTACAAAGCAGAGTGAAATCGGGCTAATGCTTAGTCCGTTAATCCTCCAGCGCTCTAATCCTCATTGCAAACTCTGTGATCTCACCCCATTTCTCAGCAGAGCTCACGGGAGTAAGGGCTAATTCTCCGGCGCTCACAAATGGCGCTGTGTGCTGGGACAGGGTTTTGGAGGGCTGCATCCCTCGTGGGAGATGCTCAGCTGTATGGAATGAGGCTGAGCTCTCCATGGATTGGGGATACGAGGCTGCACCAGGAGCGGGGACGGCACAGGATGGGATGAGGCGAGAGCAGGGTTTATTTATTTCCTGTGAAATAAATGAACAATCCCTTGTTCAGTCCAGGGAAACACCTTGCAGACCCAAAATGATGCTCTGAGCAGGAAATCATATCATTCTAGTGATAGTCTTGGTGCGAATATCTGCAAATTTAGGGAGCTTGCTCTGGCTGTTCGCTCATTCATGAGAATTCATGATACTCCGCTGTATGCTAAGAGTAAGTGGAGCCTCTTCAGGGAATAATTTTAGGAGTGACTGTTCTAAGGGAATGCTCATGCATCGATTGCCGTTTTTAAGGATTTTTGACTCAAAGGCCAGATTCTGCCTGTGAAAAGCCAATATCAAACCCCCGAATGCAAACACTTGCCACTCAAGTATTTTTTTTTCTCCAAGCTCCCCTTTTTTGTTAACAGTCAAATATGCTAATTGTAAGTTAAACAGCTTTTTGCAGGGGCAAACTACCATCAACAGTCTCCTGTAACTACTGCAAACTCCTCCAAAAAAAAAGTCCTTTCTTGGTCAGGATTTCAGGCAATGCCACAGCCGGAGCCAAAACAGGCAAAAACTGCCATATCTCACAAGACAGATGCTAAACCACAGTGTTGCCCCCTATTAAGACCATCACCAACCCCATCCTGCCCGGTTTCTGTATCTTCGAGTCATGCCTACATTAATACAGATCATCCATCTACATCAGCGTTACCTGACTCAAAGCATTCAAAATTAATCAGGTTCATTTTAAAATCAAGGCATTTTTAAACAGAAGGCATTTTTAGCTCTCGTCTGCTGGTTTCCAAGCCTGTAAGAACGACTTTTCTGCAATAGTCTGGGTGGAAACCTTGCTTCAAAAATGAAGCTGAAAATCTTGCAAAATCACATGATTCCACAAGCTGGAGCTTCAAGGAAAAAAAAAAAAACATTCAGCTACAGGAGCAGATGTCACCCCACCACGAGGAGCCCCATGAGATATCAAATCACATGCAAGTATCCTGAGATTTGCATTAAAGGCTGTGAGAAACCCCGGGGTGACCCACCCCAGCACCCCTAGTGAAAGGATATTAAAACTGTGCTTCAGGACTTCACGTCACCCTCTATTATGGGTCAGGGTGATGCGTAAGGGGGTCAGATTGCCCCCAGGTTGGGGTCCTACACCGTCCCCTGGAGCATCGCGCACCGGACAAAACGCTCGAGAAGGTGGAGCTGGGGTCTACGCTTGTCTGGCCATTTCTACCTCCTGTATTTTTCCCCGGGGTCAAAATCCTTCTTCCTCTGTTCTGAGCTGTACCTGAAACTAAGCAGCATGTTCCAGTGAGATAAGTAATTACCATGAGTTCATATCATTTATTTTTAATGATGCTGGTCAGACTCTTCGTTTTGTATTTTGATTCATTTTTCTACGTTCGGCGGGTCCTGATGTTTCAGTTGTTGCTCTCCTGTAACCACTGTTGCACTGCAAGCAGCTTCGGTACCAAATCTAGATAGCAAGTTGCTTCATAAACAAAGTTCATAGCATTTTTTTTTAATTAGCAGGTTCTTAGGGGGGTTATTAGGACCAGCTAGGGCTGCGTCTGGATTCTGCAGGAACCGGGAGGATCGGGGATCAGGGCGCATTCGTATTTGCTTGTTTCCACCCACTATTTAAAGTGCATCAACAATTCCTTCCCGGCAGCAAAATAAGACGAGAGCTGATACTTTTAAGGTAATTCTGACATCTGTGCTATGAATAGATCGCATGGAAATTTGCCCTCGCTACTTGGTTCCCTGCAGCTGTAGAGGAACCTGTGAAAAACCCCGGTACGGGGAGAGGCACGAGGCAGCCCTCGGTGATGCCGCTGCCCTTAGCGGCACCGGCCGGTGGTGGCTCATCCAAACCCACTTCTCGGCTCAGGCGCGGGGGCTGCGGCCCCTTCCCGGACAGGCAGGTCCCCCTGTGGCATCCCCGGTCCGTCCCCACCGGAGCAAACCTTTACGCGGGCTAGGGGGCTGCTTTTGCCAAACGTTTCACGGTTTTCATCTCCTCAACCGCTTCAAAGCCGTTTGGTTGGTGGCTCCTGGAGCACCTGCTCAGAGAGCGGCTGGAGATGTCACCGGTGCCACTGCAGAGGTGGGGAAAGTGGGGCACGGAGCCGCCGCGGCTCCTGCCCGGGCAGGACAGGCTGCGAGAGAGCCCACGCCGGCAGCTCCCACCACACCGCTTCCCTCTCCCCATCGCTTGCAAAGCACGAAAATTTCCCGGCCCCGGCCAAGAAAACCCACTTGCCTACTCACACGGTGCTAACAATGAAAACACTAATTATATTTCACTCACCTATCAAAGGGATGATTCATTTAGGTGAGTGGGCACGGAGGATTACACAAGATGAACACCGCGATGCGACCGCCCGTCCGTTTTGGGGTAGCCCTCCCGAGAAACAAGGCTGCGTGGAGCACGTGGGCACTGGGGATGGGGCGAGGGGGTGGCAGCAGGAGGGACCAGGCACGGCCTCGATGCACCGCGGACACCTCCGGTCTGGGGAACCGCTGCGAGCCGTTCCCGGAGGGCTGGCCGGGCAGCGGGGACCCGAGAGAGGGGCTGGTCCCCTCCCCGAGCCCCTGTCCGGTCTCGGATCCCAGATGCTCAGCTGGGCAGAGGTGGAGGGAGGAGAAAAACAGCGTCGGCAGGGATGGAAAGGGCAAAAGCAGATTTGGGGCTTCTTTCATCCACCCCATCTCATCCACCCCCACGGCCACAGTTTCAGCAGCTAAACCCAACCCCAGTGCACAGCCCCAGGATTTCCATGGCAAGCCTGCAGTTACAGCCTCAACCGTCTCCCGGGTAAAACCACTGAGTATTTCCAAAGTGTCTGAGGAGTTACAGAAAGGCAGGAACCAGCTGAGATGTCTCCTGATCTCCAGACCTGCTCGGGAGAAGGTCTCCAATGGGAGGTCTCCAACCCTCTGCTCCAGAGAGGTTCCACCAGGTCCAGCAAGGGCGACGGCAGCATCCCCGGCTCATGTCGGTGCTGATCCTGGTGGATGCCGCCCCTTTTGCCTGAAGCAAGGGAGCAAATCCCACTCCCGCTCCGGAGCTGGGCTGAATCAGGCCCGTCAAACGCGTGGTGCAACCCCAGCATCCAGCCGAAGCGATTCCCAGCAGCCCGGTTTATGTAATACCGGAGTGCTTCTGGATGGGGACAGGAGGTGGCAGGGGTTTTTGGCAGGAGGATAAGGACATGCCAGCAGTATTGTGGTTTGGGGGGGGGGGGGTTTGGGGGG
>RSEF01000011.1:21818394-21987109 GCA_003993805.1 Himantopus leucocephalus | reverse complement strand
CCTGCCCATGGCAGGGGGGTTGGAACAAGATGATCTTTAAGGTGTCTTCCAACTTAAACCATTCTATGATTCTCTATATCCAGCTCACAGCCCTGCACGGTGGGACTCTCCAGAAAACACATCTCCGACAGCAGGGGCCGGAGTCAGTGGCTCAAAACCCCCAGGGGTCCCTGGGGGGTCCCACAGCAGCCAGAGGGATGGGGAAGCCCTCTGGGACGGGATCAGACTTGATACGGGTGTTTTTAAATAAACAGGGCACCTCCGACCCTGGCTCATAACTTTTTTGAGGGTTGCTCACCTCGCGTGTGTGTGCTGGGCTTGAGTGGGGGGTACAGCCACCACCTTGCAAAGACCGAGCACAACTGCCAGGGTATTGCCAAGGTCTAACGACATTAGATTGAAATATGCAGCTTTGGAAACTGGAATGATTTTCATTTTCGCTTCCCGCTCATTTGCTCCCCCAGTTAATTGAATTCCAGGCGTATACAATCACCTGATGTTGTCCCCAAGTTTTCTCTTATCTGCTTGGTCTCCGGCTAAATTACCCCAAAAACCAATTAAAGAACAGAATGATATTGCAGCAAGCAGGGCTACTGCTAATCTTCCGGTAGATTGTAGCTTAGGAAAGTGATTGAAATGGTTGGAAATTACATTACTTGAAGGAGGTCGGCCTTCGCGTTGTAAGTAGCATTTTTCTTTTTTAATATGTGGCTGCTTCAATGCTAATAATCTCTCACAGGTCAACAGAAGTCAAGACCTGGGTTAACCAGAAAGAGAAACTCCTGCTTGTCCTTGGGTTTAATACCGGTTTGCGAAGAGCTTAGGAGAAAAGGACGAAACGTTTCGCATTCTGCAATACCACTCATTGTCTCAGAGGGGAAATGGGTTTGCAGAGAGAGGAAGGGCAGGGATGGCTAATGGGCATGTTACAGGCATGTGTGCAATAAATTACCTTGATTGTCTTCTTCGTGCTGGGCATGGGCTAAGTGCATTTACTGGTCACCGAATGTATCGCATTAACCTGCTGCATACAGTATGTGTCTGTTTATCCTGCCAATTACTGCAAATCTAATCAGCTTTAGCTGGGTAAAAATAGAGCCGGTTTCCGTGTGGAAATCAAGAGGCACAAAAACAGCAGCAAAGAAGCTGATCCTGATCAACTGAGCACATGGGAGGGAAGACTCGCAATGCTGGGAGCGTGAAATGCGTTATGATGCTTTCTTCCTTGTGGCCAGATGGATCTTTCCCCCAGGCCTGCATCCTCCCCGGCATCCATCAGGCAGCCTGAAGGAGGGAGCTGGGGGGCGCGGGAACCGCGGGCAGGCAGGGACCTCCTCCGTGCACTGTTTTTTCGTGCGCTTTCAGGAGCGAAGGAATAGGGCTGCAGTCAGCTGGAAGGGATAAACGAGTCGAGATTGATGCAGAGGTGTGCAAGAGGTATTTTGCAGTAAGTAAGGGCAGGGGATACGGGTTGTTTGGCATTCAGGCTGGGGGAAAAAACCATGTCACTGCAGGTTTAGATAAACTGGTTAAATTTGGATGATGACCAGATTTGGGTTCCTATGTGCTGTGGAACATACCTAGCAAGCGTTTTTGGTAAAATCAACCTGCTACCCTGTGGAAAGGCCCGCGAAGCAAATACCACACGAAGAGAAAAGGAGCAGTACGTGGCTCCGCAGGTGGTGGCATCTCATCCTCCTTCCCTCCTTCCATCCCTCCGTGATGTCTGCTGAAGGATGGAGGTAGCTTTTGCCCACTGTGATCTTGGAAGCCCAAAAATAAAGCCGAGAAAAAACAATGTGATTTCCCCCCAAGATGTCTCGTACCCCCTTTCATTTTACTGGCTCGCCCTACAATAAATGTGCGTCGAGCTGTCTGTTCATGATAAACCCCGGATCCTTCTCACGGTCACCGCTCTGCAAGACACAGCCCGCCATGCAGAGCGGCCCTGCTTTGCCCTTCTCATCCCAGGTGACAAACCTCTGCAATCGGCAATACAACAACGTAATCATATTTGAAGGGACTCGGCTTCCCCAGCCACCCACATCTCCCCCTATTTTCCACCCTGCTCGTCTGCCCGCCGCCCTCGTGGAGGGCTGGCACACCCCTTGGCATGCCAGAAAAACCAAAGGGACCAATTTTCCATAGCTGAAAGACGCTTATAAATAAAACTGAGGTAGCCGGTCTTAACCAAACGAAACACGGACTTCATTTCAAGCCTCTGAATTTTATGTCTGAGACCAAGGAGCGGGAACGCTGCTGATAATTAAGGGACATCTGTCACCCGCGTGTTCCTGCTGGTTTTGTCAGGAAATGCGGCTGACATAATGTGAAGAGAAGAAACCTGCTTCGGAAAACGACTTGGCACGCTGGCTTCCATCTTCCTCACTGCCACGTGCAAAGGCTGCTCCTGCCCACCGATGGTGGAAAGGGCCGGAGGAGCTACCGCGGGGCTCGACAGCCTGCCCACCCGCGATGGGTTACATCCCAAAGCTTTGCCAAACCTAGCAGGAAAAGCCACGTCTGCTCCCTCTGTCCCACCTCAGTCTTGAGACAGGCTTCAACCTGCGGGAGGTTTAAAAAAATAAACAACTCAGAGGGGGTTCTTTTGTTTTGTTTTGGGGGGAATCTGGGGGATTTTCTGGAAAGAGCTGGGTTTTTTCCAGCTTTTCTTAACAGCCACAGAAAGTCAACTTTTTGTAAGTTGGAAAGTTCTCCTAAGAACTCCAGGACTTCTAGAGCTGCGCGTTGCGAGTATTGGCCAAAAAGGCTTTCCTTTTTTTTTTCCTCAAGCTCCCAATGGACTGAATATCACTATCTGAGTTTGCCAGCGGGGAAAACCGAGGCAGAGTCCAACGACACGTTTTTGGTGAAGGTCACACAGAACGGCAGTACCGCTGCTGTCACACACTCACGGTCAGAAAGGAACACTCGCTCCTCTGGTCTGCCCCTTCGGAAAAGGTGCCGCTTCTGAACGCCGTGATCAGGATTCCCTTTTGATGGAAGAAATAAGGTCCCTTCCCAGTTTTCAATAAAACAGAAGGTTATCGGTGCTCGGCAGCGCATCGTGCATCGGTGCTAGCATGGACCATAGGATTTTTAGGCAGGGTTTTCCTCTCCACAGGGTCGCCTGCCACTCGCCAGCCTCAGCAAAGCCAAACATTAAGCTTAAAACCGTAGACACTCAGGCATCAACCGAGTAAAGAAGTAGTTTGGCAGCTGATTAGAAAGAAGGGATTACGTTTTCAGTTTAACGGAGATGCTGATGTATGAATTTTTATGTAAATAATGAATGTTTGGAAACGCTTTGAGCATTGGAAATGGTAAGGACAGTGTGTTTTCCTGTGCTCAGAAAGCCGGTGGCAGTAGTTCCCAGAATTGTTTGGACTGTAGCAATAGATTTATAATTCATAACAAAGAAGAAATGTCTTTCATTGAAGCAAGAAGACACAGCAATGTAAAAAAGTTGACATTACTCATATTCTTTTCTTATGAAATACTGTCATGCAAGGGTGTTCAAGGATTTTTTTTTTTTTTTTTTTTTTTTTTTTTTTTTTNGGATTTATTCCATATTTGATGTAGTTTTTCAAACAAGGTTTCTTTCTTACGGCCTGTTTTGCAGAGGATTTAAGCAGATGCACTCTGCAGTTTGGAGTAGTGTATCTAGACTGTCTAAACACATGAAACTCCTTTGCTTTCCAAAAGCCGGAGTAGAAAGCTATCCTACACATTTCATGCATTCTGTTCAAAAAAAAAAAAAAAAAAANAAAAAAAGGCAAAACACAAAACAAACCTCCACAAAACTCAAAGCCAGATTCATGGGGTTTCGAGATCTGCTTAAGGAATCAGCAAGCAGGATTCAGGAGTAGTTAACAACAGACTGTATTACACGGTACCTATTAACATGGGATAATCCAGGAGGAAAAGAAAGGGCGAGGGATAAAGGAACGTCGCCCTAGAACAGCCAGACATTTAGAAATCAAGCCACGAGAATTCTAAACCACCAGATTAACTCAGCTGTCACTGTCGAGAGACACCCCAGGCACAAAGCACGGGAGGCAGCAGGGATGAAGAAGAAAAGGGTGTTTGATTTCTCACTGTGATGAAACGCACACCTTGGTCCTGCCAAAACAGAGCACGCGGTGCTGATAAATCCCAGCTGGGAACTCTTCGGAAGTTGGGGGAAATTTGGATTTGGACTGAAACTCCAGCGCTCATCCCAGACACAATGGGGTGAACGGAGCTCCCCGAAAGGAGCGGAGCTGGAGGCTACCTTCCCTGTCCTCCATCTCGTTCACTTCTCACCCAATTTCATTTTCAGCCAGGAATAAAATCTTCCTCGGGCTTCCACCTCCCAGAAATGTCCTTCTTCTCACAACCACCCCAAGCTCCTCCTTTACCCTCTGCTTATGCTTATCAGTATTACTTGACCTTTCCCTCCAAATTTCCTTCATGATTAAAGTCACTGGGATTTTCAAGAGCCTGTGAATTTTGGACGGTTAATTATGGAGAAGGTCTCAGACTGAAAGTCAGTGCCAAATTGAAGCAAATTTTGCTTCCGTTTCTGACTTACCTTGAACGCCCCAGGGCCTGCCATCTCCATTAGGAAACTGAAGAACATACACGGGTCTGAATTTTTAAAGTAAGGGGCCCAAGTCAAACTCTGGAGTGAAAAGCCTCCAAGTTATTTGTTGAAAGTGAAAATTTGGAAGAAACTGACTTTCAAGCCACATGCAGGTACCCAACCGATTACCAGAGCTGCTGAGCGCTCAGGTTTGATCTTGAGCTCCGAATGTGTTGATCCTACGTGCTCGCACATAGCTCTGGAGCACTGCAGAGCATCCTTTGCTCCTACTGACATGCTGGCAGCACTCGGCCCCGTACAGGATCCGTCCCTAAATCTGTCTACAAACCTCCAAAATTGCAACAGCCTGCTTTCCCCGCTGGGCTGAGGGTGGCAGAGAGGCATGTCCTAAAAAGGGGAAATCACATCCTGGGAAAAACCAGAACCATCTGAAATGAAATCCTGGCCCAGCTGAAGTCAATGAAGGTTTCGTCACGAGTTTGAACAGGGCTCCGTCTGCAACAGGCGTCTGTTCTGGTGTCCCAAAAAGACCTCTTTAAACAAGAGCAGGCTGCCCATGGTTTTCATCAGGCTCAAGTATTTCCTATGTTTATTTTCTTGGCCAAGCCCCAGATTTGCCAATTGCTGTACTGTACACTCTGCCGGCCTGCGCTCCCTCCGATGTAGTCAGATGTCGTGAGTATTTTCCCTTCCTATCCTAAACTGCTGAGCTGCACCGCTCTAAGCCATGAGTCCCACCCCATGCTCCTCCCCAAATACCTCCACAAAATGCTTTGGGATCATTTTGGGAAGAAAGACACTCCAGCAGTGTAAGATGACACCATCTTTCAGTGGCTCTTTCCGATGACACCATCTTTCAGTGGCTCTTTCCATGAGGATGTAACTGCAGCCCGGCAATTTGCTATTCCCGTCCCATGAAATCAGAGTGCTTCAGGGGTATGAGAGGGACAGGAGACTTGGCTGCGGGGTTTCTTGTTGCCCCCTTGGCTGTGGCAGCAAGGGAGCAGCTGGAGATGGGCTGCCCATAGAGGTCCACCTGAGCTGGACATTGACTATGTGTGAACCACAGCTTCCGTCCTTGTGAAACCAGGGAAGCCACCGCGACCAAAAGGATGGCCTCAGCAAACACTAACACTCAGCCAAACATGGTTTTGTTGCAAAACTGCTGTCTCAGACAAGTCACTTGCTCCTTTACCACCCCTGTTTTTTCATCTGTCAGCTAGAAATAATTGCTGGCACATGATGCTAACTTTCGGGTCCAGAAGGACCACCTTCCTCCCAGAGCCGGGGAAAAAAACAGGCTGTGTGCTGGCTGCTGACATTGCCCTCGCCCACCTGGTCAAGACACTGCTGCTCCTGCTTTACGCTGAAATGCCGGGCAGGACAGCACAGACGAGGCTTGCCGGTGGGGCTCAGGGTCAGCCCTTCATCCCATCTGCTCTGAATCACCCACTGTGGCTGGGACAGGAGCAGACGGCTCCAAACCCTGAGCCATGTTGGCTGAAGTCCACAGGAAAAGCTGTCAGCGTGTGACGCAGAGCCAAGCAGCGCTGGGCTTTGGGATCCAGACACACTAGCCTTCCCTTCCCATCACTGCTCTTACCTATCACTTTCCAGCCACCAACCCCAAAAAGCTTCATACCCCCTCATTAACTTGCCCACTAGGAAGCCACATGCTCCAGGAGAGCACTGTGCTGGACAGGCTGATAGGGAAAGCGAGTTGCAGTGACGGATCTGCCCAGCACTGCACCATGAATCACCGCAGAGGCAGGTCAAGGACAAAGGTACCTCCTAGTCCAAGGCTTCATCTTGCTTTTCCCGTGCGTGAGCAGCAGCGTGCCCCCCTGCAGTTGCGCCGTAAAGAGGAACCGGTGTCCCATGTGTAGCCATCTCAGCTCTTTCCATCGGTCACCTTGGGGGCAGGAAGAAGAGCCAAAGTCTCCACACTGCTGGGAGCGACCGACTGATCTGAATAGTTTCACTAACACTTCTGCCACAAAACTATAGATCTTCGAAGTGTTTTTCCAAAGGTTCAAAACCAAAGAGGAGACTTTCAACCCGCTCTGCCCGTGCTCCCTCCCAAAGTCTGTATTTCTTTTCAAAAGCCTAAATTGGGAGGACTGGGTTGCTTTCCCCTTTTAAAAATTCCTCTTATTTATTTTTTAATCTCATGCTGTTAAGACTGATCTCCTAATTTCTTTGGATTGTCATTTTTTAACCCTGGGGATGATTGTTGCTAATAATTTAGCAACACCTGTGTTGAGAATGGGAGACCAAGTCCCGTTGGTTGTTTTGGTGGTTGAACGCGCTGCGTTTTGAGAGCTGGAGAGCTGTGCACCCCCCTCCGCCCAAGGAAGGGTTAAAATACGGCTGCGTGTCTGTTGCGCACAGCACAGACCTGAGGCTACTCTGCCCTTCTGAAGTGGCATCTCTGGGGTAGAGAAGCAGATCCGTTTGATAACTGGTCGGTTCGTGTCATACTTGAGGTTGGGTGATTTTTGGCAGACTCAGACTAGAAGATGGGACCCCATCCTTTACTGTCTGTCCTCACCACTAGACCCAGAGCACAAGTGATAGCCATACAAACTATTTTTTCCCACTAGAGCTACCACTTGTTCCTTCATTTTTTGTGGTTAATACTTGGGGTTTTTTATGAGGATTTCCTCTTCACATTCAAATAGTGCCCAGACGCCCTTGGCAGTGTGTGGAGATCCCATGCTCTCTACATTCAGTTCTTCAAAACACATCTCTGCCCCGTAAAACACCCGTCGTGCAGATGAGGTCCAGGAGAGACCCCTGATGTTTCACAGTTGAAGGGCTGGGACGCGCTGCAGGAAGGTTTTCCTTTTCTGAGAAGGGACTGATGACGCAGGGGCCATCCCTGACAACTGTCAGTCACCCCTTTTTCTTACAAGCATCCAAAAGGATGCCACAACCCCACGTATATGTGTTTTGGGCCTAACAACCCTGGTTTCCACGCAAAGCCAGCTCTTTGCACGTCCATCCTGTTGTCACTACCTCTTGTATAGGGACAACCTAAACTGGGGAACGCTGGACTGCACCCGAGTCTCATGAGCGCCACATGAAGCCCAGTAGAGACCTCTCCCATCCCCAGTCGATGCTCCTGCTCACACAGAGGTGTGAGGAGGGCTTTATTTCATTGAGTTTTCTGCTGGCTGTCACCTGCCGACGTGCTTTCCATTTACAGCTGCCACACCAACTCTTCCCCATCCGCGTTTCAGCACGGCAGTCAAGTTATTTTAGTCGGCCTGGTTGGGCAGTACAAGGATTGGTGCCCAAAATGGGCATGGATTTGCCTGGTCCCAGAATGTACAGGACAAAGTCACGTTTTCCATGATTTCTGGGGTCTGCAGCAACAGTAGGTTCCTGGCACCCTCTAATGGAAAAGCTAAGTCACTGAATTCCCATTCCCCCAGCCTGCGAGTCTTGGCTCCTGCATTTCTATTTTTAATCTAATATCACCGTAATAACTTCTAGGCAGGCATGATACAGCCCGTGCCAGCACGGGCACGGAGAATGTGCTGAACAAATGTCAAGGCTGCTCTGGGGAAGGAGAGGCTGCCTGGTGATCGCCCCCCGAGCCCTGGAAGCCAGCGCGCACAGGGATTGCTGCTTTACTTATGGAAATGCAAGGCAATAGCTAATCAGCTCTGACATTTGTGCCTTGTTCGTGAATTTAAGACACATGCTACTGGGCTAGTCATGTTACATTGCCCGTCCTTCCCTTTCCCCCTCCTCTCCCTTGGCCACATCGATAGGGTGGCATTTCCCAGGATATTTTTCCAAGCTCAGTAGCCTGGAAGCATCTCAAATCTCTGCCCAGGTTAGACTGGGCTCAGGAGCTGGTTCGTAAACAGAATTACTGCTTAAATTATAAGGGTTTTTTAAAGCTTAGCTCTTGCTAGAAAGTGACACCCATAGTCAGAGAAGTTCTGCGCACAGCCCTTTGGCAGAGCTCTCCAGAGATTTGTCCCCGGGGTGGTGGGGGACACCTGACATTTAGAGGCACGGAAAAAGCCTGGGTGATGGCAAGCACAGCGTTCCTGCGACGATCCGGCAGCCTCGCGCAGCCCACGGCCGGGCGGAGGGGACGTCACGCTGCCGGCGTTTGGCATCTCATGCAGAGGCTTGGCTTCGGTCTGAGGATCCCTAGATGGACCGTGGGGAAGGACTGGCTTTTCCTTGGGTGGCTCAGCGAGGTCCCTGCCCCAGGTAGAGCATGGCACTCCTGCCAAGTGCGAGTCTGCCCATTGCTGACTTCCCAATAGAGGACGCAGAGTGTAAGTAGGACCCGGCCCATCAATCACGCTCTTGTCCTCTACACACTCTACCCAGAGATAAATAAAATCATTTAAATAACTGTTTAATACAGTAAAATCTCATTTCCAGGAAACACTGATCCATGCCGGTCTCAAAGCTCTGAATGTACTGCAGCACGCAGGAGGTTTGCAAACTTAGTTGCGTAAGGTGGTATTTCCCTTGGCAAAAAAAACTCCCCAAAAACAATGAAAGCAAAAGAAAAAAGCAAACTGCCCCGAGCCTGGTATATGTGCCATTGCTGACACCAAGAGTTTAACACCCCCCATAGCTACCTGCGCATCTTTTGTCTCACACCACAGCAAAAACCAAGCTGCAAAGTGCCAGATCATAAAAAAAAATGAGTAAAGGACCAGTATGCCCTGAGGGCTAGCTGAGACCGTCAGATGTATTTTACTGGTAAGTTTAAGGCACAGTTGAACACAGACCTCTGGAAGTGAAAGCTAGTACTCAAATTCAGCAGGTCTCTTCTAAAATCCCTTTAAAATCCTTTTACTTTTAGAATCCCAGTTTCCACAGCAACAAGACACACAGCTCTCTGCGGAGTTTAGGGCTATAAATAAACCCTAGATCTATAGTTGTGATATTAGCTATGAGGGCTTTAAAAAATGGCATGTGGTAATGAAGTGAAAGGATCAGTGCTGAAAGGAAACAAATTTAATGAGGAAAAGATGGTTCCTATCTCGGTTTAGAGCGTAGCTTTGAACAAAGGAAAACCGACAAAACACGCCGCCTGGGAAGATCCTGCCTTTTCTAAGGGTCGTATTGATTTCAATCGAATGGTTGGAAACGGTGCCTTGCAATCTTCGGTTTACATATGTTTAAACTCTGGGTTTAAATGGGCGTCTCAAAAAAGAAGGAGAAATGGCCATTAGCCATTGTTTTCACAGCCTTGCTCTTTCTGGGGAAGCAATTAAGCAGCAAACACCGGGCCAGATTTTAACAGCCTTATGCATATTGCACCTTGCCTGCCACGCCAGTGACTCCACTGGCTCCGCTTTAGGGAGCGTCCCGATTTAGACAAGGACTTCTACGTGTGCTAACTTTAAACACATATTTTAATCCTAATTGCTTTTCGGAACTGGGACCGTTGGCTGCTGCGGGACCGCCTGCAGGGGAAGATGCTATTCCATGAGATGCAGTCAGAGGGCAGGAATTTGGTCTGCTGGATCTAAAGAAGTGCTGTCCTTACCCCTTGACATCAGCGTATAAACAAAGACGCAATCCCATAAGGAAAGATAAATATTAGCTGTGTTGGAAGCAAAGAGGAAATTAAATAACTATCACATGGCATAAAAACAAGCTTGTCAGGGGAGAGAGAACTGGTGGTTTTGAGCTTGCAGAACAGATTTGTATACAGTAGTGAGGAGGAGGAGATGAGGAAGGAGAAGAAAGGAAACACAAATCAAAGAGTTATTTGGAGTTTCCTCTATTACAGACAGAAGGTCCATGTTATTCTAACAGATGTACCGCATGTCACCAGTTTTCTGGTGTTTGTTATTTTAAGGATGGTCTTAGGAAGAAAATAAATTCCACTCTAAGGCTCTTTGATATCCATTTTAGGCAGTCTGTGGAGAGCAGCCCAAAGAGTGGGGCTGGGGAGATTCCTCCGGGCTGAGCTGGTGGGACATCCTCTGCTCTCACTCCAGCAGACAATTTTACTGAATTTCTGGGAAGGAAACCCACCAGCAGCCCCACCTTGGTTTGGGTCAGGTTGGGGCAGAAACCCACCAGCAGCACCATGGAGCTGCGGCGCTGCTGCTCGCCGAGGGATCAAAAGAACTGGGAGAAAAAAGACATGTTATGACATGGATAGACTTGGGCAAAATCGAGGCAAAACTTGCGTGTGTCTACACGTGTAAATGGGAAGCTGCTACCTGGCCAGCAATTCTCTACACAGTCTCCAGTGAAGACACCTCTGCCTTGGGCTGGGGGGACAGAAGGGCTCTGCAGCGAGACTGGGGTAACTCACTTAAATGTGATCCCTTCAAGTTCAACCTGGGATCTGAACGTCAGGCTGGGTTCTCCCTGGCCACCTCACCAGCAGGAAAGATTACGTGGATGATGGTCTGCAGTTGTGCCTCTCCAAATTAATTGGCTTTGCAACCCAGAATGAAACAGGAAGCAGAATGACTTTGCAGTCTCCCATGAGCAACACCAGAATCAGGTTTTGCTTCTCCTGAAGGCGTTGGTTTGCCCGTGGTAAGAAAAGCAAGACATAAAGCATGTTATTCTGGTCACTAACACGAGCGGTCTGATGGAGAGACCGATGCAGACAATACCGCGTGTTATAAACCCGAAAGCAGGACAAAGCAGTCCGCTGTTGAGGCAGGTCTTACATGAGGCAGCTCTGACAAAGACACACACGTACCAGTTTGAACTGATGTCTTTTTCTAACATTGCCACGTTCAGAACAAAACTGTGCTGTAGGAACTTTGTGGTGGGAAAGAAATATCGTAAACATTATCCTTACACAGAAAAAAAAAAAAAAAAAAGATTAAATGCCCAGCTGCAAGTTCTGGGCTCAGAGTGCAAAGATTTAATTCCTGCACCTCCTGCCCTAGTGACATTTCTGGATCGATTCGTGTTTTCCAAAGGGCTTTCAAGCTTCTGTGCTCCTCGGTCCCACCTAGTCTGGACAAAAGCAAAGCAAAAGAAGACATGTGAAAAACCTTCTCCTTCAGAGAACACATTGGCATAAGACACACGCTCTGGGACTGACGGTGCGTTTCTTTTCCTGCAATTAATTGATCATCACATGGGACATTTTAGAAGTAGTCCTTTTAATAGAAGACACAAAAAGTTGGAATCAATAAGCAATAGTAAAAGGAGGAAAAAAAAAAAGGCACTGCAGAGGAAGCAGGCACCAGGCCCATTCTCTGAGGGCTCTGTCCTGCTCCCACTGAAATCAAAAGGAGTTTTGGAGTTGGCTGCAGTGGGAACAGGAACAGTCCTTAAGGCACTAATTAGTACAGCTGGCTGAATAATGCATAATGAACAGTTCATTCAGCTAATTTCATCTCTTTTTCTATTCATGAATTGCCCGTGAACCAATCCCAATTTTCTCATTTTGGTCGTCATTCAGAAGTTATTTGTGGGTTTCTTCAGGAAATCATCCCCAGCGTGCAATCCCAGTGCGCAGCGCAACATGTAAATAAGAGATGTTCGCACAGAGGGGTTTGCAGTGTGGGGCTGGCAGGTAGGGCAGATGACATTCTCTCTCTTGCCCGAGCTGAGATTTCTGTAACCAAGTGTACCATGAATGTCCAACGTTGCAAAGAAACGCTGAACTTTAGATTCATATTCGGTAAATACTTCTGCACGTTCCTTTTCTTCCTCGTGCCTTCTCCTTGAGCATTTTAAGCGGATCTAGCTGGTTACTGGAATACCGACCAAAGGCAGAGAGAGGAGGGATATGATGTGAAAACACCCCAAGGAATGTCACTGGAATAGTCAAGTAAATACTTCCAGACTTTCCTTTCCAGCCGTAAAGTGATTTGGCTGTAGCCAAGAGCAAACTAACATTGTGTAATGGACGAGAGTTGGGATCAGCCTGTGGATAGGAGAGGATGACTCCACTCCAGGTTGCTGCACATCCCTCCTGAGCTGCCGGAGCAGCACCCTGTGCATGGGGCGAACGTTGGATCTGGCAACCTGGACCCCAAAGTGGCAAGCAGCTGCGCTAGCTCAAGTAAAAGGAAAAGGAAAATGATTGCAACACACCCTCGTTTTGTAAAGAGTCACCCAAAATGGGACTTTCCTGGGGTGAGATTAAAGTACGGAAGGATTCAGGGCAGGAATCGAAAGGAAATAGCTGTCCTGTGATGGGGACAGTGGGGACAAGGAGGCTGAGACATCCCCGTCCTTCCGGCCATGCAGAGCAGCAGAGGGAGGCACAGGCCAAAGCACGGGCAGTGAAAGACAAGGAAAACCAAGAATGTTTCTTTTGCAGCGGTTTCCGAGACGGATGTGAGGAGTAAAGGAAGGGAGCTGGGGGAAGCATTTTTGGCAGCCAGGGACTGTGGATTTTCACGCTGAGGCAAGCCCCACGGGGAACCGCGCAAAGCCAGAAGGTTTGCCTGGCTTCTGGGGCCAAGAAGGGACGTGCCAGGGCTATCCCGCAGGGGACGGGACACAGGGGACACAGGGCGAGGGAAGTTCAGGGCTGATTCGCACTTTGAATTTCGAAAGGTGACAGATGAGACAGGGTGGTTGGTGATCGAGGGGGGAGCTTTACTCAGGGAGAGGAAAGTCTTACGCCTTCAGCTGGAAAAAAACCTGAAAAATCCCTATTTAAAGACACGTCTGTGCCTGCCAGAGTCTATCGGCAGAGGGCAGTGACACTCGCACACACACACACACACACACACGCATACACACACACACACACACACACACATCCCTGGCACATCACTGCCAGCTTTCCATCCATCCTGCTTTTGCCGCTGTCACACCAAGGACACCTTCCACCACCCCTGCCCAAACCAAACGCAAGTTTTATTCCTTGAAAGGCGTACCGCAAGGGATGCTGCAGGCCCGACATCTGGCCTCTTTTTTTTTTTTTTTTTTTTTTTTTTTTTTTTTTTTTTTTTTANCACGTGATATTTTTGTATGTGCTTCAAAGCTGGGGTTTGTTTGTTTTTTCAAAAGCGAGAGCTCCAATTCCAGCATCTGCGAAAAACCTTACAGGAAATAACCCCTGCGCGCAGAAGTAGTTGAGTGAACATGCAATGGCAATATTTATCTTTCCCTTCCCTGTAACGGCGCAGAGGGCACGCAGCGCTATTGCTCCTGTCACTCACCGCATCCCAGCGGAAAAGGAGACGGGGGAGTTTAGTGCGGAGCTGCAGGATCAAAAGCCTTCACTGAGGCTGTGAGGAAGAGGAATGGGAGAGGTGGTGGACATTGGGCAGATCAGAATGGGCAGTTTTATTTGGCAGTGGGGAGCAAGGTTTTGGAAAAGGGCAGCCGGGAAGGGCATGTGGGGGGAGGCAGGGGCTGATCAGCAGTGGAAACTTTGTGGGAGGTGGGGTCGAGCAGAGGAAACGTAAGGAGGTAGCGCTGAGTACCACAAGGGAGCCAGCAGCTCCAGGGTGAAAGTACGCAGGGGTCCCACTCAAAAAAACCACAGAGTTGGTCTGTCAGGTTTTATGTACATCGATGCACAGAAGCATGCTTTCTCTCAGCGCATTGTCCTGGGACAGCATTCAGCCCCAAAAGGGGGGAAAGCTGGCTTTGGGTGGAACCCACGTGAGGGAAGGATGCCCATTTACAGCTAACTAATACCCAGTGAGACCAAGACAGCAGCAGGTTCATCTATGGCTTTGCAGGTCATTTTGGGAGAAGACTTAGCATTTCCAGGTTGAACTTCTGGCAGAAGGGCTAAGATTTAAGCCACATTTAGGAGGTCTAAAAATGCCAAACATGCAAAAACTTCTGCCCATGTAATGCCAAGCGTTGAACAGCCTCCTAAAGGAACTGGAAAACTTTTAAAAGGTGACAGACAAAAACTCTGAAAAGGTTCCTCTGGAGGAGTCCGGTGGGCTGGGAGCATTGGACACAAGATAGATCTGGGTAACTCAACTGGCCTGTTAACCAGCAGCCTCCTAAACAAAGCTCCCCCTCCCATTTCAACAGATAGAGATTCTCATCTCCTGTTGACTCTGTGGGTGAAAAACTGAAATAGCTCCTTTCAGGGTGGACTCAGTTCCCCACCTCACACTGATTTTTTTCAGTTAAGTTTTATATGTTTTTTGACTTTCCATGTTGCACTGAGTCAAACTCTCATGAAGAAGAAATTATCTTTGGGGATTTGGCTACGTTTGCTCTGACATAAAGGAAAAGGAGGACTTCAGTCATTCTCCTTGGTTAAGCAGGATTGAGCAAATCCAAGTACAAGAGCTCAGACCCTCAAGATGGCAGGTGAGAACTAAAGTAGATATATCCAGTGTTGAAGAAATGGACCCTCTCCCCTTGCCTGACTGAGACAGCTTCTGCATGTGCTGAAAATATGAAAACAGAAAATAACTGAACTTTCTGTTAATGTTTACTGATTACTCTGACAAGGAATCTTCCTCAGCAGTTTTTCTCAAACGCACACAAGGAGACTTTACAGGAAGAGAGAAGATGCAGGAAATACGATGATCTGGGGTTGAAACAAGGAGCCAGTTTTGGTGTCCAGAGCTGTGCTGTTACGGGTAACATGTCTGTACAGGCACCCCAGAATAACCCTCACTCACAACACGCTGCCTTGAGCAAGCGGTAACATGAACTCTTACAAAGTTGATTTATCTTGCTGAGGACAGTTCCTTGCTTTGCCCGCTGGCTAGCCAGGAATTCTTGGTGGCTTGTGACAGAATTATATGTCATACTCCTTTCGGTTTCCTCAGGCTTCACCTAAAGCCAATTCCCATGAGGGAAAAGGCTCCCAGTTCATATACAACACTTCAGATCAGAGTTTGTCTTACTGTCTGCTCTGGCTGTAAACCACAGAGTCACTCTTTAGCAGCAAAATTCTCATTCAAATTTTCATTTGGGCTTAGGCATAGAGCTGGTTCACAAGCAGAAAAGTTTAAACCTTCAGCTTGCTACAGACCAGGCAATCATCAAGATACCTGACTTTGAGCACAGCGTAGTGCTTTCAGGATGGGTTAATGCTGGGCTAAAGACATCAATGTAAGCAGAAAGGCCACAAAAGAACTCGGCATCTTTATGGCTACTGCCTGGCCCGTGCCGCAATTCAATGCAAACCTTTCCTAAGGGACTGAGAGCCCTTCCTCTGTTTTCCGCACATGCCTTCCTCCGGTGGACAATACCAGGCACGGCAGGAAAAGGAAGCACATATGGTTTGCACTCAATGACAGATCTCTACAAGGGAAGGACACAGAGAGGCTGTGGGATTTTCAAGGACCCTCTCACAGCAGGAGCCTGCAACACAGAAGCAGAGTTGTGTAGCTTTACAATATATGACATTATGCAACCCCAGTAAGCGTCCTTTGACTGCTTACTCTTGCACTTCAGTAGGACTTCAATAAATGCAGTTGATACTCTACGATATTCCACAGGGAAATAAAAAAGGATAAACTACCAGCATTTGGAATTTTTGTGGTGCAGCAGTTCATCTTAGTAAGGTGTATAATGAGATTTCCAATAAACCATCACCCAAAGGAATAAGCCTTTTTCTCTTATACGATACCAACAGAAGTGTTCACACAACTCGTGACAGAAAGCAGCCCGCATCGGGGCATCGTGTGCATCCCACAAAGATCAACCCAAGACAAAATGCAATTGCGCTTCTAAAAACATCAGCCTTAGCTCTTTTGTTTATCTGCGTTGCAACAATATTGCACTTGCTAAAATAAAACACACGGTCCGTCTTCCAAGAAGATTACAAGCACATAAAAATCAAGTCTGGAATCATCCTTCGCCTGCCTGGGGCTGCATTTAAAAATGTTATTCCTGGCCTGCTCCACTTAAAGATCTCCACCCGTACCATTTACCCAGCTGATGCGCAGGCTGGCTATGGGCTACAGACATACAGCCCAGTCCCATGGAAAAAAATTATGAAAGAAAGAAATTATGTGTCCGCCTCTTGGTTGCTGGATGCCGCCCGTGCAATCCGTAGGCAAATCTGAAGACAATAAAACTGCTTCAAAATGTGCACCACTACACTGCTGTCAGCCAGAATCCCGGTTTAGAATGGAAAGTGGGAATGTGGGGGGAAAAAAAATATACCATTTTAAGTGGCCTTTAGTGCCTCTTTAGTTCCCACGCTGTATTTAGAGACAATCTGAAGTCAACTGCCAAAACGGCTTTGACTGCAGAGCGCGGCTTGGTTCGGTGAGACCGCTCGGGCAAACGCTGGTGCCAAACCCTTCATCGGGGTTTTGGGATCACGCGCCCAGCAGCAGCTCACACCGCACTGCAACCCCCCACCCCACCCTTGAGGCTCTTCGCCATCCCCAAACACCCAAGGGAAGAGGGCATGGCAGCCATTCCCTCTTCTCCACTGTAAGGCTCCTTAAAGATGCTTTTGGCGGAGAAGTCGGGGAAAGGGTATGCACCACACTGGAGTCAGCAAAGAGCACGGGGAGCGCTCCCAGTCAGTGGACAGATTGCAAACGCTCCTACCACAAAGGACAGAATGAAGTTGGTGAAACATGACTTAGGAAGTCAGTCAGGATGGTGCTCTGAGGCACCTCTCCAGGCGGGCGCTGGCCAGGCCGCAGGGACAACCCTTGCCCTGGGGGGAACACAGGAGCCCCCAGGCCCAAATGAGTCACCACAGCGCCTCCGGCCAGCCCGGAGCAGGGCAAGGCACAGCTCTGCACTGAGGGGGGCCACTGCCTCAGGCCTGGACCGAGACAGACTGACTGACTGACTGACTGACTCCCCCCACGGCCTCAGGGCACCCGCGGAGCCGCCGCCGCGCCCCTCCGCCGGCGGACGGCCGCAGACAAAAGAGGGTTGTTCCCGCCCCTCTCCTATTTAGCGGTCCTTTCGTCCAATCAGCGCCGGGGGAGGGATCAAAGGGGGCTAAAAGCTGGAGATTGACAACCCCCCCAGACCCATCTCCTCTACGCGAGGAAGGGGGCGGGGGATAGCGTACTGGCAGCCAATCCCCAGGTGCGAGTAGGCGCCTTCGCCAATCAGCAGGGTGGTGGGCGGGGCCCGCCGCGGGGTCAGGCCGGGAGTGAAGGCGCTCCATCGCTTCTTCCTCTCTCTCTCTCTCGCGCTGGCTTCCCCCCCGCTCCGCTCCCGGCTGGGACTTCTCACCGCGGGATCCCTCCGCCGCGGACCGGCGGCGCGCGTGCGGCCCCCGTCCCCCTCCGCCTGCTCGCTGCCTTCTAGCGAGGGATTATTTCCCGCGTTTGTGGCGGCGGGGCGGCTCCGGTTCCGGCGGCGGCGGGGCCCAGCGCGGCGGGACGGGCTTGCGCGGAGGATGGAGGCAGCCGGCGCCCGGCTGAGAGAAGGAGCCGCCCCGTGAGGAAGGACGCGGGAGCGCAGAGGCCTGCTCGGGGCCGCCGGGCCCTGCCGGGCGGGGACCCCGCGGCCAGGCCGCGCCTCAGCGCTCGGGCCTGCTCCCCCGGCGCCGCCGCCGGCGGCCACCCTCGGGGGGGCCCGGCCCGGCCCTGCCCGCCGCCGGGGGCTGCCCCCTCGCCCCCCGGGGGGCGGGTTTGCCGGGGGGGCGGGAGCGCGGAGGGGGCCGCTCGGGGGGTGTCGGGGCGCCGGCCTTGCGGGCCCCCCTCGGGGCGCTGCCGCCCGCCCTCGCCGCCGCCGCCCCCAGCAGGGTGTGCTCCCTCCGGGCCGGGGGTAGGCGAAGCACCATGGTGGAGAAGCGGTGCCCGCGGCTGCAGCGGGACGGCGTGTACCGCTGGTTCTCCGAGCTGCCCTCCCCGCAGCGTGTGGAGTTCCTCTGCGGCCTCCTGGACCTCTGCATCCCGCTGGAGCTGCGCTTCCTGGGCGCCTGCCTGGAGGACCTGGCCCGCAAGGACTACCACTCCCTGCGTGACTCCGAAATCAAGGCCAACAACCCCGCCGACCTGGGCAGCCTCACCAACCTGACGGACGAGGTGGTACGCAGCAAACTTTTGGTCTCTCTTGCCCTGCTCGGGTCTGCCCACCGAGAGGCGGCCGGGGTCCTCTTCCGTACCCTCACCCACATCGATTCGGTCATCAACAACTATGGACTACAACTCAATGAGGGCCGCACGGGGGATGAGTTCCTGTTGCTCTTCACGATGGCGTCCAACCACCCTGCTTTCAGCTTCCACCAGAAACAGGTGCTGAGGCAAGAGCTCACCCAGATCCAGAACATCATGGCCAGCACCAGCAAGAATCCCAGCACCTCTACCCTCAACACCATGGCAACCTATCCTGGCTGCCATAAGGTGGGTATCCTGCTTTTGCACACTGTAATGGCACTGCTGCAGGGCACTGGGTTGTGTCTTCAGCTGTGATTTTAAATGCTTCTTTTACTAGAGGCATTCTAGTGATAAATGGCAGCCTAAGAGACTGGCAGAGATTGCTTGCTTGGTTGATGATGGGGACAGTCAAAGAGGGGATGTGTGGAGTTTTTATAGGCTCATGACATTTAAATGAGATGGGGATCACAAAGTGATCAATAGGCAGCACTATAAACCTGAACTGATTGCTTCTGGCAGTGCATCTGCTGAAGGGACAGTCCTGCCAGTTCCATGGAAGACCAGTGATTTAGTAGGGGAAACAAATACATAATATCTCTGGATTTGTGAGCAAGCATCTGTTTAAAAGTTTCCCTGGAAGAAGTTGGAAAGGAGGATCAGCTTTGGGAGTAGCTGTCCAGTGGCAAAGGCATCTTGGTGAGTTTGGGTTTTGTTTAGAGGAACTTGATGGCAAATATTTTGAGTTTCTGATACTAAACTTAAAGAAATGTTGTGGTTGCCTGGCACTCTTAATCTCTTGAGTATTGATCCTTGTGTCAGTGGTTCACTGTCATTAACTTGCTGTTCGTTTGTTCAATTGCCAGCAATTAAGCTAGGCAGTAACATTTTAAGAGGTGCTGTTAGTAATTAGATTTGTTACTGACTGCTTAAAGTACTCTTAGGCTGCTATAAATTAGGGAGTCAAACTGTCTTCTTGACTGAATTTAACCTGCTTGAAAGTTCAAACGCAGTACCAGCTAAGTGGGTGCATGTGATCAGTTAACAGGCTGGAGTTTCTGAAGATGTACAAACTCAGTCAGCAAATAACTACGTTACCCTTCTATTGGGAAAGATGGTGTATGCCTAAAGCTTGCAAAAATCCCTATTTTGGAGTAGTATCTTAAATAAAGCTGTTTCTGAGGGCTCAGTACAGATTCCGTTAAGTTGAGCGTGGTATTTCAGATTGAGACAAAAATGTGTGCTTGGTCCTGTCCTGAATACGAATTTCCTGCCAATTTTGTGTCTCTTTGAATACCGCTGCTTTAATTATAAAGTTTAGATGAGTATTACTAAACTTCATATTTCTCTTAATCTTCCCTTCCTATGTCTTTAAACAGTGCTTGTTCCTGACATTTTCTTTTAAGGAGAAAGAACAGGGTATGGGAATGCCTCTTTATTCAGTTTAAACCTCTACGTGAATGAAATGTAGATGGAAAGAATATTTCACACAGAATGTAGAAAAGTATAATTAAAACCAGAAAAAGCTTCCTTTCAGATACTAAACTACTTGCCACTTCCCTCATTCAAAAGATGCACGGACCCTAGGCTTGAAAGGGAAAACTGTAAATCATATGCAAGTTTTCCCAAAATAATATGAGCAAAAAAAGATAAAATTACGCAGGCAGGAATGTTTTTTAGAGTATGCTTTCAAAGCTTCGCAAATAGCGCGCGATTTATGTAGCTGAAAAACTCCGGCACTGTTTATGCCAATCTAAGATGGACGGAGAATCCATCCTACCATTTTTCACGCCAGCAATAAGGCATATGGGACAGCCTTCTGATTATTGGGTTGGTTTTTTTCCTTCTGAACTCATTGAAGGGTGTTCTCTTCAAAAATACATATTTTTTTTTTTTTTAAAAAAAGAAATTGGTGTTGAAGAATACTGGTCGCTAAGTACGGAATCGTTGTGGGGGGGAAAGGTGACTTTGCATTCACAGTCGCTGGAACATGCATTTTGTTTGAACAGATGCATATTTCCTCTTTTAAGTTTGTTAAATTTTTTCATTGTTGATAGCTGGGTAATTTTGCTACTTTTAGAGTAAGCAGTTGGCTTAAAACAGGAGTTGGATGAAGCAAGTGGAAAAAACAATGTCTTTCTCCATTCAGCCCTGTTTAAATATGCACAAATAAATTCCAACGCTGTGGACTTAGATCTTGTGATGTTACCAAATTATGTTGTGACAATACTTGTGTTGTAACATCACCTAGAAAAAAACAATGCAGATGTCAAGAGAAAGTGAGCTGCACTGTGCTGCTGCCTGCCAAGAGTCCTGCGTGCTTCATCCTCTTCAGAATTGGAGGAGAATTTCTTCCCTGGAGCCAGCACTTTCTCATCACTCTTCTTGCTTTACTACAGTTTGAGCTACGCTAAGCTGGTACTTGAAGTCAGCACTGTGTGTTAAATTGTATGAATGCTGCTCCTAAATTCTCAAGCGCAAACTTGTTTGAGCTCATCCTTTGAAAATGAGCTGGAGAAGTGGTCACCACTTGAGGTCCTGAGAAACTTTTGGAAGCTGGAATGGAGTGGATGTGAAAATGGCACGCGAATGGGGAGCTCTTTGTGAACAGGGCTAGTTATCCTTCAGCACTTCCCTTGTGCTGAGTGTGGGAATAGGGACTAACACGTGTGTGACTACCTGTTTTTCTGTATAACTAGAGGTCCATTACAATTCCTGATGATTTACGCCTAACTTGTTTATTCAGGGAGACGCAACAAAAAAGTTGAACAGTGCTCTTTGCTCTCTTTGCAGAAACAAATGGAAATGTGCTGCTTCTGCTTAGTCAGTCCTATTAAAATATGACCCAACTTAATATTAGCTACAGCTTTTTTTCCAGAGGATTGGAGCTTGCCATCCTCTTTCCATCTCCTATCTCTTTCACATCTTACAGGAAAATCTCTCAAAAATAACTTGTGTATAATAGTGAAGAGACTGAACAGTTGATACAAAATTACTGTAAACGTTTCATGATTCTTAAAGTTGCTTTGGCATAGGTGGACACATTTAAAGTTGGTTAGTGATGCAAACTACTGCTTTTTGCTGTTTTCTACTGTCTGCTGCAATTGCTGACTACAAGGAGGCTCAAAACAGCTACCAGTATCTTTTTGCGTTAACTTGTGCTTTTTTGAGATTATTCTTGGATTATATGAATCTTAACTTTACAGGAAAAGGTGGCTGTGGCTGGCTTTAAGTAGGTCAGTAATTATTAGATTCATGGTCTCTACTTGATAGTACAAAATGAACACCAAGTTTCCTTGCCCGAAGTAGGGAAAACACTGTCCTCTCTACAGCAGACTATTGCTTTAGTCTCTGTCAAGATGATCATTTCTACCCTTTGTCTTGTCCTGTATTTTCTTCTGGTTTTGAGTGGTGCCAATGATTGCAGGACTTCAGTTATGGATTCTTCAAACTTTTTGCTTGTGGGCATAAAATCGACAGTGGTTGTATAGGTTTTAAAAATTGAAACAGTGCAAATTGTCTTCAAATGAAGCTCAGACATATACCTAAAGAATCAGGTCTTTAAATACTTTTGTTCCTGGAATTAGCTGTAACGGGCTTATTTTGATCTGGAAATGACGCAACTGAATTTTTAGGCTGGCTTCACACCCTAAGATGCCTATTCAGCTGTCCTTTGTACCTTTGCCACAAAGGAGACAGAATGGTTTTCTGGCCAGCACTTAGCCTAGCATCTGAAGGCTCATTTCTGTGCTGATATACAGTGCTTAGAGCTGCAAACTGCTGCTCTTTTCCTAGAGGAGGGGGAGCTGGAAGCATCAGGGCACGTGAAAGCCATAGCCAAATGTCTCCTGCTGTGCATGTATGCATCCAGATACTTTGATAGGCAAGTTGTCACTGCTGAATTTGTGACCCACAGAGAAGGGAGAAATGCCTCAAAACTGTCTACCAACATCTGGAACCACCCATTCAGACTTCTGTTGTGTACGACTTGTGACAATGAACGTATCTTTTTGCTATAGGTGAAAACTTGATATTTTTTTTTTATTCATTCTTGGTTGGGTTGAGGCTGCAGTGATGCTGTCTGTACAGAACCCCTTAGGCTTCCGTCTTGTAGATAATGACGTACCAGGACCTTTTAGATACTGGCACTTATCTAGCTGTAATAATATGAATCTCTGCATGGGCTAACTTTTTCTCTCAAGAAGTCTACATGCATTAGTAACTTCCAGAACTAGAGGAGAAGTTATTTGTGAGTCTGTCGCCTTGTATTTCTTGGAGTTGTTTCACCTACTCCTTGAGATCATTCTGTAAAAACAGGGAAATAAGATAATGCTCTGGCTGCTTAGCGCCTGCTCTGCTAGCTGACTGACAAGAGCTCTTCAGTGCAGTTAGTGCAATGATCTGGTTGTGGCTTCAGCTGCAGAACCGGGGTCATAAATAGTAAGTCTGACTACAGTTTGTTTGCAGCTGAAAGGAAATAAGTCAGTGACACTGTAGTTATGTGGCTGTTTCAGGTTTATATCTTCTGAATGGGAAAAAGGGCTCTTGCCTAGTCAGCTTCCAAATACTGCACCAATGGCTATTTCAAGTTTATAGCATAAGATGCTATTTTTCACCCGTGCTAATTCCCTAGGCTCATCTAAAACTTAGAAATAACTAAAGGCTATGTATTGGGAGTTGTCTGGAGCTGATGTTCTGAGGGGTCCATTTCAAATACCTTCACCTTTCTGCTCAGCTTGCTACAGGTGATTGAAGTTACATACACCGTCTTCAGAAATACTCAGATTTTTATTTCATCTGTGGAAGGATGAGTTGGAAAAAACTGTTTGTTGGGTAGAAACTGAGTCCTTAAGTCCTCACAGACTTAAGCAATCTAGCTGTTAAGTGAATCAATGTCAGATGCGTTCATGGGTGTTATGCTGGCTTTGTAGGGATAGAATAAATGATGAAACCCCTAATTTTTAGCCTTCTAACCCAGTGAAGGTATTTCATAGCTTTAGTAGATTACCATGTTAATAGCAGTTGCTAGCTAGGATTAGAGGTGTTTACTCACCAATATCAGTAGTTGCTATCTCGGGAGTGATCTCATTTTCAAAAACACATGAAACTATCTCACAAGCTGTAGGGGCAGGTCTTGTAGCTTCCAGCTGGTGACACGTGCTAAGCCTTGCATGTACTTTTAGTATTTGGGGTACTTGAGGCAACACAGATTGCACATGCCTCTTGGATGTTCTGGTTAAGAAATGTGAGGCTTCCAGTTCTGGCTCATTTCTTACTGATATTCTTGTTTGAAAGTTTTTGTGACTGATAAAATGGTTCAGCCTCAAACCTGCAATATTTTCAGAAATGAGCTTAACATATAAATGCATCCTTTGAAGACAATGGTCTCATGTAGTTACAGTATTAATTACCATCAAATTCACTTTGCCTAATCATGTGTTACGTGATGAACTTGAATTTAAGAACCTAAATTAGTTTGATTGGGAAATGCACTGTACATCCAAACATCAGGGGCAGAGCAGCCAAAAAATTTGTGTTGAGCTAATAATGATGTTGTTTTTTCCGTGAACTGTTTTCCCGTTTTTTTTTGCGCAGGCTGAATGAAGTTTTTGTTTTAAGAGTGCATTCCACTGCACTTTTTAAATTTACTCTTTCTTTCTACTAATTACCTTGTAACTGTTAGTTGTCAGTTAAGCAACATTGAAGTAGGCGTCATCTCTTCTGGAATCAAAATGCATGTGTGTTATTCTGGAATAAAAAAAATGTGCAATGTAAGGTGTTGGACATTTTGAACTGTACCAGACTTCAAACTGTTTTAATTGAATCAGTGTATGAGCTGTATGCAGATCCTCCTTGGAACAGCAGAGCCAGCAGTAGTTAACCACACCTAACAAGCATTCCAGTGTCTAACTTCAAAGGTACTGAACAGCATCCTTGTTTGGAAGTATTTAGCCATTTGGTTTAGCGTGGTTTGGTTTTTTTTTAAATGTTTGAATTGCTAAAACTGAGATCCTGTCATGTTTTAGCTGGATATTAGATACAGCACTGCCTCTTTCTAGCAGGGTAGAGCTCTGATTCTTCTATGGACTTCAGCGCAGCAGTACCTGTGATACTTTTAAGTGTGTTCTGGTAAAGGGATGTGTATAGTCATCTTCTATATCCAAATACTGCAGTGACTGTTTTAGCACTTGCTCTTGAGCCCTTTTTCCTCCAAAAAAAAAAAAAAGTATGTTATTCCTGAGAATACAGATAAGAGTTTCTGTGAATCCACAGGAACTTATTATAGAAATGCTAGATCTAGTTTGTCTGTTGAAATGAGAACCATTGTCACGCTTAAACTAGAATTTGACTTTACTCTTTGGCAAAAGAATTGGAGCAAGTTGAAGTTGTTCCCTATTTAGATTTAAATGGGTATTAAATCCGGCAAAGAGATGTTGATATGGTTGAGATCTGTATTTCTTTGTACGGGTTTTGCAATGAGCAAACATCTAAATTCCTCACTCTTGCTTTGTGCTAAAATAGCATTTTTCTTTGGTCCTGTTGGCATGAGTGTCCAATAATAAGCATTGGAAGGGATAAACTTTTTTAACAGGTGTTCTGGCCAATATAGGGTTTTGGGATTTTTGTAAATAGCTGAGGTGTTCCAGAAATAATAAGATCAATTACTTAAGGGTAAGATCTTAATTTTAATTAAAGACCTGCCAAGTCATGATGATGAATAGTAAAAGTGAGCATTTTTCATGCATATTATAAATTATTTTCCAGTGTCTTACTTTTTCTACCATAAGTAGTTTTATTACACTCAAGCTATTACTTAAGTGGATATTGAGGAGAGGAAGGAGGGGGAAATTACATTCAGTGAATTTGTGACTTGTCAAATTACTTATGCCAAACTTGTTAATTTGTGAATTGTTGCAGAAGAGACCAGAGTGGCAATGAACCATTCTATCAAGAAAAGGCTTATGGTATCATTGCTTGGATTATACTGCAGCAGATTTTAGAATTGCTGCTTTGACTGCCTTTTACCTCCCAACTGTATGTACTGGCCCTGTGGGGGCAATTTGCCGCCCATGTGCTGGCAACATAAATATGGTAGTTCTAAAGTCAACATAATATTAATGTTTTAAAGGCAGATGTCATTGAGGGCTAAAGGCTTGTACAGCAGGTAGGACCGTGCTACACGTTGAATTCTCTTGGGAAGTTGAAGGTAATCTTCCCTTCTGGTGGCTATGCTTTTAGCTTTTGGTAGCATTCAGGTGAAGAAACAGGGACATACTTGCACATCAGTGCTGGGATATAGAGCAGTAGTATCTCTTTCAAGGTCTCGTTATAAGCAGTTATCTGTTTTGATTTTGAGATGTTTTTAATGATTGGTTTGTAAAATTCAGATTTGATTTCTTTGTTTTGAAGGAAAAATAAAATATCTTTCTTGTCATCTGTCTTTTTTTGAAATACGCCTGATGCACTAGGAGTCTGGAATGAAAGTGCCTTGAATTAGCACAGTGTGAGTGAACTGGTTGCACTTGCAGCCTGTCCAGTAAGCTATCACAAATCATGGAAGATAAGGTAGATGAACAGGCTGTTGTTTTGTAGCTTATTGTATTAATACTGGTGTTTTTTTCTGTTGACTTTTATAGCGAGTTTTTCCCTTTGGAGTTCAAACTTAGTGTATCTTTTCAGCGGGAAATCCAACATATTCTGCCTGTTTGGCAAGCTGGTACAGTTAACTGTTGGAGACTGTGTCGTGGTGGCAGAGAACATTGCATTAGCTAATATTAAATAATTGTAAAACTTCTCTGCAGAGCGTGGCTTCACTTGTTTGGCTTCCGGGGTGAGCGCGCATCTTTGCACAAACGAGAGTTGCCAGGTGTTTTCAAATGCTGCTTTTGACTGTCTGTCTTCAATGACAAACATGCAGCACAGTGTAATTAAAGTGTAGTTACTCTATGGTAGATTTATGTTCCAAAGTATTCACAATTCTTTAAGCAAAGGATTTTTAGTGAAAATGACTTAGTGTGTAAAATATAACCCAGACTTTCTTGGTCCATCTGCTCTACTGAATTTATAACGGAGCCTTGTAGTAGGTGTGTGATTGTCCCATAGCATTTAAGTACTTCATGCCTCATTTCATTCCAGTACTAGTCTCACAGGACAAAAGCATCTCATCTATTATCCCATTTCACCGTGAATTGCGGTTCACCCTTTGTGAACTGCATCTTTGTGTTCAAAGATGGATACATTTCTACCAGCTTCCTATAAGAATAGGTGTGGAACCGTTTGTAGCTGTTGAGAAACATTGACACACCTGACTTGATTGTACCTGGTTCTTACCTCTTTTATGGTAAACCCTGGCTGTGGGAACTGCATGAATTTCTAGTACAAACCAAACACTTTCAGTTGTATTCATGTCCCAGTCCAATAAAGCAACTAAACATGTAAATTTAAGTGTTGAGGACTTCACTAGGTATGTGCAAAGTTGGGTGTGTTTGAGCGTTCCTTAAATATCCTTGTGGAAGTGCTTAAATCTTCAAAAGGAGTAGTTTTTAATTTTGTTCTTCTAGTGGGAGAACAGTCAGGTATTTGCGTATATAAGTAAATGCAGAACTGGTGCCCGAGGCTATGGTTTCACAAGCAGCTGGGCAGACTAAGGGCTTGTTGCTGTGAAGAGGAAGATGTTTGCTCAGTCTTGCTCCTCCTGGTTTTGTAGTAGATTTTGAGTTTCAGGTCCTTGCATTGGTTGCTCTAGTTTCTTGCTCAGACTTAGCCTACTGAACAATCTTACGCATCGCTAGACTGACACCTGAGTGTTAGCAGTGCATTTTTTTCAAATTGTTTGGGAACCGGAGTTATGTACCTGTGTTGGGAAATAGCAGCTTATCTGCCTGAGCATGCAAAGGGCTGTATCCTTGCAATGAAGCTTCTGCTGGGGCATTTTTGCGAACAGGATTGCACTGTGTTAAAGACCTTGGTGTTAACCTCAAAATAAGCTGCTGTTAATGCTCACTAATATGACACTGGCAGGAGTGAATGAAGTTGAAATGGAGTTGACTGTTCTCCCCCCAACCCCCCCAGACTTCAGTAATACAATTCCTGAGAGCACTCTTACATGTTATCTGTATCAGCCTCAAGCATGGAGGTCAGTTTATGATTATGAAAAACCTTTTTTAATGGAGACTTCCAAAGCAAGCATTGACAGAAGCATTTATCTGTGGGACTTTCCCGGTATATCATTGGCCACTTTTGAAAACTGAACATCACGTGAAAAAGTCTTCCCGCATGATCAGTGGAGAATGTGTTCATGTGGCTTTTAGCTGCAGCCTTAGGACCTCACTGACTCATTGCTTTTGTATTTTGTTCACTTTTCCTGTGTAATGCATGACCTAAATTTCATACCTAACTAGGTATAGAAATCAGTATCTTATTCCCTCAGATCCTCTATCGTTGTTTCCTTAAATTATAAGTAATGTTACACTTTAGGTAGTAAGTTGTGTTGATTTTTAGTATTGGCTCCACTTCAAACTAAGTCAGCAAATACTTCACTATTAAACCATGTATTTTCTGTGTTCTGTTTAGTTATTTTTAGAAGGAACATATGATTGCTGTTTTGGTAAAATTCTTACCACATTAAGTTTGACTTCTATCAGTCCTGTTATTTTTATGAAAGGCTTTGCTGTATTAAGTGTTAGGCATTGTCCCTGGGGAGCAAAGCTAACAGTTACTGAATCTGGCTTCACAGATTTACCATTCTCCATATTGACTTCCACTGTCTTGGATAGTGGCAGAGCCACTTCAGGTAGCAATGGCTGGAAGAGAAACACCACTTGTTGAAGTAACTGCTCCTGGTGATTTTGTTGTGTGATTATTTTTTTTTTTAATGTGTGCTTTTTAATGGATCAAGGGTTTTGCAGAGCTTTCTAGAACTTTTTTTGCTGACCCAAGAAGATCTATGCCTGTTAGTACATCTCTGCTGAGAAGAAAAATCACTGCACTCTGCTGAAAAAAAAAAATTTATTGTTTGCTGGCAGGTGAAAAGGGAAAGCCGTGATAATGGCTAAAATTCTAGCAATGACTTCTGATACCTTGACATGTTTGTCCTCGAGCCCTGCGTCAAGCAGTTGTTTCTCTTCCTGGTTAACTGCTGGGGGTGGGGTGCTTCAGGGTGGCATTCTGGGATCCTTATGTCTAGCACATGCTGGGAAGGATGTGCTTTTCAGTGACTGATACCAGTTTTGATACTGTCTTTATTACTATGGAGAATGAGGCACAGAAGAATTCAGGCTGAGCCTCAGTTAGTCATTAGGTAATGATGAATTTTCTTTGTTATTTTCAGTTATGGCTGCTACTTGAACTTGGAATTCAAGAGACAAGCTAGGTTTCAATCTGGAAAATCAGAAGTTCATCTGTGAGCCAGATGCTTTGCCATGGAGGGAATAGACACAACATTATAGTTGAGTAAAAATAGTTTTAAGAATCTCTTCTGCACCCATTTGAGTGGTGCATCTTCTGGAGTCATTGAATAAGCCTACAGGCCACTGTGAAGTTAAAACAGTTTATGAATAATCTAATTAAACTGTGGGTAGGTGCAACTGAGGGCTTTCCGTCTTCCTGGGCCTCTACAAAATGCTGTGCTAAGAGTAAGATTAGGTATAGTGAAGAATATTTCTATTGCTTTAAGTCTCTGGGGTTGCTGTTGTATTTAATTAGTCTTCATGGACTGTTTGTGCTGATGTTCTCAAATAATTTAAGTTGAAAAATCCAAAGTCTTCTGTTCAAATGTCTGATGCTGTGCCCTCTGAGACCTTGAATGATTCGTGAATTTTTCTGCATTTATAAAATGCCACTCCTGTGGTTTGTTATGATGTATAGCCTGAACATTTCTGGCTTCTGTGATGCCAGCTTATCCACCTCTACTGTGGGCTGTTACTGGTTTAGAAAACAAGCCTTTAACAGTTCTTGAATAGCAGATGCTTATTCTTTAATGGCATCTTGCCTTTGTTCAGAAATGTTACAGATCCTAAAAGGTCCAAAGCAATTTGCTTAGCATTTCTCAGAATCTTTATCTCACTGGAATGCCGTGTTCTTTATTCAGAATCTAGTAGACTACTTCTTAGTTGTTGTTTGTTCTGAGCCCAAACTAGGTTTGCAGTAGTGTTCAGATACGGTGAACATTCCTCCCAGAATTTACCTGACACTGAGTTTCTACAGTTGAATTTGGACAAGTCCTTCCTGGGCATCTACTGTTAAGCTTTTGCCAGTGTTTCTCCCAGGACAGTATCTTCTCCAGTTCATAGCTGATGGGTTATTGTTCCTCTGTGTTTTGCTTGGCCTCAAATTAAAAAAAAAAAGAAAAAAAAAGTGTTACTATTTTGGAAATAAAACTTTGATTTGCAGAACATTTTTCATTATTTTACTTTCCCTAAACAAATCCAAACCTTTGCAGTATTGGTATGTTTAAGTCAGTGGAAAAAATTATTTAAAATTTGGAATGAAGGCTTTAAGCAGACAGATTCACTGGTTATAACACCATTCAGCTCACTAACAAAGCGCTCCATTTGGAACTAATCAGAGCTTTGTGATTTTTTTTCTAGGCCAATTTGAAACTGCTTTGCTTTGATGTGCGACTGAATCAGATAGTATATGAGCTCAGTCAGTCAAGACATATGGGCTAAATTAATCTTTACCAAGTATATAGAAATTAAATCTTTATGGAAAGAATTGGAGGTTATGTATAAACAAAATGCAAATTTTAAACTGCACGCAATGCTTATTGTGAGGATAGTGGAGAGGAGGGAATACAAGATAGGAGGCAATATATTGTAACAAACTGCTTGTTTAGAGATTTTTCTGAAACCATGTGGCTCTGTTCTTCCTCAGTTTCAAGTACTGTAAGTGTTTATATTTGGTGATTGTTCTGAATATTTGGCACCTGGTTGTTTAGGATAACATAGTCTTGCCTGAATCTAATTTTCTGGCTTGCTCTGTTACTCGGTTGCTCTTCTGAAGTCTCCCATTGCTAGGAGGATGGTGGTGTCATTGCTCAGTCCGCTGGAACTTCCTCTCAGCAGCAATCCACTGGAGTGAGAGTTTAATGAGCTCCAGGAAAGAGTCGCTGTGAGATAAGATTTGGTAAAGACTGACTTTGGCAAGGAGATCTAAACTATTCTCCACCCTCCAAGCTTAAAGTTTAATGGCTAGTCTTTCTAAATGTGAAACCTTGATACTTAGTTTCTGTTATTGGTGGAAAGCTGTGCTGAAGAAGCCTACAAATAAACTTTGTTTTTGATCAAAAAGTAGAGTACTCACAAGGAAAGCAGGTACTGTAATCCTGCTTTCTTCTGACACTCATCTTTCGGGATTGATTTCTTTGCATATATAAGCTTTTTTTATGCATGTCAAGTATAGCAAGTCTTTCACTTGTGCTACTGCCTTAAACTGCATATAAAGCTATAAACATCAGTCTTAAAATAGAGCTTTCAATAGGTTTATTGTATATTGTATAGAAGTAGGGATGTGCTATTTTTGACTTGGATCGTGTATTCCAGTTGATGTCAATATGTGAGGCTAAAGGTAGGCTGAGCAAAGCATTGTTTTAAGCGTAAATGATCCTAACTCATGGCACTGTTTCAAGTAATCAGGGTCTGAGAGCGCCTTTTTCCTTACAGGGACCTGTAGTCACTGGTATTAATTACTGTGGATAAAGGGTAGCTTCTTTTGTTATGTCGTGATGCACCTTTTCTCCTGTGGCTTCCGAAAAGCTAAATCCATGTTAAATTCTAATTACAGATCTCCATACCAGGATTTCACGTTGATTCAAAATGTGGCAATTGAAATTCAAGTAATGCACTAGTTAGTATGAGTGCTTTTGTTAGTCTTAACTACCTCTTAAAGCACACTTTCCTCTTTAAGATACTGAAACCCTTGTGTTCAGTACTGCTAATGTAACTGTTCATCCACTTCTGCTTCTCATTACCTAGAAAACAAGAGAGTAATTGCCTTGCTTATGAGGCAGGCACTGAATGTTATACTACAAGTAATAGATGTTTTTATGTGTTGCTACATAATTATGAATGCTCTTGTGGACAGCAGCTGAAGTGGGCAGTGTTCAGTTCTGCTTTTTCTAATGACTTATGTTTGTTTCTGTAGTTTTAAGTAATCGTGAAAATATGTTTTCTTATGCTGAATGCAGTTTAGAAGGTACATATTAGGCTACGAAGTCTGTTTTGATGGTGCAGCCTTCTGCATGGCACACTTTTAGTGTGCAATTTTTCATTGAAATATGATCATGATAGCAGGCTTTTAAATGGTAAAGACAAGAAAATTAGGTTTTTGCTAAATTGGAATTCATTCCTTGTAATCTGCGTGGAAATACTTTGAGCCTGTGTAGTTAGGTGACATAACATAAAAAGGATATTTTCCAAGAGCCCTTTTCCCCTAGTTTTCTTCTTGAAAAGTTAAGAACTGCACTGTGGAGGGGTTAAGGGTCTTGCAATACCTCTACAATTGACTGCTGTATGACTATTGTTTAAAAAAGAATTATACTTCAAGTAGCTTTATAGATTAGCCAAGATAATCTAGATTTGTGAATAGCTGCTGACTACAACAACTTCCCTGAACTGTTACTTGTGGAATATCAATAGTAACACCCCTTGGTTTTAAAAGAAGCAACCATCTCCTAACTGCCTTACAAGTGGTTCTGCTCACTCTGGAGGAAGGTGTGATGTGATGTTTGCACATTCCCTCAGTTTATTTTATTGGATTTTTGTGGTTTTTTTTCTTCCCAGGTCACTCCAAGGTCTGAGACCCCCATCAACAGTGTCAGTAACAGTTTGGAAAATGTACTACATACATCAACACATTCCATTGAGGAGTCATTACCCAAGAGGCCTTCGGGGAAACACTCCAAAGGTGTGTCCTTTTCCGCATGCGTATTTCCAATGGGGGAATGAATTTGTGTCTCTTAATAGTGATTAGCGTTATTTTAATTGACTGAAGACTGGAATTTTGCTTCTCTACTTCTGGATCGGGTTGAGCAAAGCAAGTCACGGAAGGGTTTTTGTAGGAAGTGTTAGTGCATCAGTGAAAAATGGTCAGTGGGAAGAGACAAGTATGCTTATTCTTCTGTTGGGAAATAAGCAAGAAAGTTCCTTATGAGTTAAAATACCCGTTTAGCTCTTGTGAAATATTATATTCTCAAAGAGTGAGTATCTCTGGCACTCCACCTCTCATCCTTATAGTAGCAGGTTATTTCTTGGATGAAGCATATGGTGATGAGTGGTGCTTTACTGGGGAGAAGAGAAGGCATTTAAAACAGCAGTTAGGCTTCCACTTACACATTCTTGGGAACCAGGAGAAATGTGGAAGTGAGAAGCTGAGGGAAGAGGAGTGGAGGATAGGAGAGAGAGCTTGCACCTCTTATAGCACATGCAGGCACCCTTAATATTGTCACAAAGTAAGTCTTATTTTTGTAATGTTATATTGCATGCTGACCTGGCTAAAAACTGGGCTGAGCAAATTTGAGTTAATAAGCATGCGTTCCATTTCCACACTCCAGGCTATCATTACAAATATTAAAACATCTAGGTTAAAATGTGACTAACGGTATTTTTGTTTAATGCATACAAAAAGCACTGTTAAGTGAGGAAAGTCTTTGAACTGTGAGCTGCTATTTGTGTAGAGCAGCTTTTGTGAACTCTTTGTGGTAATAATAAAAATAGCTCTGTATGGCAGAACTAATGCAGGGGAAATATACCATCACATTACCAGCGCTAGTATATTGCCTTCAAATGCCATTAAAAATACTGTCATGGACCATATGAATTGTTTTTGGTTTGGGTTTTTTTTTTGTTTGGACTTGGCCTTCAGAGTTCTGTTTCCTCCTCTGCCACTGGCTTGCTGCATACCCTTGCAAATATAGTTTAATGCCATGTAAACTGTGATCAAAGATTCCAGAGCACGTCTTCACTCAGAAGGATGGATACAGATTGCAATGGGTTAAATGTCCCAAGGAAATGTTCTTAGCTTGCCTCCGCCAGACCTCTTTTTCTGTGACACGCTCAACTATAATCTCAGTAGCTGTAAGTAGCAATAATTTTTTACAGCAGAATAGTGCTGTAAGTAGCTATTTCTCCAGCTGTAAAAGCTATCAGGGTAGAAGAAAATGCAACACTAAGCAGAAGCATGGCGAGGTTTGTGGCTTCCATCTGATGAAAAATAGGACAGGGTTCAACACTGTTTTCTCATTTGTACTCAGTGATTGCTATTCCAGTACCATATATGCCAAGATTAGTCATGGTACACTGTGAAAATTAATTAGGTTTTCCTCTGATCTTTTTTTCTCTTATAGAATACCTGCTTAATTTTCAGAGAATGTAGCTTTTTAATTTATAGATTGCCTCGGTGATAGTTAGTGAAAGATGTTGTGGAACAAATACAGTTTTCTTACTAACTGATATTCTGCTTTCTGGTTCGCCACCAGCAAAGACTGTGTTGAGTTCTCCCTGATATATGATGATCTGTCTGGTAAGGAGTTCTGCCTCTTAAGGTTGGAGTACAACTCAAGATTATTTGCCAGCCTGGAGCCACCATTGTTCGCTTACGGATTTCTAATTCTCGTAGCAAACAGTTAGCTGGTCCTGCTAAATTAACAAATGTGTCTTTTTAACCTACAGCACATGAAATTCAGTCATGAGAGTATGGGATGGACAGGTTGCGTGACCAGTTGTGTAATTCTTATGTCGATATTTTCTAGTGAGTCTTGTTTCAGCCAGCTTGAGGGGACAGGATTTCTTCTCCCTTGTGGTCAGAAACAGTGAGCTGCCTAAGTTCATCATGCTTTTCTTGGCAAAGTACTGGAGCTGGAAGCATCTCAGTTAAAAAGGCTGTAGCTGAAACAGATGCAAAATGAGAAAGCTCATGAAAGGTGCAGTATCTGTTGTGCTTAGTTGGATTAGAGACAGTTTGTATTAATCCAGTGAATGGTTTTAATCCTGATTTGTAGAAATGTCAGTAATATAACATACTCTGTATATAGTTAAACAGTGAATGGGTTTGTACTAGGCTTGGACCTGAAAGCTATCAGTGGTTGTATTTTTCCCTAATCCACACTTTGAAACTGGTGTTTAGCATAAAATATTTCAAGTTTCTACATGGGAGGGAGATGAGAAGAGTGGAGTATATTGCTGAATACTCTTAACAAACTATGGGGAAGTCTGTATCCACTTGCATTTGCATTAAGTGCTTAGATGAAAACATTCATACATGCTTCATGTAGAGACTTGTCAAATACATAACTTCTGAATGATTTCACTGTCCTATCCGCACAGCATATTGCTGCCTTGAGAAATGAATTTATGAAATGAGCGTCAGTCTGAGAAATCCATAAACATTTCCTTTTCCCTGAGAGGCCCAGCTAACTGTGGGAACACTGTCAGGCATTGGGGTAGCGGATCCATGCTGTAATGCCCAAGTTGTTGGGAGTGGTGACCAGCTGGGGGCAATCATGTGGTTATTTAGCAAAATCAACCAATTTTTCTATGCTGGTCCTTCAGTCTTGGATAAAGCCCCTTCTCCCTTCTGCACATATCAGTCCAGGGTAAACCAGATGGACATTTCCGCAAAGTAAACGTTGAGACACTAGGAAGATCCTGTACCTGTTGACATAAGCATTTTAGGTATCTGTGCTTTATCTGGACTCTTCTTTTGTAAAATAAAGTTCAAAAATTTGTCCCATGCAAGTGTAGGAAAAAATACAGGTGGGTATTGACACAGAAGGATGTGGAACCTCTTCTGAACTCCGATAGCTGTAACATGCAGTTTAAATTGTGCTTTTTACTCTTTTTTTTTTTCATTGGTGATTTGGGATTGTTCAAACCTGTTTTTACAGGTGTGGAAGTCATTTTAACTGGAGGTAACTTTGGGAAGTGGAGACTTCTTAGGGACCAGCTATTGTGCTTGTAAGCTGCAGACAGGCGTATTGAAAGGGTTTTAAGGTATTGCCAGAACTTGCTGGTCAAGGAGAACAGAGGCAAATACAGACAGATTCTTGTGTTACGTGCAACTGACATTCCAAGAGGGATGTGTTGCTAGATCTTTCTCTTTCCATTGTTTCTAGAATGTAGTCAGGTTTTAACTATAATTTTAACACTGATCCAAACAAACCAATCAAATTCAAATGAAGGTTGGGCATTTTTGGTATACTGGGTGAGTTGAGTGCCACACTGTCTCCCTGGTGTTGCCCTAGGCTTTTTTCCACAATACTACAAGAACTGAACCCAGTGCAAATAGAGCTGCAGAAGGTGTCAGTGTCAGAAATGTTGATTCCAATTTCAGAGATGAGGTGTCATGCTTGCAAACGCTTGCCTGATGGGCAACGGTGCAGCTGCACAGTGATGGTCCCTCCTATAGGCAGGTTTGTTGTGTTTCCCAGCACAATGCCAGCAAAGTCGGTGTCCTGGTTTGAGGTAGAACAGAACCAATTTCCTTTTCAGCAATTTTACTTTTTGGTGAAGTCTCTTCTAACTAACTCTGCTCTCTGAAATTAAGGGTATGTTTTTCAGGCAGTGTTTGCTTCTAGCAGTGATAAGGGCTTATGTTTATAGTTAATGCCAAGGAATGGTATGCAGAGAGGCGCTTGCTTATACTTACTGATATAACAACCAGGGTCAGCTAACTTTATTTGACCCATTGGAGGGTTGGAAGCGGAAAAGCATAGAGGGGTCACACCTGCAGGGAAGAGAGGACAGGACAGGTGACCCAAAACTGACCAACAGGGTATTCCATCCCATCTGCATCATGTTCAGTATAAAAGCTGAGGGATCAAAGGGGTCAGCCTCTTCTTCGGTGGCCGGTGTCTGAGGAGGACTCTGTCCGTTCTTCTGCCTTTGATCCCAATCTGTGCGTTTCTGAATCCAGATCCAGGATCCAATTCCCGTCTGTCACTGAATCCAGTCTGGGACTTTCCTGGAGCTTGCCAGTGACATGATCATCATCCTGGGAGCTTGATGCTGGTTTTGTATATATTGTATACATTTCATTATTTTCTTATTATCTTTTCTTTTTGTTATTAGTATTTCATTAAAGTAGGTTTGGTTTTCTTTTCAACCCATAAGTCTCTCTCCCTTATTCCCTTTCCCTCCCCTTCTGGGAAGGGAGAGGGGTTAAAGACAGCATCTGTTACTCGTTTAGTGCCCAGCCTAGCCTAGACCACGACAGTCAGCAAACTTACTTGGGATTCTGATAAAGGCACTGAGGCTGGTTGTCTTAAATTTAGGATGTTACCCTAAATATTCTGGGGAGCCACCTCGGAACCTCGGAACCTTGCTACCTCCAGTAGCAAGTGACCCAGGTGGTTAAAGAAGGTCACTGGTTAAAAATAGCATATTTGCTAGCAACTTTTGTTTTGCAGGCAATCCTGTGCTGGTAGCTAAGGAAAATTCAGTTACTATGCCAAAGTCCAGAAGGAGCTATCTGACCTATGGGAAGTCCCATTCACAGAGCTTATTTGTAACAAACCTATGGATGTAGAGTTGTTTTGACCTTGTGTGGCAGTTCCCAAAAGTGAGTAATTATGGTTATCAAAGCTGAATGAAAAATTCAGCTTATCTTGGGTTTGTTTTTTTTAAGTGATAGGAATTTCCTGTACACCAGAGATGTTATTAATTACTCTTACTGTAAGGTTCCAAGCAGAATGATTTGGCCATTAGGTGGATAGCAGTGTAGGCAAGTACTACCCTGTGCATGTGACATTTTAGCAATGTATTAAACATGGTCAGTGACCACAGCATATTTTCCAAAAGTGCAGTGGAATAAAGTACATTAGACCAGATGTTGAAGTGCAGAACAAAAGAATCTTTATAATAAAGGCAATGTAAGTTGCAAAACATTACAGTACGGAGACTGTGCGGTCTTCATACTGTAATTTCTCATAATACTGAGTAAAATTTTGATTTGTCACAGCCTCTGTTTTAAATTTTCTGCAGTGGAAGTTCTCTGTTGGTGTTTATAAGATGTTCGTTACTGCTTTGAGGCTTTCCAGGTGGCACTTACCACTGTGTTCCTCCACAAAGCAGTCTGGAAGATCATCTCCTCGACTTAAACACGTCTCACTTTCTGTGAGGTGACAAAAATTCCCCTATTCTTGTGTTTCCTGCATATTTATCTTGCGTTTCCGATATTGCCACACAAAACCTCAAAATTGTCTCTAAGCCAGTCTGATTTCAAATGAAGCAACTGTTGAAATGTGATCCTTATATAGTGAAGCTGAATCACAATTCTTGCAACACATGCATCTAATGATAGGCACAAACTGCTTTCTGTGGACAGGGAGGAGTAAAGCTTTTAGATGTAAAATGGGTGCAGTAGGCTTTATTCTACAATCTGTACTCCATATAGTACTCCTGCTGAGCACAGTAAAACTTCTTGTTTAATTGAAGGTAGGCTATTAGTCCTGCAAAGCCTCGACAGTGTCCCAGGCTAGAATAAATACATAGAATAGCACATGACTTACTGGACAAAAGGAGCTGCAGTCTGTGGATGTGAGGAAAAGCAAACTTTAGAGAAAATGTGTCTCAGTAATGTATTGATTTAATTTTGGATTATTAGGATGTAAAATATATCCTTGTTTGCAGTAATCCTGTTGACCTCAGGTAGGATATGAGTTGCAGGTAGGTCAAGCTGATTGTTATGTGCAGCAAGCTTTGGTATCTAAATCGTTTCATTACAATAGTCAGCAGAAATGTGTGATGTAAGCTATCCAGAACTTCTAAGCACTATTTTTCCTACCCAATTTATTTTCCTTGGCAAAATATATTTGTATGGTCTTGCACCTTTTTTTATCTCCCACTTCCTTGACTCATCCAAAAGAAATTAGACTGTAGGAGCTTTTTTAGTTAATGGCAATCAACAGTCTTTTCCTCCTGAAATGTTTGACACCAGTTGTTCAGCCTGTTGAAGGGAGGGAGAAAATGCAGGAGGAGAAAAGCTTTGAAATCCCTTTGGTTCAGGGTCCAGACTTTATAGTGCCTTGTTCTACATCAGTTGTATAGCTGGATTATTCTATTTTTAAGTAAATACATCATCTCCAGCAATATTGGGTCAACTACTGTTAGGGTAGGGCTTAAAGAAATATTTAGGCTATGATAATCCTTCAGGAAAAATCTCCCTCTACCAACTGTATATAATTTTTCAGCTGTTTGTATATGTCTTCGTTCATTTTATCTCCGAAGTAGAACTCTGCTTCTAAACTTCAGCAATGTAGGTTGCTAGATCACACAAGGCATTGCATTCCTGACTTACTATCTCTAATGTACTAGTTGTTTTGTGAGTATCAAGTATTTAGAGTTAATTCTAGCAACTAAATCCAAGGATTAGTGTACTTCAAAATAAATGTTTTGATGTTGCATATTTTCCCCTGTGCTAGAAGATTATTGTATATTAAGAAATTTCTTGAAGCCTGTATGTTGCATAAATCATGCAGCTTGGTCTTCTGTAGTTGGAGTTCAGTTAAGGTTGGAGGTTTAATTTTGCAATAAAGACAATATTCATGAGGTTTTTTGATGTAGTTTTAAAACCTCAAAACCATTGCATTTCATCTGAAGTTTTTAGTGATTGTGCGGTTGTACTCTGTGCTCATGTAGGCAGGCAGAGAAGCTCATTTTATGTCCCCAAAGCCAAAGGCCACGTTAAGTAGCTCACCCCTGGGCTGGGTCCGAGCCGTGAGCAGAGATCCGCACTCCCGGCGCTGCACTTGGACTCTGGCAAATTTATGTTGTTAACTGTTAATAAGTTAACTTTTGTACTCTCTAGAGGTTGGAGTCAGTATTTCCTCGTCATCCTTGTTACCTCCCTTTCCACAAAACAAGGCTTGTCAGGAGAGGTCTGGCTTTGCTGTGACAAAATACAAAGGGAGAGGAGCCTGGAGACTCTTCTACCTGAATGAAAAGTAGGCTTCTGATCTGCCTACTCATGCAATAGTTGTCATAACCTTTTTGTGCAAATAGTTAAAGGTGCTTCTTACTAAAGTTTGTAATTCATGGCCTGCATTCCTTCACGAGGGTGGCCCTTTGTGGTTTGCAGGCACTTTGCATGAAGACTAAAAGGTCTACCCCTTGGCCAAGAGCTGCAGTGAGTTGCCTTCAGTGGAAAGTCATGCTGTATATATCTACCCATGGCTCTTGTTTGAGTTCGTATGACAGAAGACTCTCTAATGCGCATTTCCTATAAGCAGTTTTAATTGTGTATATACCATATGCCTTGTTCACTTATTCACCTAAAATAATGCTTATATCAAGCACGTACCTAAGGACGTTATCTTGAATTTGCTGAGTTATTCTTTTTCTTTAGTCTTGTTTGGGCTTCTTGCTTGTCTTTCCTCAGTAAAACTGATAGAATCACTCAGCTTGGGCAGCACTGTCAGTCCCTACCTTATTAACTGTTGAGCCTGATGATTAAATTAATTCAAATTTGACAGAGGTGTTTGGAGTTTTTATTTACAGTAGTGTCTAGATAGAAGAGACTCATTCATGCTTCCACCAAGAGGATAGGTAAGAACAGTTCATCCCTTATCCTGTTTTGTCTGCCCAGCCACTTGTTGTGTTTGTTTTTTCTGGACTGGAGGCAACATGTGCTGATTGTTGCCCAGCTGGTGGTTCGAGAGAGTCCTGTGCACATCTCTGTAGGCATGCAGGACAACTGGCATCCTGCAGAAGTAAATGGGTGCACAAGATGCAGGTGTCTTGCAATGGTAAGTGTGCCTGGGCAATAAAAGTAGCTAGTTGTGTGTGTGTGTTTAGAAAATATGTGGAAAATTTAGAAAAATTTAAGGTAGACATGGCAGATGTGGAAAGTAGTACTGTTGTAGGTTTGTCATAGGGGATACGGGGCTGGAGTCTCTGCAGAAGAGAGGAGACATACAGCCTAGGCCCATAGGAAAAAGGCTTCATTTTGCTCCTTACTAATTAATTTTGCTTTTATTCTTATGTTATATAAGGACTTGTTCTGAATTTGTGTACTGGGCAATGTCATTTTCTTATTAAACATTAGAAAATGTCCAGCTTTCTGTTAAAGTAAGGTTTGACAATGAAGCATTTATTTTGAGTACTCTGGAGCCTGTTCAATTTGGTTTTAGTGGGAGTTGGATGATACTTCTGTTTATAATTATTTAGAATCAAGCTACTCTGAAAAATAAAAATTCTAAGAACAGTGTGCTGGTAAATTCAGCCATGCCAAGGAGTTTACCTTGCTGTAAAGCATTCCTCGGGCAGATTTCCTGATCTTGGATAATGATAATGTAGTTGTCAATGTCTAATGTGAGAGGATAAACTCATATTTAATACTATTTGCCTTTTTCCATGGCTCTTCAGAAGCAGAAACGGCAACGCTTAGGCATGTACGTTCCTAGAAGGACTCTTGTATTGCCAGTTCATGTCTATGAAGTCCTGGAAGTGCCTGCTATGGCACATCAGTTGTTAATGCAGACAAAATTAATAGCCATTACATCAACAGCTATGGAAGCAATAGCATGACCTTCTGTCAGTAATGGAAACAACATAAGAAACTAGAGCTTTTAATTAAAATTGCATTAAATGAGCAAAATCAGTTTTTCTCAGATATTTAGATAATGGCTTAATGCAGCGCATCTTCTGGAAAAAACGTAGCAGAGTCAGAATAAAATGAGTTGTGGAAACTTTACCTGATGTCCATCTTGGTGGAACTAATGCTTAAACCTGAATTTATACTGAAAATCCTTTATAAAGGCAGGGGGTTGGGGAGAGGAAATTTGAAATTTAAAAACTTATGAAGGATAGAAAACATGTCATGCAGGACTCCAAGAAAAAATGAAGGTGAACATTAACTGCTGATGCTTGTCTCCTGGCAATTCCTGCTGCAACCTGATGGCAAATAGCTCACTAGGACTGGACGTTTCTGTGTCTGCAGCTTGAAGATTGAGTAAGGGTTGTGTGAAATGTTCAGAAATGCTCAGCTGTTCATTGCATCTCTTTAGAACTTCACACCCTTTAACATCTGGAAATGTCTGTTTTGAAATAACCCGTTTCACTGCCATGTTAAACAGGGGTACACAAGAATTTAATATTAATGGCTTATCCTATCTAGATTTACACTTCCCCTAAACTGAATTGGACACAAGAATATCACTTTCGAGAAGAAAATAGGAATGATTCACATGTATTCCTAGAAAACCGTAATGTCCTTGCCCATTTTTTTTACATACTGTCACAAGTGTACTAATGACTAAATGGCAATTTTCCTGTGTGTGGCATGCTTAAAAAGCTTTTATAGCTGGTTAGTTGTTAGCCGGTAGATGTTCTTTCCCTAATCAGTTTATTGTTAAATCCCCTATTTTCCAAAACATATTTTTTGTTTTCATATACCTTTATATTTACATTAGATTAATTCTTTTCTCCAAAAGGTATCTCCCTGAATCTTAAAGTACAATAATTTTATCCATAGGTAGCTGGAGTTTTTACAGGTGGTTACATACACAAGTTAGAAGTGTTGTCATCCTCTACAGATTTTGGGGTCCAGATCTGAAAATTCCTGAGAACTTAAAGTAAATCTTAGGTTTCTTGCTTAACTTTTGATGTCAGCATTAGGATTTTCACGTTGGGGCTTTTCTCTGCAGACATGGGAAGTTGGCAATTTTCAAAAGAATCAGACCACAGTAGGAAAGAGATACGTGACATTACAGGACTTGAGATAGCATTAGAGAAACTGGTGATTTTGGGAATTTGAAACAATAAATTCTGGTTTCAAGTAGGGCAGCAGGTGGCGGGAGGAGATGCATTATCCTTAGAACCAAGCACTGATGTGACGTACTGGTCTGGTTTGAAGAGGAGGAGGTGGGTGGAGAGGAAGGATGAGAACATGTCACAAAAAAAGTTGTTTACTTTGCCAGCAATTTTTTTTGCTTTCCCTACTACTACAGCATAAATTTCTTTACTCTGCTTCCCTTCTTTCTAATCTGGAAGTGACCTTATTTAGTAAATGACAACACTTTATTTCCATGGAAGTGATCATAATTTCTCACATTCAGTATCTGGCACAAGGGAACAGATGGACTGCAAAGAAGAAACAACAAATGTAATAATACTTACGCTAGTGAGAGCGACCTTTTGCAAATGGTAACTCATGAGTCTAACTGCAGGACGTGCAGTTAGAGGGGAGGAAATTGGTCGTGTTTTTTAAACAGCGTTCTCCCGCACTTTGACTACCAGCTGATGCCAGCCTTGATTCACAGGTCAGAAGACAGTGGGTGATTTTATTTTATTTTTTTTTTTACTGCAGCTTCAAACTCAGAAGGAATTGGTGCTTCTTCCTTTGAGGATTGCTGTGCAAGAGCTACCAGTTCTTGTGTTCTAGATATGGCTTTGCTTGTGATTTACTGTAGAGTCTTGTTTACGTACCCATCAAGCTAGGGTAGTTCTTGCTTCACATCGGGGCTGGCTTAATGTTTGTGTAGCTCTCTGAGGAAAAAAAACCTCAGGTTTATGTGAATGTTTGGGGTTTTTCTAATTGGTGGTCAGAAGGGCTCTTTGGGCACTCTTTGTAAACAGAAGCAAGTTCCTCTCCTTTGTTTTGCTTAAACAGTTAGATGTTATTTCTTAAATTGTACGTGCCTTCACTAACTTATATCTCCTTTTGCTAATAAGCAAACAAGAAAATGGTGCTATTAACATTGTGTTCATTATAAATAGAAGCAAAATGAAGAAAGAATGAAGCTGAGAACAGTCAAAGCAGTGAAATTTTGGGTATTAATTCAATTTTATTTGCAGTTGCTTAAATAAAGTTGGGTTCTTCTGTTTAATGCAGGCTTAATGTAGTTTTCATAAACTGCATCTGTTGAAAAATGCCAGAGCAGAGCCAGATACTGAGACATGGATTAAGAGATTTGACAGCTGTATGGGTAATGAAAGCCTCTGGAGTTGTTCGTGGGTTGATGCTAAGAAGTAAGTTGAGAATAAAATCTCATTTGGGGATTTCAGATTGTGGAAACTGGGAGAAGTTTAAGGGGTTATACTACCCCAAACCTGCATATAGCAGGGTAGCTTGTACTTCCCTTAAGCACTTGATGCGAGTGCTGTCAGATGTGTTCCTGCGATAAAGGAATTGTGGCTCTGATCCATATGGTGTATCTGTTACTGTGTGCCACACAAGTAGAGGAGGAGACAAATAGTCAACTTTGACATTGTTGAGGCGCTTTGTCAGATTTAATTTCTAATTTCATTTTTTCTTGCTCTTTTATGCTGGAAAGTCATAGGCTGTAATTATGCAAAACAATGCTTTTGATTAAAGTAAATTTTATTTCTCAGGTGCACGGAAATGCTAAGCTAAAAGGTTAACGTTTCATTTGCTTTCTGACTTGTTCTGTTATCTCCCTGGAAAAAAAAAACCCAGCAGACTTGCTGCATTACTTCACTGCCTGGAGTGGATGCATTTCATCAGTGTATGGTGCGGATGCTATTTTTAACGGTAACTCAAAGGGGTAGCCCTGCTAAAATTACATCATTAATATACACAGCTGAAAGGAAATGGCATAAAGCACAACAGTGCTTTAGAAGATTATCTCTATTGTGTTTTCCACTTCTGTGGATGAATTATTCAATGTGTATCATTCAAGCAGAGATACAGTTGGATCACCATATTTGCAAAGTATTCAGACTTTGTTTTCTTGTAAACAGTCCTGTGGGAGAGTGTAATAAGTGAACTTTGTCTGCAAAAACAGTAGGTATGAAATAGGTATTAGTGGCTTGGGGAGGTCAAAGTTTGTGCTGCTTCCTATCCTTGTTGTTAAAAAGTTGAGGGATTTGCTAGATACCATACTATTGCAAAAGATGGTGGGGAACTAGAGCTTTAAACTAGTTTTGCTAGAAGTGTGTTTTGTTTCATTCTGTACTGCATGCTGAAGAATCTAGTGGCCAGTGTGGTGATTCAAAGCTTCAAGACTTTGAGGTTTTTAGTGGATGGGGCTTTGTTTTGTTTCTGTTCTTTCCACTTCAGTTCCTGGGCATTCTCACTGCCTTGGCAAATACTAATAAAATCTCCTTTGGTATTCTCTTCCCGCTTGTATTTGTTTCATAGATGTGTTACAGAAACAGTTGTCTAATAGTTGTACGGTATCTCAAAATAAGCTTAAATGCTGAAATAGAACTTTTTTTCTGTCTCTTTGAATTACTGGTCGAATCTTGTCTGGGATCCAGAGTGAAGGAACAATGATTTATACAAAAGTATAAAAGGGAACAAAAATATTAAAGCCTGAGACCAGAGACCTGAAAGTGTACAAGGACATAATTGCCAACAAAAGGAGAACCTCACAGAAGTGGTTGTGCAGAGGGATATTTGTTTCTAACTGAACTAAGCACTTGAATGCATTTGTGGCTCTTGGCAAGACTGTGTGTACTCAAGGTTTTGCCTATTGTACATTAGTCCCTTAGTCTGGTGTTTTTACATAGTATGCTAACAGAATATATTTTCATTGTTAACAAGGTTTTCATGCTATAATTCTTTAGGAAAAAAAAAATTAAGCTGGTATAAAATTCCTTTGTCCTTGCTGCTCATGCTTGCTTGTTACTGCAGCCTTAGTCATGAGTTTCAAGATGCTGATACTGTTCTCAAAAATGCAGAAAACAGCACGTGCTTATTTACATGAGCATTAAACTATGCTGGTCTGGAGTAGCTGTCTTTCAAGTAAGACTAGCTGCGTGTATTCATGTGCCTTTCAGTTGGAAATGAACATTTCTGCTGTATTTTTGCTTCGGAGTTGGAAACTCTTAACTCCTTTAGGTAGCTGAAGAAATCCTTCAGCCAAGGCTGGAGCAGCCGGCCATCTGATCTCAGCGCTCTGGCGTTTTATCACCAGATTGCCCTTCAAGCCAGGGCATGCTGGCTGAGCAGCTGCTGCCGTATAATCTCACTGACAGGGGTCCATCTATGCCGATATATGGTTACATGCTGCAGCCCACAATCTTTATTTGACTGTGCTGTAGGGGAAAAAAACCCCAACCATATGTTTATATAATATGTATAACTAATATATATATGTGTAATGTTCACGTCCTGACTTGGTGACTTTCAAGCTTAAAGTGTTGCTGAGCAAATCCTTATCAGATGCAGTTGTGATTGATTACAACTGTAATTGTTTTTATATAGTGGGGACTGTGTCTTTTTAATAAAGAGTAACAGCGGATTATGATTATCAAAGTGGGACCCAGAAGACTTAAATAAAATCTTGTGTGATGAGGAAAAACTTAACGGGCAGTAGGCAACCTTAACTCAGTTTCCATTTTCCTCATTCCCCCCCAAAAAGGTGGTTTGTCATTAGTTCAAACTGCACTGAAAGGTGGCATCTTGCATTATTTCAGTGGTGGGTTTGGTGTGTTGGTGTGAGACTCACTTTGTCCATCTGTATTTAGGACACTGCTCAAAACTTCAAAGCGAATGCCAGCTCGGATTCCCAGCTGTGGTGACTACCTGAATGTGTCATGTTTTCTCTCCCCATCTGGCTTCCTTTCAGGGTGCCTCAGCGAGGTTTGCATTCTCTTTCTGAGCTCAGAGTAAGTGTCTGTTCCATGCAGACATATGAACTTCAAAGGCTTCAGCTGAATTGGGTTTGTTTCATCTGGTGATGTTTGGGATTTAGTGAAGCCTGCATTTCCTGGGGTTTGGTACACTTGAGTACAAAAACTGTGATTGGGGAAAGGGCCTACACCACCAAGAGTGTTTTCTATGGAAAATTTGCATGCATCCATGGAATTTTGCATTTTTAGTTTTGTAGGTGAATATAGCATTCAGATTACAACTAATAATCTGGCTCGCTTTGGGTTTGCGGGGGTTCCGGGAATTATCTGCCAGAGAAAATCCTTTCTAGGGAAGCATAAGACTTCTCTAGGATGAGCTAACCTTCTTTTAAAAATAAGAAACAAAGCCAAGATTTTGTTTAAAAGTGATCTAAGAACAGTAAATAAAATATAATCACTTGTTCAGATAAAACTAGACTAAATATACAACTGCATGTTAGTTACCCAGTAAGTTAAAGTATTTATATACAAAGCTGAACATCTCTCTTGATTGCAGAGATATTTTTACTAGTGTGGGCTGTGTAATTAGAGATGGGTTGCCTGCTTATTTTAATTGCCTATAGAAGAATGTATGTTAGCGGTTACTGAAGCTGCTTTCAAACAGAGCGTTTGGGCTTACGGTCACTTTTGCAGGAGTACTTTTCAAAATGAGTTGTACATTCCTGCCGAGAAGTCTACTCTTGTTAAATCGGAGAAGGAAGATGAGTCATTGGGCCAGATTTCTACAAAAATTAAGTACACAGCTGCATTCGTAACTTAGACATGCTTTTCTCCGTTGTATGAAAATAGTTAATTAGATGCAGTTACATGTAGAATTAGCCAGCTTGGGGAATTAGGCAGTAAATATATTTTACAAATTAAATTCTAAAGTGTTTTAAAAAACAAGCCGTTCCCCAGCCCCCAAGCAACAAAATCTGAGTACATGCTTAATCTTGAACACTGTGACTAGTGTCTCTGCATTTGTTGTAGGATACCTTTAAGCCTTCAGTGTTGCAAGTGTTTACTTAAAATCATCCTTGAAAATGCCAAAGTGTTTCCATGGTATTAAAAAACATAGTTAAGGATTCCTTTCTGGATCTGTTCTGCCTGACATTATAAAGAGAGACATCTTCGCTTGATTAGAGCTGCTTGTTCAAAACTGAATTAAGGAATATGTTTACCTGTTGCTCAATTGTCCCTAACTAATGTCAAACTCCTGCAGCCTTTCTTGACTCTGTATCATAGCTCTATTTCTGCCCAGAGCATTATTATATATATTTCAACAGCATATCCTTGGGTAAGTATATGTTTCAAGGCACAGCACCTGTTTAGTGACACATGTTGGTGCTCAGATTTAGTAAGGCAGTGGAGCTGTTACACAAATATGTCCAATACAGCAGCCCTTCCTGGATAATTTATTCTGTAAAAGCTTTTTCTGGCATTAGAAAAGAAAAAAGGCAACTTGTAAGGCTGTTGTCTATTCAGTGGCAATGGCAGGCAGTTCAGCAGCAGTAATGCAAAAAAGTTAGTACTCTTGGCCTGAAGTATTCGGTAAGAAAAACCTTCAAATTAATGTTTGAAGCTGCATCTTGATTTTGAAAGCAGCTGGCTGATTCTTCTGGGTTTTACCTCTTCCTGTCCAGATGGGAGTCTTCTCCAGCCTTCAGTACAGCCAGCTTTTTGTTTTATTTAAGCTTTTGAATCCAATGAAGTTACAAAACCATTCTTTAGGTTGATTGGCTTTTGTGGTTGGCTGAAGTGCTGACAGTATCATTCAGTATTACTCAATGTATGAATTCAATTAAAATCTTAGAAGCTAAGATATACAGACATTTTCTTAATATCTGTCTTTTTTAGAGAAACAAGGTCACTTAGTTGGCAAGTTAAATAAGCCAAGCTGAGGAAATAGCAGGAACATGAAAACTACGAGTTTGAGGCCGAGCGATACAATCCCAGTGTATTATTGCTTCCTATATGCTGCCAAAAGTAAGCTAATGTCCTTGATTATAAAAAAAAGCTGTGTAATTATTTCCTGTGGAATATTGCAGTTCATAGTCTTCAGTCTGGCTTTTAATTTAAAGTAGGATTAACTTGTCACTTAAACTCATGTTATAAGTATGTGTTGTTCTTGATCTTAAATATAATAGTTCTTCCAATTTAGAGGATTTCTTACAAAGAAAAATTACAGTTCTAAGACTTATTCTTCTAATGTTGCTGCTAACAGAAATTTTTCATTATGTCCATGAAGCTTTAATTTCCAGTGTTTTTCTGTGTGTTTTTGTAGAGGCAGTAAGCCAGCCAGAAGGCTTTCTTGCAAACTAGTAAAGCTGTTATGTTTGGTTATGAGTTTTTTCCTAGCCATAGCTTCCTTTTTAAGCAGACACCATGGAAAAGCTGCTGTCTGCTCTTCTACTTTTAGTGTTAAGAGATACCAGCAGAAAACCGACTGGTGGACCCTGTTAGGAGGCTGAATTGGGTCCTAACAAGTCCAACATACTTTAAACTTGAGTTCCGTTACCTCTCTTCTTCTCCACAAAACCATTTGTCTTATGGAGAGAAAAAAATCGCCTTAGCATTGACTTTTAAGGAACCACAAACTCTTAAGATTAAGAGAAGTGAAAGCCAAAAGTGGAGATGCAGGGAGCAGCAAGTGATAGGATGTGCTCCATAACTGCTAGCCTGTAGTTTTTGGGTCATGTACTATCACAGACCCCGCTTCATCAGCTCCAGCCTCAGGAATGGGGGAGGAGTAGAGGCCCCTTCTTGTCCTCTGCTAAATTTTCCCTCTTTTGTTTTTCTAAATGAAAGTTGTGATGGTAATTAGTCCTGTCTCCTGAATTTGTGTTAGCCAGGCAGAATTAGTTCCTGCAGGATACTTGGTTTAAAGAATTTGGTAATCAGAAAATGACTGCTCCATTTGGAGTCTCAAGTGAATGTGTGACTTCTTTTCAAGAGCATTTCAATGATTTATTTTATTTTTTTTAATTGCTGTGGTCATTGCTGAGTTTCAAAGATACTGTAAATGTAGTAGTCGTCTCCCTGGAACGCAGATGTTGATTCCTGGATGGGTCAGGCTTCATGGAGTACTTTGAAGATACCTGATGTGGGGAGAATAAGCAAAGATCTTACTGTGTTTTCATATCAATGACAATTTTTCTGCCCTCTTTTGGAAGGAGGAGGTAAATGCTGTATAACTTCTGGTTCAATTCAAGTATTTCTTAGCAAGCAGCTGCTTTATATTTGCATAAAGGTTTTGGGATCGTTTCAGTTTCCCAATTACGCCTCTTCACAGGATGTTTTCTCAATCCATAAGCACTGTATTATGTGAAAACAGGTTAATATCTTAATAAATTACCCTGCTGTGTCTGGAGATTTCTGACTAGTGAAGAGAAATGACATTTCATTCTAATATAATAATGAAAGGTCATTCTTACATGACAACTCAATGTAGTGAACTGTAGAGAGACTTGCTTCATCCTTTCCTTTATTTGACTTTTTCTAGAAGAAGCAAAATAACATTTTCAGAAAGAAACACTTATTTCCTGAGCTGTTTTCCCTCACCTTTAGGGAAATATTCTAAACATAGTTCTTGACACTCTTGAGTGGAAGCGTTTTTCCCCTCTAGTATAGCTATAGATAGACAAGCTCGTAGCTGAGTGATAGGCACTTGTCACTTAAGTTAAAATTACCTCTGATACTTTTTTAATTGTTTGATACACTTACATTTTAAGAATATATTATATGTCTTGCTTTTTCATGTTCTTTCCCTCCCCAGAAGTGCAGTTTCTATACATATGAACATTACATACCAGTGAGCATCTCTTGTTATTATATTACTTGGACTCTGGCCCATCAATTTTTTGATGCGGATTGGGTAACTCTTAAAAGGAGTAGTTTATGTGTGAGTTAATGTGTCATGAAAGGATCTAAGGTGTGCTTTTGCTGGTTGTTGAATAGAACAAAGTTCAAGTTGAATGGTTTCTGTGTCATCCCCTTAGTATTTAGTGATTCAGAGGCTGTTAGGTCCAAGTTTGAAAGTTCATCTGAGCCTTTGATGAAAGTGAGGCCTTGGGGATGCTCTTCCAGCGAAATCTTCCTCTGAAGAAGTCTCAGGGACAGATCAACAGTGCTGGATCTCTTTTGGCTTTAATGACAAAACTGTTACAAGCTACTATTGTAGTTCTCTGATTTGTTGGAAGGAACTGTCGTGAATAAACATGAGATTGACTTGATTTGAGGTCCTGGGACTTATCATTAACACCAAGCTCTCGGCAACCTGAAAGATGCTCATCAATACCTGAGTTGTTTAGATCTCAATTCTCACTAATCTGCTCATCTTACAGACCAACTGTTTCTGTATGTGCTTTGAAAAACTAATATTTGAGTCTGCAAGTTTTCTTCAGGCCTCCAGTATTCCAGTTAATGAATAATTTAAGTTAAGAAGTAGGAGGCTATGGAAATAAAATAAATTTACCTGATCAGAAAACTTAGTACATTTGTGGCAGAAAAGGATTAATATATTTTCTGGTAAGAAGAGTGTATCTTAGTTGGGTTTTTTTTATCATCATAACCTAGATAAAAAGCTTTAAAAAGATCAGAAATGTGAAAGCAGGAAGCTTTCTGAAAAACAGGCAAAAAAACCTCTTAAGCCGATACTTACAAGCAGTTTCTCAGCTTCAATTCAGTTGATCTTTCTGTTTAAAAAAAAAAAAAATACAGCCACCAAACTAATTTCATGTGCTTTGTTGCCATAAATATGGCTTCAAACTAGCAAGTAAACTTTCCCCTGGTTTCCCTGACATTTGTCTGTATATGTATGGGAATATAAATCCTGGTGGGTTTGGGGGCTGAGTGGGGAGACTTTGTGGGGTTTTGTTTCCAATTTTTGTGCAGTCACTTGGGATTACCTTCTAATGTCTAGTGGACAACAGTAATTGAGCAATGCTGCTTTTGAAGTATTTCTTTTAGAAAAACAAGAGGAGATGGCATGTGAAAGTCTTGGTGTTGCATTTTTGGTTACCACTTCTGTATAAACAAGGATGTGGAAAGTATTTTATTAGTTCCTTTTTGTTAGGTAGACCTTTTCAGCAAAAACTCGATGGCTGTATTTGTGTTTGAGTGCTCATTTCCATGAAGGCACAACTTCATGAATGAAAATTAATAAATCTTTAAATCCAGAAGCATCAATTATGATTATGTACTTGGTCTCCTCTATAACACAACTAAAAAATGTTACTTATGATTTTTTCCCTGCTTAAAAATAAAGTGTAGTGTTTCTGTTTGGTTTTTTTTTTTTGTTAAGTTCCATGGCTCAAGAGCTGTGCAGGTTCAGCCCGGTCTCATGACACTCAAATTTTACCACCTGAATTCTGGAGAACAGTATTTCCTTGCTACATGTTACGCAAACTGAACCTACATGCAGTAACTTAATAAAAAGGAAAATAAGTTGCTAGGTATGGAGTAGAAATTACTCTTTCAGACTGTGTGGAAAACAAATTTTTCCTGGTACTTTCAATGTCATTCACTTTAACCCAATTGCTCAGCTCTTGTGATGTGCTCCAGGCTTGCAGTCTTACCTGTAGTTTTCATCTAGGGTTGCACAAAAAAAGCTCTAGACTCTCATGTATGTTTTCTTTTGAGAAAGAATGTTTAAAAAAAAAAAACACACTGTATAAAGCTATTCATGAAGCACTATTTGAAAAGGAGAAAATAATGACTTAGAAATCACACCCATGCGAGGAACTGCCTCTGTGCTGTAGCATTTCAAATGCAAGCTTCCCTGCTTAATACAATTCTATATGCACTTGAAAACTACATGAAGAATTCTTCTCTTCTGTGTTTAAGGGAAAGCAGCAAATAAAGTAATAAGAAAAAACCTTAGGAAATTTTATTACAGAAATCTGAGTGAATGAAGATGTCTTTGTATAGTCTCCTGTCCTTTTAAAAGTAGAGTTCAGGAAACGACAAAGGTTCAGCTAATTAAAAATCTGATACCTAGTAACTATGAATGTTGTGTGGATATGTTGAGGGAGGTGACTCTGCCCCTCTACTCTGCTCCAGTGAGCCCCCAGCTGGAATACTGTGTCCAGCTCTGGAGCCCCCAGTGTAAGAAGGACATGGACCTGTTGGAGCGGGTCCAGAGGAGGGCTGGAGCACCTCTCCTATGAGGACACGCTGAGAGAGTTGGGGTTCTTCAGCCTGGAGGAGGCTCTGGGTAGACCTTATGCCCCTTTCCAGCACCTAAAGGGGCTACAGGAAAGATGGGGAGGGACTCTTGATCAGGGACTGGAGCAACAGGATGAGGGGTAATGGTTTTAAACTGAAAGAGGGTAGATTTAGATGAGGTACTTGGAAGAAATTCTTTACTCTGAGTGTGGTGAGACACTAGAACAGGTTGCCCAGAGAAGCTGTGGAAGCTCCGTCCCCTGAAGGTGTTCAAGGCCAGGTTGATGGGGCTTTGAGCAACCTAGTCTGGTGGGAGGTGTCCCTGCCTATGGCAGGGGGGTTGGAACTAGATGAGGTCCCTTGCAGCTCTAACCATTCTATGATTCTATGTCCCAGTACTCTGCCCTTTTCTGAATGATGCCCCAGGACAGTTGTAACACAGAGGGTGCCACAGCCTCCATGGGAGCGTCTTGTACAGCACTGAGATTCTACAAACCTCCTTTGTATTTCTGTACCATCTTCATATGTCATTTTTGATCTCATCCCACTGTTTCACTTGCATGCCTTAGTTTCCCAGATAATTATGGATAAATATCCATGATGAAAAGTCTCCTGTGCCCCTCCACCAAGGCAGCTTAGAAAGCCTAGCAGGGAGGGAGGCATGTACGCATACATATACGAGCGCTTTTCTTGGATCGTTTTAGAGGGAAGTGCTGGGAGAGAGGAGGAGACAGACAGGTATGTCTCTGAGATCTCATATCATGACTGATACCCCATCAAGCTGCTCTGGTCGGGTCCTGCCCATGCACAGCAATGAAGCCTAACATGCAGAGCGTATCTGGACTACTTGTGGATGAGTTCCCATTGATTAGTTCCAGACATAAAGCTCAGGTTTAAGGTAGTGCAAATATATTTGCTCTGGCTATCTCCTGAATTAGAAACATTAACTTTTTTTTTTTTAATCCCCTGGGTTGGGAAGCTTGAGTTTTGCTGAATTCAGCATCCTGAAAAGACAACAGTATCATGTGTCCTTAATTCCGTACAAAGGCTTTTCTGGTCATGGAATCATTTATAGTGATATTGGGTAGAGTCAGCTCTTTGAGCTATTTCCCATGCTTTTGAGAGGTAGTATGGTTAAAAAAAGATCTTTTTTTTAGGCAGAAAATTTAATATCCACTCACTCCTGCTTGGTAGATGGCACCTTTTTCTTCCTGAGTTTTGTATGATGGATTGTTCTGAATAAAGGTAAGCTTCATGGTAGGTTTAGGAAGGCTAGTTTTATAAAATAAACCACAAGTTAAATCATATGAAGAGTATGTGAGAGGCCACATAACAAAAACATACAACTTGACAAATTAAACAAGAACTCTAGAATTTTTTAGATGAATGATATTTTTCATGGTATCAGCTAGTTGGGAGAAAATTTCTGGAGCGCTTTGTATAACGTTAGAAATTATTCAGTCAGTTGTCCCTAGAAGCATATTGCTCCTGCACAGTGAACTATATTTCATGCTCTAGAACAGACCTAATCTTACTAGACTCAGTTTAGGATCACTGCAGTGCAGAAATACCTACGTAATGGTTCACTTTGCTAATTGCAATCATTTTCCAGAGGATAAATTCACTGTAGTAGATTGTATTAACTGGACAATTTCAGACCAGAACTTTAGCTTGAAAAGGTCATGTAAGTGTCAGCACAACAAAATCCACGAGGTGATTTAAAGTTTGTTATTAACCCACATGGTAAACCAGAAATGACTTTATTTTATATTGATAGGTGATCCTATTTTGCTTGAAATACTGTAGGGAAGTAATGACTAGATAGAAGAGATGGTATTTGAATACTGTAGAAATGCCAATGACAAGAACAGTTTCAGTAAAGTGACACTGCATTTGCGACATGTTAAGTAACACTTGCTATGTCTTTCTGGTTTTCTTTGTCCTGCTCCCAAAACAGACGTTGCAGCAGTTGACACTAGACTTTCTACATGTTATTTGCTCATTCTTCATCTGTTTCACCAACAGTATGGTGATACCCCCTCTCAATATCCACTTTACAAGTTCTTTCTAATTACAATTCTGTAGTACGTATAATTCCAATCAATATTCAGTATATTTTAACTGTGATCACAATTAAGGGTGCCCTGAATTCTCTTAAATAAGTGTACCGAGGTAGATTTTTCTTAAAATGGCAAGAAAACCTTGGAACCATGTGCATCTTTAAATCTTCATGCCGCTACATACTCTCTAGATAGCTCATCAATATCTGGCATGCAGAAGATTTATTCCTGTGGTGCTCAGCATGCAGTGTAACAGCGCGGTAGTACTGTAAAATAATTTCTGAAGCAAGAGAGGAATCCACTGAATATTTTAAGAGGAGCAAGTCTCTACAAAAAGCATAATATGCAGAAGAAAGTAGTAAGTAATGAATTGACATTATCCATAAGCTGAGGGATTTATGTTATTGTAATTGGGAATTACATGGAGAAGGAATGGTTGACACGATCATAAAGGGAATGTTAATTCTGTATTTTAAAGACAGGCATGAACATCTCTAGATCTGTTGAAAATTTGCCAGTTCTAAAAATTTCACCTGCAAATAAATAGGACTCAAAGAGGTGGTCTTTAAAACAGCCAAGACCTAGGTTGTAACATTTTTAAATGAACAGGACACGATGAAAATTTTTAAATGGCCACAATAAAGACTTTAGGTCATCATTGCTTTAAGGTAGAGGAAAATCACGCTCCAGACAAGCAATAGGGTGGCTTTGGCTGAAGTCTCACCGTGGGGAATAGATGTGAGGCTGATGAAACGGGTTGCTGGGTGTAATGTTGTCGCTGTGACTTTTGCACTGCAGCTGTTTTGTCAGGCAGTTATGTTACAAGAAAGTTATATGTGATAAACATAGGTTTGGGTTTTGCAGGTAATGGAGTGTATAAATAGTCTTGAAAACAGGTAATCATTTAGTAAATGGTGATTCCCCAGAAACAAAGTGGTAGGACTCTGGGTTTTGCTTGTTAGAACCACTAAGTGAAAACACAATATGCACAGCGTGCATTCCTTCAAGCACCTGTCGCTTGGAGGTACAATTCTAGTGACTTTGTTTTAGTATAATTGCTTTTGAATTTTTAAGGTGATGTAAATTGGCTTTTTATAAGAAAAATTCTGTGTGTGTATCCCCAAGTGTGCAGTCAAAAGGCAGGAGAAATTTGCGAGAGCAATAGAAAGTCAATAAAATAATCTTCATAAACTTGAGCACGGTGGAGTTTCTGATCTGTGTGCTTTGGGAAATGAGAGTCTCCAAGAATGTAGCATATCAAATATCCCATGCGTAAGATTGCGTCTTTAGAGGCTGCATATCATATGTGGAGATGGAAGCAGTGACCTGTACTGTTACTCAACCCTTTCCACAGTAAGATCCTGTTTTTACTTACAACTTAGTCAAATTGCAGTGATTGAAGCTGAAATTTTCCATGAAACTGCAGTCAAGGAGGAGTCGTGATGTCAACGCAGCAGTAAAAACACACTAAACTCCTTGCAAAATCGGCCCCTGAAAACATGGAGCCTTTTGCCCGTCTTCATTTCCATGTGCGCCAGTTTTGCCTCAGAGAGATGATGTTTGCTTCTTGACATTATTAAGATAAATCTGTGCCTGTTTGTGTGGCGTTCTGTTATTACGCTGATGAGTGGTATGATAAGGCTTTGAGGAAATAAATAACTTTGCATTTAAGGTCTTGTTTTGGGTACTGGTTGAAAGGAAGCCTTGCTAAGGCTAGAACTGAAAGCCTCACGGAGCCGCGCTATCAACCTGCCTATCTGCCGAGCCAGGCAAGCCCGAGCTGCATGCCTGAGGCTCTCAGCACAAGTCCTGGCACTACCAAAGAGTCGTGGCTTTTGCGTGCATTTAAGAATATCCTCCTCATTCTTCTTATCTCTCTGTTTTTTCATAGTGAGTGTTGAAAAAGTGGAATTAAAGGGACTGGCACACAAGAAAAATGAAAGAAATGTTGAATATTCCTTTGAGGTAAGTTTTGGTGATTGGGTTTTGTTGTTTTGGTTGGGTTTTTTTTCTATCAAAGAAGGGGGAGGATAATACTTAAGGAGGAGTTAAATTTTCAAACCTTATTTTTAGATCCCAGAAACTGGTCCAGTGGAGCTCCTTGGTGGTAGTCGCATTTTTTAATCAATGATTTAGAAGTTGTCAGAAATTGCTGTTGAGATGAGTATTTGTGGATGATGCAGTACGGAACGCAGGCAAAACAAAAATATTCACTCTAATGCAGCAGGTTGTGACAAAATGCATATTTAGGGGAAAATATCATGCCACACTTACAGAATGGATATCAATGTGCTGGGGTGCAGAAGCTAGATAGAATTTAAGTCTTCATCTGGACAAAGAAGAGAATTTAGGCTCTTAGGGCAGTGCTGCACATATGGGAAAAGAGGTAGGATGGCCATTTATCTTTGCATTCAGAGTTGAGGGGAGTGTGAGACTGGCGTATGGTTCAGGCGTTACTGGTTTTAAAAGGGGTGTTGAAGAGTACAGAAAATAGCTATGGAAATTATTGAAGGTTGAGGAAAATGCCATGTAGTGAGAGACTTAAAGAACTTGACTGAAAGATGACTTTGAGTATCATACAAAATCATTTGCAAAGGGAAGAAAATATTTTATGGTAAAGGGGGTGTTAATCTAGCAGAAGAAGGCATAACAGGAACCGTTGTCTGAAAATTGAAGCCAGACAAATTCAAACTGGAAGTGAGAATAGTTTCTTTGGAATGAGAGTGGTTAGCCACAAGCTGCTAGGAGAAGTGGCTTCCCCCCCCCCCCGTTTTTACGCAGCTTTTGGAGGTTCAGTCATTGCTCACAATTTCGGTGGAGGGATGACTTCATTCTGTGAAGCCTTGTGTTAATAGTGGAGACTGGATTCTGGGTGCTGGCGAGAAAGAATGACAAACCGCTTTTCTCCCATCTAGTTGGAACGGCGTATTCCAACGTTTAGAATGCAAAGCCCAGAAAATGTCTTTGGTTTGCTTAATGAGGCAACGGAGCCAAACAGTTGGTGAGAAAAGGAGAACCCAAAAGAAAATGGACAGTAGAATTTCAATTATCTACAACTTTTACCAAAAAAAAAAAGTTTTTCTTTAAAACTGCTACCCAAGATAGAGCTTCAGCTTAGCATCTTCTTGTGATGTTGAGAGCATTAACCTCTTCATGACTTGATTCATGGATAACGTTCTGAATTTTCTGAATCCCACGATTGTTCCAGATGTCATCAATATTAGGATTATTTCAAGGGGTTTTAAAAATCTTTATGAAGTATGCAGTTGTCTAGACTCCATTTACGTATCACTGTCTTGTGAAACATCTTTTCCTATTATAATTTTTTCTATAAATACCAGAAATTACTTTTACCAGTATTTCGCTTGACAGCTTGTAACTGAAAGAACAGTACATAGTTTAGATGAGCTAATAAATTACTGTTTGCTGGGTTAGAAACCCAACTATTGAATGTTTTGTTTAGTAGCTTGGGAATAGAAGGTCAATAGATAGAGCAGTTTAGTGTTTTCAGCCTCACTTGGCAATGCTATTGTTCCCTGCATTTACAGTTCACTTTATTGTTTTATAAGTATTGAAAATTATAACAAGTTAGCAAAACATAAGTCGTTACAACTGTCAGGTTATTAAAAAAACTAGAAAGAGAGAGAAACTTCTATATTTTCTGAAATTTCTCATGAATTTAAACAAGTATTAATATATCATGAACTTTGAAAAACAAACAAAAAACCCCACAGGCTTTGTAAAACCAGAAACAGTTTTCATTTCTCCCCCCCCCTTTTTGTGTAACAGCTCTGCAGAGAGGAAATTCCTCCATTATGTAATATATTTTGAAATACTCTCCTCTCACCAGTCTTTTTGGCAGCATTCTGATGGCTGGAAAAACTTTGTGTATGTTTTCAGTTGTCATTGAAACTCGTGTCATGTGAGAAGACGGCCTCCTGATTCTTAAACACATAAAAACAGCGTCTTCCCCCATAGAATTGCTGAAGATCCATATGCCTTCAAACGCCTTGAATAGATACCTTAAGTCTGAAGGGACTTATCGTTGGCCAGTCTCACGCTGATAGTCTTCGTGCCAAAAAATCCTGACTTTTGGCTCAGTTAAACTAATCATCTACCAACCAATAAATGCCTCTGTATCTAAGAATGTAATGACTTAATGCAGAAAGCGTATGGGAAGAGACACTGAACAATTTCCCTTTTCTAGGGTATATTCAAGATGGTGTCTAAAGAGCGTAGCTAGAGCAGTAACCGCAGGTTTCATTTCTGAGGTTTTGCCTTTTTTTGCAGTGGGGTGATTTGCTGCCATCTTTAACTCTGCATGGCATATGGAGTTGATTAATTATAAATAGGCACTGTTGTGCTGTCGTGAGTTGTTCATATTGTACATCGGATTCTACAAACCAGCTGTTTTCTTTAACAATGATAATAATAATAATAATAATAATAAATTTCCATTACTTAGTAGTCTGTTTCTTAATACTGGATGTCTGCAGTGTGCAATGGCTGTGTAAACTATGAAGGGCTTTTTTAAGCATTCAGAATAGTCGTTAAGTATAATAACAGCAAGAACCGAGCAGCGAGGGAGGACTGAGTAATAGTTACTTGTGCACAAAAAAAGTTTTTCCTTATTGATGTCACACGTTACAAGTTTTCTCGCAGTCTGTGGGGGATATTTGATACCTATCATTGATCTTTTGGAACCAAACTTAAATCCCTGATTATTAGTTACTAAACTGAATGTTTCTTACTTCCTAAGGTCCTGTGGTCTGATTCTTCAGTGACGTTGGTAACCAAATCTTCCACTGAAGTGACTGAATTTATTTCAAAGGTAAAGGCGATGTGAAAAATACTTTGAAAACAGAGCAGTTTTTTGCCCCTGTATGTAATTTTGTTTAATGACATTTTTCAAAATGTACTGAGATAATACAGATTGAATTTCATAAAAATTTTGACTTATAAATTGCTGTACCTTCCGTCTCATATGAGTAACAAGTCTTCTTTTCACTTATTATTTGTAATATCATCCACCTTTAGCTATCTCAGCTGTATCCAGAAGAAAACTTGGAGAAATTCATTCCTTGCCTAGCTGGTCCAGATTCATTTTACCTAGAACGGAACCACATGGACCTGGAATCGGACCTTAGGTATGCTGGGTCTTTTGTTGTGGTGGGTTTTTTTTATCTTGACACTTGGCTTTGTTCACCAAGTAGAAGAAAGAAACAGGAAATTAAAATACTATGTTCACATTATAAATTACTTCAAGAAATTAGAGCCTGATCCTAAGTATTATTTCTTGATGTTCCAATAATTGCAGTGCCTAAGAATTTTTCAGGAATTCTTTCTTCAGAAATACAGATGGTAATAATATTCTGTATTAAGCTTCCTGGAGAATTGACATTTCCTCATTCCTTGTTAAAAACAAATAGAGGATCATTGGCTTTGCAGAAGCTTGGTTTGGGCTCAAAAAATAGCCGAAACTGTTTTAAAAAAAAAACCCCAAAACTCAGGAAAAAATTATTGCCTGAATAGTCATCCTTCTGTATTGAGGGACGGGTTGTGGGGATTTTGTCTCTGTTGTTTTAGGTTGTTGTGGTGTTTATTTAATTCAGAAAAGGTAGGTATGTATATGTATAGTATAGCCATTAAATTTTTGGAAGCCGTTAACAGCCAAGAAAATTTGGAAGCCTTAGATAGTACCTCCTCACATTACCACAAATCACCTGGACGTTATTTAATCTAAAATACCATTTTAAAAATGATCATCTGTGGCAGGTCATGTTGGTTCTCACTTTCTAAATACTGAAATAGTTTTACTAGGAAAATTTGAGGGACTTAAATTATTTTGAGCTACTACTGTCTGTATCTATGCAAAGTATTAAATGACATTTTAAAATACTAATTAACTTTTGTTAGAACTTCTGCTAAACACCTGTTTTCCCTAAGTCAAGACAGACTTTTGTCCACCATTGACAGAGCCACAGTGGATACTGTTTTTCCATAGTCAGAGCCAGCAGGTGTGTGCCTAGATTATTTTTCATGGCAAACAGCGTTAACATTTCAAACGGTTCCTTCTGTGCTTTGAGGATCACGGCCTATTGACGAGAATTAGGGAGGGTGAGAGAGAATGCGTGTTGCTGCTGCTGCTGTTTAGCTAGCAACAGTCTCTACAAATCTAGGTTAATAGAGCAGCAATCTGCGTTTACACAGCAACGGTTGTATCTTTGGAGCAGAGAAAGAAGCTGTTAAGTGCCACATATTTGAAAAATTCAGAAATGAACTGTGATTTTTCGAGGTGGAAAGCACATTCGTGTGTGTGTATAGTTGAATTATTTTTTTACTCAAAGACTTTTTAAAAATTACAAATAGAAATATATGGTCAAAATGCTCTCTTTTTTTAACAACTTTTTATACCTTTTCAGATTTGGCAAAAGGCAGTCAAGTTTGCATAACAACAAGAAGTCTAGTCATGTTGATAGAACACACTTTAAACATTGTGAAGTTTTAGGTGATTGCCATTTTTTCGCCCAAAAGAGGCACAGCAATCCCAGGGAAAATGTGACGTAAGTTTTACAGCCTTTTTCCCTCCACTGCCAGACTCTGCATCTGCTGTTTATCTCAAAGAGGAGAAAATTAAATAACAGATATATCTATATTTTATGGTTTTCAGGTTCATGAATTTGAAAGGAAATTTTCAAGTTTATATTTGAACATGTTCTGCCTTACAAGTGTTCAGTGTTCCTAAAATAAGCATCTTTACTGAAACACTAAACAGAGTGAAAACAACACAACGGTAACATGTGTTTAAGTAGTATTAAGGATAAGAATATCCGTGCGTTTCAATTCTATTTTGAATCAGATTTGCTTGGGGTTGATTTGAAAGGTCTTTTATGTTTTAGTTTCAAAATTTCAAATTCAATTTCAAAATTTCATGTGCAGTCTACAATCATGATTGCATAGGCAGCTGCAAATCAGATATAACAGAATGGGGGATTTGTTTGCTTTTGATGAACATGCAGGTATTTGGCACCATTACCTTCCCACGTGGTGAAAAATGACCATGTTAGAAAGTTCTTCAGCACTTCATCTCCTTCACAGCAACTTCAGAGTTCAAGTAAGTTTAAATGAAGCTTAAATTACTATTTTTTTTTTGTACTGATGTACGTTTCATAAACTGATGCCATTTGTAACTTCTGTTCCCTGTGTTTAGATCCTGGCAACCCTTCCCTTTATAAAGTGGGAACTACGCTGGGAACATCTGGAAGGTGAAATATTTATTTTGTTTACATTTGTTCTGGTTAGTTGTAAAAACCCATTACGTAGGTAATTATCTGTCTCCCCTTGGGGATTTATTTGAGTCTACACTTTCAGTTTTATCTCTAGAAGATTTTAAGAAATTCTAGCTTTAGTGTGGGGTCTGCCCAAAACAGACAAATGGGGAGCATATTGGTGTAAGGTACTAGCATTCCTAGTGTTGTCATTTGTTGGTTCTTTAAATGTCTTAAGAAAACACATCTTATAATAATAACTGCAAGAGCTCAGTATGGGTAATTGCTTGAAGAAAAGTTTTGCGGTGAGTTGATCTCAAAGACAACAAAACTTAGGTAACACACAGTTTGCAAGTCAAAATACAACGTGGTATCATTACTGGAAGTGGAAGACAGAATTCAAATTCAGCTTCAAAAATGAAGGATATAAAATGTAACTACCATTGGACCAAACTTTCTACGATTGTGACAGAACCTCTCATCATTGGCAGTTATGAGATCAGCAGTGGCTCTCTTGTCCTAAGAAATGTGTATGTTCAGGGAAGAATTTAGGGAAACCTTTTGACCAGGGTTATATGGGAGATGAGATCAGACGATTGCGGTGTTCCTGCTGGCTGTAAAACCTATGGACACCCGTTCTAAGCAGCGTTTCTCAAAATGTTTAAAGCTGTAACTACTAATTGGCATCAACACTTCAATGTTGAGATGCAGTGATGGATGGTTTCTCTGTGATCAGTTGTAATGGTCTCAATCACATACTTATAAGGAATAATGATCATCCAAATTGTAGGCACGGATCTGGTCATCCCTAACCTTTGTGGGCAAAGGGAGACTAGAGCGTCTCTGAAAGGGTTTTTTCTCTCTACGGCATATTTGACTGTTTCCTTATACAGCAGGGATTTCCTTTCAGAGGGAGGAAGGAAACCTCTTCTAAGGGAGGTACAAGTCAGCCCTGGGAAAAGAAGGAAAGAAATTGTCTTGCCTTTTGTTAGGGTTTAACAAACTGAGAACTCATTCTATTTAAGAGGCAATTTTCCTTTTCTCAAACAAAAAACAGAACCCTCCAGGGAGCCAATATTGTGGGTTATTTTGCCACTTCCACATGTAAAAAAAATTCCACAGGGTTATGGTTGGGCTTTTTAATAATGCAAAGCTGAACTACGCCCATTCTCTCTAAACCTTTTTTTGATCACAGAGAGGTAGTAGAATATATATTATCTGTGATTACAGAAGGAAATGTCTGCTTAAGCTGAAGATAAGTCTTACTATTTGCCATAAACGGCACTGTTTTTATTGTGCTATTGAACAGCGCAGGTACAAATCGGTGCGGGTTTTACCAGAAATCCTGGAAGTGATAGTTTTATATGGCCGTAGTAGCTGAACTTGGGTGACAGATTCAATGTGCTAAATCAAATAATGTTATTATTTTGCAGACCTATATGTGGAGTGGCTGGCATTCAGTCTTCTCAGAATCATGTTCAGCACTCGGCTGCTGCTCCCGTTGCACTACCCCATTGCTCCCACGCAGGAGGTACTGGCTCATCGCTGGCCTATCGCACCCAGATGGACACCTCTTCTTCACCCATGTTAATGTCTTCCAGTCCACAGACCCCTCAGACACAGGAGCAAAACGGGATCTTAGACTGGCTCAGGAAACTGCGGTTGCACAAATACTACCCTGTCTTCAAACAGCTCACAATGGAGAAGGTAGGGCGGTAGATTAAGAAAAGGGAGCCAGCTTTTAAATTATCCTGCTGTTCTCTAGCACAGAGAGAGAGGCTGCGAACTTCTGCATTGAGAATTGCAGAAGTTATTGGCAAACGCTGTGAAGGTTTGCACTCTCTTGAAGCAATAATGTTTTGATGAATACCTTCTTCCTATTTTCGATCTGTGTTGTGTCCGGGGCCTGGGCTGGTCAACAGCTGCCTACCGTTTCAGAAATCTTCACTCAATGCTTGAAGATCCAGCTTGGATGCTGTCTTAGGAGCTCTGCTTTAGCTCTGTGCTCATCTCTTTGATGTGCAGTAGATAACTAAAATTTGTTGATTTTTTTTTGTTTTATTTCTGCTTCTAGATTGACTTTTTTCCCCAAATATTAGGTTGTCCTTATTTTAAAAAATAGATTCACAGAGACTTCTGACATGAACATTAGTGTGTGCGTGTACCTGCAGGTCAATGTGAGGTTTTTGTTTTCTGTAGGAGTTCTTGTGGAAAAATAATCACTTATGTATTTGCATAGTAAGAGTCATGAATGATACTTAACGTGTGCTGGATTTTATCTAAATAGAATACTTTTACAGCATTTACTCAGCTCCATCTGTAAAAATTCGTGTCCTCTACTGTCTTTTAGCCTTGAACGCCCTCCAGTGGACTAAGTGCTTAGGTTGAGCCAGGTCTAAATTGGGATGGCTTTGTGCTGGTTATAGTATGTTGTATGTATTTAATTATGATCTGTTACCCAAGTCTTCTGATTTGATTTTCTTCATTATGTGAGGGGAAATATATAGTGGTTTTTCCTTTTAATAAGGTAGCAAAACCGTGCATAGTCTAATGTGTTTTAAAAAAGCATGTATTATTATGCATACTTTGCTGGCTTGAATTTTCATTACATTATAAATGTATATATTTTATTTTCATATGCTAGGTCTATATTTTATTACAAAATTTAATTTTGGAATATATTTTCCAATTAAACTGATGAGATGACTGCACATTGATTTGTGTTAAATGACACACCTAGGCAAAGTGGAGTGATTTTTTAAGAGAAACAGATCCTTAAACTCATTTATAGCACACAGTTCTATTTTAATATGTACATGAATTACTTCATCTTTATTGTGAATAGTTAATACAAGCACACACCTAATTAAATTTAATCTACGGATGTTCCTTCTTTCATGCCAGTCCCCCACACTTTTATTCTACACTGATTCTATAATTTAAAACTGGAGTAGAGACCTTCTTTGAATTAACATATGTTAAAAAAATGTCTCTAAAGTTGCCTTTCAGAATTGATCTTTACTGAAAATTGTAAATAAGAATGTTTCAGGCTGTAAATCTAAGCACACATTTTTTCTTTACAAGTTTCTGAGTCTTACTGAGGAAGATCTGAATAAGTTTGAATCCCTCACCATGGGAGCAAAGAAGAAGCTCAAGACCCAGCTAGAGTTGGAGAAGTAAGTGGCGGGGGAAAACTGTCTTTTTAAGGTCATAAGATATTTAATGCAAGTTTTACAATGGTCTTTGCTTTCCAGACCATAAACCTGCCAGAATTCCCACCTATAAATATGGATAATGCTTATCTCCCTTCTTCTGCAGTTGTGTCGGTTACTTTGAGAACCTCTTGAAACGGGGTTTACTAGATAATATTTAGTACTTACGGGTTTACTGTTGCCTGTTCAGGGTTGTGCTAAGGATAACCAAATGTAAAGAATTTGTGAACTCCGTTTTAAAAGGATATGGCAACCCAGTTGTAACATAAAAGCCAGTCTTCACCTGTCACATTGACAGCTCTTCTAAGGAGGGGAACATTTTTTAAATAATTTATGAAAGATGCATACTGTTGCTTAGGGTTTTCTTTAAACTTGTATAATAGATACTGTAAAGCACGTATGCAAAGCCCACTTAGGTTTTGGACTTACCACCTCCCTGAGATTCATGGGGTAGGAGGGGATCAGGCAAGCAAACCACTGAGCTGTAGGGTTTACAAGCTCAGTTGATGAACGCAGAAAGGCAGGATGCCCAGCAGGACTTTTTCTTCATAAGACCTGACAATTTTTTCGGCTTCCAGTCAGTGCGGATGGAGCACAGCTACTTTGAGAGCCTCCATGCTGTCCCACGGTGACCCGAGCCAGCTGTGGCAGCTGCAGCCGCTCAGGCTTCTGCCGACTGCCGGAGCTGGGGTGAGGGCTGCCAGATGATACCCCTACAGGATCTGGACTTCTAACTTCGTATGGGGACAAACCACTGAAAGTCAGGGCTGTTGCAGGTCCCCCTGGTCTCAGGAAGATCACAGCTTTATGTGGTGAAGGTGCTATAAAGGACAGTGCTCTGTGTAATATTAATAGCCCTTTGGGGAAAAGGATGCAACAGATTGTCCGATTTTTTGTATCTCCACTTAGAGGGAAATGTTTATTCTGAAGCTACTGCAGTTACTTAAAAAGCAATTAAAAAATCCAAATTCATGCCGATTTATCAAAGCTCCCTGACAGGATTTTTTCATCAGTCTTAGTTTTTCCAGAGTGTGTTTGCAAAATGAAAACTTTGGACTGCATTTGGCTTCTCGTTGGTTTTGGTGTGCATGGCTAGGTTTGGGACACACTTACATAATGTGTCATAGAATTTAGTCACCATTTGGCAATGTTTTACCTTTTACAAATAAGAGCATTAGTATTGTAATCAGATGGCAAATAGTCCAAATGTAACTGCTGGCAAGAAGCTATGGTCAAGATTGATGTAATTTCCGAATGTTTCCATTTGAAATTAACCTAACGTTCTAGTGGATTATTTAGTGGGCTTTGTTCGCTTTGGTTTCATTCAGAAATTGATGCATCTGTTATTGTGCCTTAGCCAGTTTTTGTTTCTTCATACTTTTTTCCATCACCCTATAGAGAAAAATCGGAGAAACGGTGCCTAAACCCCACAACACCTTCATCGGTTACCAGCAGCGGTGTGGCAAGGGTTCCCCCTACTACGCATGTAGGACCTATCCAGAGTATTCGTGGCAACCATGCTGCAGGTAAGAAGGAGGGGCAGAAGACACTGCTGTGCTCTCAGGGCTGAATATGTCCTGCCACAAGAGAAAGGTCATTCTTGTACTGCTTTCTCACCAACCTGTCATAAGCTTTATCCTCCCAAATGCCATCGGCTTAATACGGAGCAATCAAAAAGTCCGATTCATGTGTATATGGAGTGCAATAAAAAGTAGTTTCCTCTCGACAGCCGCACTAGTCAGCGACTCTTACGCCTCCAGCCTCCTGCTTCTTAGCCAATGCGTATCTCTGTAAATCTTGAGCCTCACTGTATGATAGGTGGTGTCATGAAACAGTTGTAATTCGGTCCCGTCAAGTAGGTGTTACCACTCTTGTTTGCATTCCCCGATTGCTCACACACCCTTTATCCGCAGAGCTGCGAGTGGACGTGGATCAGCCAGCCCACCCACTGCCCCGGGAGGGCAGCTCTTCCGAGTACTCCAGCTCTTCTTCCAGCCCCATGGGGATCCAGACAAGGGAAGAGAGCTCGGACAGCGCCGAGGAGAACGAGAGACGTAAGCACAACCAACCAGCGAGGGTGCTCGTGTTGCCCAGCTTTGTCAAGTGAATCAGTTGTATTTATAGATGTTTCTGTCCCTAGGTTTAGAGATCCACTTAGACGGTTCAGAAAAGGAGAAGCCAGTGATGTTACTGAATCATTTCACTTCGAGCTCTGCCAGACCCACGGCTCAGGTCTTACCAGTGCAAAACGATGCAGGCTCCAATCCGTCCAGCCACCACACTCTGCCAATGCAAATGATGTCAGCAGCCTCTACTCATATCACCCCCATTCGGATGCTAAATTCAGTGCATAAATCAGACCGTGGCAATGCAGACATGAAGCTACTTTCATCGTCTATGCATTCACTTTTATCTTTAGAAGAAAGAAATAAAGTTTCTCCCGGACCTAGGGGCAGCATAAAAATGGAAAAGAGTTTTGGAAATACGGTGGTGGATGTGATGTCTGCATCTTCTCCCCACCAGCCCTTGCAAGTGCTGTCAGGGGCTGCTGAGAACAGCTCACCCACATCTACTATTAACTTTGGTCCTCGAACCAAAGTCGTACATGCCTCGACTCTGGACAGAGTGATAAAAACAGCTCAGCAGCCAGGATTAATAGTAGAAACGAGTACTGCTGCCACTGTAACATCCAGCACAGTCTTCCACGTGGCTCGTCCACCCATCAAACTCCTGGTGTCTTCGTCTCTTCCTACTGATTCTGCCATTGCCGGACAGACTTCCTGCTCCAGTAATATGCAAATAACGGTGTCCCCTGCAATAATAAATCCCCGGACTGCTCTGTACACAGCCAACACCAAAGTTGCCTTTTCTGCAATGAGCAGCGTGCCAGTGGCGCCAATGCAAGGCAGCTTCTGCGCAAACAGTAATGCAGCCTCCTCCAGCAGCCACCCCTCCACGTCATTTGCAACCATGGCGAATTTGCCCAGCTGCCCCGCACCCAGCTCCAGCCCCACACTCTCATCTGTTGCTGAGAACAACTTCTACAGCAGCAGCAGCAGCAGCAGCAGTAGCAGCAGCAGCAGCAGCAGCAGCGGATCCGCAGGGAGCATCCCAGTACCAAACCAGAACCATCACCACCATCACCACCAGCAGCAGCAACCGCAGCCGCCCGGGTGCATGGTGTGCAGCTCCTGCGGGTGTAGCGGGAACTGTGGTTCGAGTGGTATGACCGTCAGCTACGCTAACTATTTTCAACACCCGTTTTCAGGACCTTCAATGTTTACTTTTCCATTTCTGCCCTTCAACCCTTTGTGTAGCAACGGCTACATCAACACGCAGCAGTACAACAGCAGCACGACTTTCCCCGTGGTCCACACCGCCTACAACAGCGGTATAGCACCGGACTCCGTAATGACTGGGCAGTCGACGTTTGCGGTACCGCCAATGCAGAACTTTATGGCAGGGACAGCAGGGGTGTACCAGGCACAGGGAATGATGGGAAACAGCAATGGTTCAACTCACAAAAAAAATGGGAATCTCTCCTGTTACAACTGCGGGGCCAGTGGGCACAGAGCTCAGGACTGCAAACAGCCTCCGATGGATTTCAATCGACAAGGTAAAAGCAGGTGGAGGGACTGACGCGGGACGTGGCTCACACGCAGAGCGTTGCCCTTATCCGAGGGGAAGGGCTGCGTACCCGACGGCAGGAGGGAGTCTGATGGCAGTGCCGTATCTTTTAATTTCTGACTTGCACAAAAAGATCCTGTTCTTGAAAGCTGATGCTTTTGAGCTGTATTTACAGAAGTTGAAACACTCTTGTGCAAACCCAACACGACGGGGCCCAGGTAGGGCCCTGGGCCAGACCCGGGTGCTCCGCAGGGCTTGTGCTGGTTTCTGGGAAGGGGAGAAGCACGCGCTGCGGGAGGGAGGGAAGGAGGGAGGGAGGGAGCTTCTGCGGACAGATCGCAGAGGAATTGCTGTTGCTGCTTACACCTGGTCATCCAGGTTATTGTAGGTGATAATTGCAAGTTCCCCCCCTGGAAGTTTACAAACGGAATGTCCCTGTTCCCCCTTTCCCTTCCCCCGCAAAATAGTAACCTAAATGAAAAATTACTGTTCAAACGCCCTTGAAGGTCCCATGTTTGCTGCTGTACTTATTTTGTAGGGCATGTTGCTTACATGGTTACAGCAGGGGCTTCTCCAGGAGAGAGCTGCAATCCTTAATTCTGGGAGGGAAACAACTCAGAGACAAATGTTACATTAGCAAGAGCACCTCCTAGTCCCGTTTTTCTTTTTTATTTTGGCTGATACATTGTGTTGAGATAATTTGCATGTGGTGTGGGCTTAAAAATTTACAAAATTTTGACTGGAGGAACAGCATTGAGGTCTTACATTTTATGTTGTGTCTTGTCTATAGTGTATGTCTGTGTATGTTTTTATACAGTGCAGACAAGGTCTCAAGTATTTGACCACTATAAATTAACTAATTCGGAGAACTTCAGAAACGTAGTCTGCTGCCTTTTTAAGCTGAATTTCATGATTTCATTTCACGATTTCATTTCACTAATTAAATTTCCATTTAATGTATCCCAAACAAATTTTTGCCAGCACTAAAGCTACATCTAAGCCGGTGACTTTTAATGTGTGAAACTATACTTTGATTTTCATCTCTGCCAGCTGCAGACACATGCTTGTCAGCCTCTTTTGCAGCTTCACCGCGGCACTGCAAACTGGTGGCACGCTGTAATATCGCCTTACTTGCCCGATAAGCAGCAGGTTGTTTTAGAAAGTTCTGAGACGTAACGGGTGTGAAAAGGTTGGTGGTGTTTAATTCCTCTGTTTCCTCTCCCCCAGGTACGTTCAGGCTGAAATACGCTCCTCCCTCTGAAAGTCTGGACTCCACAGACTGATATTTTATCATCCGGCAAGAAAATACTGTAAGCCATGGAGATATAAGGAGATTGAAATACAAAACTGAGACGTCCAGTTGCTGTTAAGCTTAATGTATTTTTTAATCCAAAGGTGCTTTACTTTATTAGACTAGGTAGAAAATCTAGCTTAGGGGTGCATCAAACCCATTTTTGATTGCCAAATTCAAGCTTGGATCTTGTTGTTGGAACTTCTGACTACGTGTCATAGGACCGATGCGTACTGGACGGATGGTGGAGCTGGCCAGCTGCATTTTCTGTTGCAAATACAACCACAATGTACTTTTTTTTGCTGGAGAATGTTGCCATACGTGGACTTTCTGAGGTGAAGCGTCTTACTCCAGGGCAGCTACATTCTGAAGTGGAAGCTGGAGGCTGAAGGTAGGAGTGGCCGTTCGCCAGAAGGACTTTGGCACCCCTGGGCTAGGTAAAATGTCTACTTTTTTTCAAAAGTGATCAGGCACTAATCTCTGGGATTTTTAAGGATTGCACTACAGAAGAATGTAAAACTCTTCAAGCTTTCTGCACTTTTAGCAGACAGTGTCACTCTGAGACCAGTGCAAGAGGCAAAGAAGTTCCAACTTTTAAAAAAATTGGCACCAGCAGGCTATGGGACTTAACGACACAATAAAAATCTTAAGTCAGTCTCTCCATTCCCTTCCAAAAGAACACACACGGCAGTTTCGGTTCCTTCTGGAAACAAACTTGTGCTTCATTGTCTCACTTATTACTAGATAGTGCTGGGTTCCCAGCAGTGGAATAAACTTAGTTTCCAAGGGTCCAAGTCCCAGAGACTCCAGAGTCATAAAGGCTTCAAGGATATTTTCCTGTAATACACAAAACAACCTTTACGTCCTGTTACTGTATATAGGTCTCTTTCACAGAAACCTTATTATTCTGCTTTTGTAAATGAATTTTAAACCATCCTAAAAAAAAAAAAAAAAAAAAAAAAAAANGGCAGCAGAGTTTGTAAGCTTTTGCTTTACTTTATATAAAAAACCCCTTTGACTCCTACCCCAAGGCTTTTGCTACAGGATTCAGAAGTGGTAGAAGTCAAACATGTAAAAGGTAGTAAACTTCATTATTATCACGACTTTGAAGGATTTATTGTCAGCCTCCTTCGTTGCAATAGATTGTAGATGACTAGCTTTGGTGTTAACTACTTAGCGTACATAATTTGTGGGTGACAAATCTAAATTAGGACTTGAGAGGAAGCCAAACAAATCTTGAACTGCTAATTTGAAACAGTTTGGTCCTGTCTGGTTGAAAGAAGATACTAATCCTCGTGGCTCACCCGAGGAATTTGACAGCATTAAATGGGTGCGGCCTTCTCTTTAAAATGTCTGACATAGGGATATTTGCAAACTGTAATTTGGAAGACACCTTTAAAGTCTGAAGCCTTGTTTACACTTGGAGGTATTTCTTACACCAGTTTGAACCACACCAGGATGAATAGCATTTGTAGTGGCGCAGCTGACTTTCGCTGGGAGGTGAGGGCAGTCATACCCGAGAAGGAGGTTTGGTGGTGGTGGTGGTGGTGGTGCAGAGCTGCCCCGAGATGGGGCCTTAGCGATGGAATATCAGTGTGAGGGGTAACGCAGCAGATTGACAGTCGAGACCTTCCTGGACCACGTTCATAGGAAAGAAACGTTCTGGGCCATCCGTCAGTCCCTCTTCCTCAGCGGGCGCTCGGCAGCCTCGCCGGGGAGGCAGGCAGGGTAAAGGAGCGTCACCGGAGAGGGACGGTGACGATGAGATGGCCAGAAACGGCACAGTGGTGATGAGATGGCCAGAAACCAAACTCGGTCCAGGGAGCGATCTGCAGCTCATAGCGCATTTGGCTTCGTGGAAACCCAAATCTAAATTTGCCTAACGTTTGGTTTAACACACAAACAAACAAACAAAAAAAAGATAATTTTTATTCCTATGCAATGAAAAAAAAAAAAAAAGAATGCGATTTGTGTATTCTCAGCCCGGCTGACAGTACCCGCAGCATTGCACACACACTGCTGAAACGCTTCTCTTCGCTCTGCCCGTGTTTGAGGAGGTTACCCGTATTCTAACGAACAACCTTCAGACCTACAACACTAAAGTGATGAAAACTGACAATGCAATTTACTTTGCCTTAATGAGCTTGAGACAATGGTAGGAACAATCTGTCATACTGTATTACGCTGAAGGAAACGTGCAGTTTTCGGTGACGATGTTTACTATTCACAGCTTTGAGGGTCTCTCCAGTGGCCTGGAACATGTGCTGAAAGCCAAACTTTAACTTTTTTTTTTTTTTTTCCACTTTTTTTAAACACTATTTTAAAACTGAATTGTATTTAAATAAACTGTATTTCAACACACACGCAAGTGTTAAAAACCCTCTCAAAATAGCAAAAATCAACAGCAAAAAAAAAAAAAGGTAATTTCTGTACCTGTTGCATTTTGTTTTAATGCCCAGGGCTGGGCACACAGTCTCGTCTAATGCTCATCACAGAGGCGAAACTGTAACAGAAAGACTGTAAAACTGAACTTCTGTCCAGCAAACTGTTTCATTCCTTTCTGCAGAGCTTTCTTTGGGATTGTTTCCTGTGTGTAAAGTTAAGGCTGATGTTTCTTAAAGTGGCTTATGTGTACTTTTAAGTAACGTTTTTAAATGGTGAAGTCTGGTTTTAGAGTAAGTTCAAATTCAGAAGTCTCGAGTACCTTAAAGCAACGCAAGCGTAAGAGAGAAACGATTGATGAGCCAGCAGCAATTGCAGAGCCTCCCCTAAATCAGAGCGAGTCGTGGCTTCAGATCTGCTAGCGAACGCTGTCCGCTTTGTACCAAGAACAACCAAAGTTGGTAAGTCCGAACACAGCACTTTAGTTCCATAAAATAATCCTTACTCTGTTTTTAAAAGGCACAAATCCATCTTTCCCCCCCCGAAAAGTAAGGCAGCTTCTTTTAGAATAGTAGTTCCGGCTTCACTGGCTGAAAGAACCAGTTCTTAAAACCTATTTTTATACCTTGAAAGATGGAGATTTCAAAGAATGCTATTTATTCCTATCTTTGTCCTGAAAGTATAAAAAGAATTAGTTCTCAAAATGGATTTCACTGTGGAATAGAAATGATTTTTAAGTGTAAGACGGAAGGGAATCCCAAGTCATCCCCCTGCAGGGGCACGGAGAAGTTAGCGATGAGTCGTCCCTCGGGGGAGTGAGCGACGCGCGATGCAGTTTCAGCAGTGTTTTCCATTTGGGAGTGTTGGTGATGGAAGCGCTCGAAATAGGATGGAATTTCCAGCAAACTCCTCCTCGCGCTGGCAGTCTGCAAATTAGGCATTAATAAATATGCCAGGCTCGATGCTAAACAGCAGGGGAGCGAAGAGGGAAGCCTCATTTTAGCAAGTGAGGTATTGATCAGAGTGTTCCACAGTACTTTCCTTCAGATAACACGTCACACTCCAGTTTTTATGAAACTTTTTCATACCATGGTCATTAAATCTTGGCAAATTAAGCGCCAGACTTCCGAAAATAACGGTCTAACACTAGACCTTTACCGTTACCCAAAATTCTGTTTCGTGCTATTTCTTGCTGGCAAGCTTCAGGGTGAAGGTACTCAAAAATTACACGTAGTGGGTGGTATTCGGCAGAGCAGCACTCCTCCCCAAAATAAAAATGACATCATCCGAAACCCCCGTGTGTGGGTTAGCTGTCTGTCTGTTTATTGGAGGTCACGGACACTCGGAGCTGTGGATTCGGGGTAGTCTAGAACACCTCTAAAATGAGATGGAAGTGGGCAAATCTGGACAGAAATCCACATAGCGGAGCACTTGCGAGAGTCGAGACGGCTTTTGCTGGTTGAGGTAACCCTGCCCACCGCCATCTCTTGGAATAAACCCTTGGAACTACCCCTTTGCTCTCTTAAATTTGTCGTACGTGAGCAAGAAACATGTTGGTACTGAAGCAGAAAGCAGATCCTGTGTGTTTTCAAGTGCAGATTAACAGCTTCTCTTGGACATAACTTTCCACTAGGAATGAAGGAAACTCCTGCTCCCATTTGAGCCATTTCTTTTACTTCGGTCAATTCTAGTATTACAAATTGTGCATGTAACTTTATAAATATTTTAAATAGTTTTGTAAATATTTAATATTCAGCTAATTTGATTTTGAATTGTAAATGTCAAGTATTCTGGTATTGGGATTTTTATGTTTTATTATACTTTGTTAAAAGTAAAATTGTACATTTTTAGAATGTTTTTATCTGAGTAAATTTAATGTATGGAAAATAAAGAGTTAAACAGAATCCCTTTGTGGTTTGGTTTGGGTTTTTTTTTCATTTACAGGGGCTTCATCTGTGTGGGGGCTTCTCCAGCTTGGCAGTTACCAGGGCCTTTTTTTATTTTTTTGTTAATTCCCTTTATTACTTTTGCTGTCTCTCCACCCACAGACATCTGCGTGTGAATCACAGCTCTGTTAGAGTGCTTGCGATCGCTCTCCTCTCCTCTCCTCTCCTCAGCTCCCAGCTCTGAAGGGGTTTGCGCTTGCTGTTTGTTACTGAGAGCTGTGGTGGCCCCACTCCAGCTGCCCACCCCAGCCCGGACCCAGTTTCCCAGGGAAGGGGGAGATGTGGCAGGATGAGGATGAGCAGGGAAGCTGCGCCCTTAAACCTTTTGTGGCCGGTGCCCGGGGTCCTTCCTGACCAGCAGATGTGAGCACCAGGAGTCTGAAGCCTTGAGGGAGAGGTTGGTCGAGCAGGAAGAGAAACAAAACAGGGATATGGAAACCCATCTGTGTGCCCTGGTCTGTACCCATCTACAAAGCAGAACTTTTACAGGGCAACCACCCTTTTACCTGGAGGGCGGTGGTTCCCCCTCCAAGTCGTTAATGATGATCAGTATCAGAGGTTTCGGGACAAGTCATTGTAGCAGGACCCAGGTCACCACCTCATGCATCCCAAAGCAGGTGGAACAGACCCCTCCGTGCCCTTCCCTACGGAGATGCGGTTTAAGAAAGCTGTCTAGAAATAACCACACAAGCCATAATTAAGTTGGGATGTAATTCATCCATATCAGCACTGTATTAATTTTAAAAAAGCAACATTTGTACAGGAATATCAGTCAATCACGTAATTACAAGTATGGTTGTCAGTTATGAGTTAAACAATTTCTTACACGAACAAAACTAAACATAGAACAAGCTGCATTTAAAAGTTTACCTTGGAGTAAAAACACAAAGAACAATAAAAAATCGGAAGTAAGCATTGTGAACGAGATGCATGCAAAGAGGTGTAGGTAGGTACAAATTGTACACCTTATTGAGCTAGAGTGCCAAGACGCAGTAGTATTGCTTCTTTTTCCCCCCGTTATAGTAAGTTAGCTTCCAGTAACAGATGTAGTTAGTTCACAGACACATAATATACAAGAGTAATCTCATCCTGCTACACTTCACTTGACAACGACTCTAGAGGAAAAACACAGGTCCTACGGGATACCTTTCCTCTGCACAGGCTGCCTCCCTGCTCAGGACAGTAGTAACACCGAGATCTTCCAAACCCCATGCGAGTGGCAGGAGACTTCAGTGACGGAAAAAAAAAAAAAGCGCATTTGTTCGTCAACTCAACTCTCGACAGCAACTCCTGGGCGTGAGCTGCTTCTAAAAGCGGTTCTCCCTGACCCCCCCCTCGGTGGTAACATGCAAAACAAGTGACGGACTGGTTAGGCAGTGTGGGTTGGTAATTCCAGTGGCACGTCCCAGTCCAACGTTCGGTACAGAGGTGTGTACAACAAAGCCGTTTGCCCGCTCGCGTCGGAGGCCTTGAGCGCACCCGCCCTGCCGAGCAGATGGAGATGGGGAGGACGGGCGGCGCTGCCCGGACCGCCAGCGACACGGGCGCTGCTCGCGTCTCAGATTGCACTAGCCCGCTCGGCGGCCGGCTGCACGCATCGGGACCCACCGCTGCCTTCTCCCAGCAGATTCCGTGCCAGGCAAGGGAACGGCAAACCTCTGGGCTAGGGGGGAAATCACCTTTTGGAAGCGAGCCCATATGAACATCAGTGTTTCACCAAACACACAGGGATTGGAAATTCGTAATGGACTGGAGTTTATTTCAGTGTTACCTGTCCAGGTGTGTATTTTACAGTTAAACACTTCCTAAAACTACAATAAAGCTGTGGTGTTTGGTATGAGTATTTCAGAAACTGGCACCGCTCCTAAGTTGGTGGTGCCACAAAAAACAGAGACAAAAGAGAGTTGTACTCCCCCAGCTCACCCCAAGCACTTGCCTTAACTCACTGCAGCACGGACATGAGTCTCATTTTGCTGCAGAAGACAAAGCTCCGCTTTGGAACATTAAAACATTTGCTCTCATGAGAAGCCTTCCCATTTAAAAAAAAAAAAAAAAAAAAAAAAAAAGTTTTAAGNGGGAAATTTTCCAGAAAACTGTCACACGAAACACTTTAGCTCCTCTCTGGTGCCTGTTTGCTTGTTAAAGTCAATCGAGTGTCCCTTTATTTGCAATTGTCACATGCACAATTGGGTTCCATTCATAAAGTCCAGAAATGTAAATGTGCCTGTGTGGAATATTACAGCAGGTTTCAAAGCTGGAGGTGCTCGTCTGTACTGTTTAATAGTCACAAACAAGGCAAGGTAAGATGAGACACCTGCTAAAGCAAGACTATGCTAAGGTACTGAGAGCGTAGGTGACATCCGTTTCTTTCCCTGGGGTGTGTGTGGGGAAGAGTGGGGGTGATGGCCAAGGGTAAACCAAAATCCTAGGCAGGCTAGAAGCCGCTTGCGTGTCTTAGACAGAAGATTGCACTCCGAAAGTCTCCTGAGAGGCGTACACCATGTACAGGAACCCATCCTCGTCCTTCTCGCTCTCGTACACCTCGGATATGGGTGTGGAAACGCTCACCATGCTGTGTCCGTTCACCAGCAGGAAGAAGGCCTGGTTGGAGTTCAGCTGCAGGCGTCGTCTGTTGGGGGGAGGTCGGGGGAGCGGAGAGGGGAACGAGTTTGACAGTGATGACTATGCATTTCCACTCACATTAACATAGGACAGATGGCAAAAAAAAGTCCTCCACCACTGACAGCAGTAAGATGTCCCCACCCAAAGCAACTCTGCCACTGCGGAAGGCGTTCGCTTCCCACCTCAAAGTTCTATTAAATTCATCTGCTAAATCCAGTCAAATGCACCTACCGCTGGAATCCCCTATTTCACTGGAAAAGCTACGCTTCAGGAGGGCATTAAAGTGAAGCGAAAAGGAAGAGGTACTCCTTGCCAGAACGATGCCGGGGCCATGGCATCATCCCTGTACAAGCAGCAAACACGCAAGGCCTGCGGGACCTTTGGCTTGCAGCTTCGCTCAACAGCTTCTCGCTGGAAATGTAAACCCAGGCTGACCTTGAGAGATCTGTGTGAAGACAGGGAGGGAGGACGGGCAGAGCTTCCATGCGGAGACCCCCGACCTTTTAAAGTCACTTTGTCACCAGCTCTGTAACAGCCTGCGTTTAACCTTTGGAGCACCTTGCCCCCTCTTTCTCCTCCCTCCCAGAAGAAGCACCATGGGAAAGGCAGAGAGCGACAGACTTCACAGACTGCGCAGCAGAGCAAACATCTAACTTTGGCGTTTCCCTTGGATCACTCGCTCCGGTTGGGGGGAAATAGGTATTTCCGCTAAACTGCCTACTGGAAAGCAGGTTTGCAGAGAGGAGCTCTCTTACTACTTCATAAACCAAGTAAGCAAGAGGAACTCAGATATGTGGAGGTGCAACCAAAGAAAGAAAGAAAGAACGAACAACAGATCAGAAGAGCTTCCTGCCGCTTCTGCTCACTGCTGAGGGGCAGCAGCAGCTGGAAAAAAAAAAAGATGTATTGAGCCTCCCAGCCACAGCCCTGGAAAGGGACCCTTCCAAAACCGAGCTCTAATCGCTCCAGAGACAGTGGGCTGAGGGAAGGCAGCGGCTCTCTGAGCGCTGGGACGGACAGGCTTTGCTAAGCACAAGAGGAGCTGGCTGAGGACCAAGTCCAGCTGGTACCAAGTCACCTATTAACAATGAAGCCAAAGAAAAAGGTGGGGAAAATCCTTCAGCTTGCTGTTAACCTTTTTGCCCAGGGCCTTTAAAGTTCATGAGAAATTCTGGAAGACTTGAGCAATCCGGTTCCTGCTTCCAAAACCCTATCTCGCTTTCTTACTCAAGGAAGAGCTGGGATTTGCTTGCGACAGACAGCTTTTGTACAAGCCTCCGAGGCAGGGATTTGTTTGGACACGCGGGACAACTCTCAGTTTTTACAGCTTGTGGCCTCCAAGAAGCAGCTCTCTCCTACACTGCGACCAACAAAAAGCAAATTCTGGTTTGCTGATAACTTCCAAGTTTACCGCTTGAGAACTCTCTTACTAATCACATACTCCTTCTTGACATTAAGCCAGGAGAAATGCACTTCTAGCAGAATTTCTGACCACAGTTTTAGACCACACAACTTCCACTCCATGGCTACTTCCCCTTTGCCTTTTCTTGTAAGCAAAGCTCAAGCACCACAGCAGAGCAGTACTCAAGCCACAGTCTGTGCAAACAGCTGGGACAAAAAGACACTGGTCTGAACGTGTGTTTTTCAGACCTCAACACTGTCATTGATTGAAACCTCGTTTCACAATCAAAGGATGCCAACATCAACCCTAAGCAACAGCTCAGGGCTCTGGCTATGAGCCCAAAGTCCCCCTCCAGTGGGTGGGAAGAGGCAGGCACTCTGGAGAGGGACTCCCAGGCAGAACACCAAGAAGGCATCCTAAAATAGCCAAGCAGGAAGCACCGGAGCCCTGGGCCAGAAGCACCCATGTTAGACAGAGATTCACAGCCCCACACTCCCTCCTACATCTCTGGGAACCAGTTATTTCTCTTGAAAGCAGACTACCAGCTCAGCTCTTTTCAGAGTCTTTTTCCCAGCAAAGCCAAAGGAAAAAGCACCTTCTCGTGAATTTGTCCTAGCGATGATACCAAGCGCTCATTAGATGAATTTTCCATTTAAAGAGTTCCCAAACGCATACACCAGCTGGGGAATTAAGAAAGAATCATAGTCTTAGGCTGATGCAGCTTACACTGAAATCACAGCATACTACCTGATAATTTTGATTAGCTCGCTCATGTTGACGTGATCTGGCACCAGGAACTTGGTCTTATCCAAAACTGGAAGCTGCTTCTCTCCCTTGTACCGTTCAATGATCACCTAAAAAGAAACAAAAAGAAAGGAGCAGAAGATGAGAAATGCAGAAACGGTGTCTGCTGCCCTCATCTCCCCCTTCCATTTTACACACAGCAAAGTACATTTACGCTAAACTCCATTTCCATTTATTTGTGAATGAAGTATCTCGAATCTGAAAAGGAACAATTATCTTCACATGCCCCTCTTGTTCCCTTTGCAAGAGTCACTGTATGAAGGCGTAACAAACAGGGATTTAACAGCAAACATTCACAGCTTCATTGTTGTTTTAGAACAGTTCATTTGCTGGAATCATTTAATCTAGCAATTAACTACCCAGCAACAAGGAAACTCAAGGAAAGATAAAGCACGCTTCCCTCTAACACATTACAGTGGCTGAGTAGGGGCTCGGGCTGCTACGGAAGTCTGCAAACTGAACCAGTTTTCACTAGAATTTCTCCAGTTTTGGGCCATCTCTTTCTAAAAACTACACCTCCAGATTAGTATGCTATTCCATTCACCTTCCACGGTTACTCTAATGCATAAGAGAAACATACTTCCGAAGGGTAAAAAGCCTCAAAGGAGAGAATTTCCTCCTTCTTAATCTCAAGACAGCACACTTAGGAACCAGTAATTCTGTCAAGATTGTTAGGTAGTAACTACTTAATTCACTGGGAAATCACAGATTTGCCAATTTAAGTAGCACCCTGCCCAGCAACTGTATTTAGTTCCTGCTTTTAAGAAATGATCTCAGAATTCGTGCGCTCCTGTTTCCACAGCCATGTGGGTTTTGTTGTTTTTAAATCAACGGTAGCTACGTGACACCATTCACTTGGATCATTTCCATGCTCACGGGGTCTGGCTGTGTTGATATTCAAAAGTTGCACAGGTGAAGTGATATTGAGCCAATTTAATTATATCAGAGAAAGACTTCCTCACACCAGTTTAAATAAATGCTGGCTCATTCTGGAAAAAAAAACCAACATTATTTTTTAAAAAGACAGACCATAACCAATAGATAATATTTCCAACAGCAAAAAGAACGATGTTGACAGGACAGGAGGAATTTACCATCTAGCGTGACATTGCCATCTTATCTCATCCAGAACTGCTAATGATAATAACAAGCCAGTGACTCAAGCTAGGACAGGGACAGGCAACCACAGCAAGCCTCCAGGGATCCCAGCAGGCCTCTGCCATAGTTGTGAGTTTGCATCACTGCATCTTCAGCAATTTGCTTAGGTACCTCTGAATTTTTGCTAGTAATATGTCCATGGCTGACTTAAAATGAGGGGTTTGCTATAGATCAATGGCTTTCAATCTGTGGTCACAGAGCTTGGCGACTTCGGCTAAGTGATCTGTGAAAGGTGGGTGAAAAAGCAATCTTCCATCAGGAAACAGATTTGGTTTTGGAAAGGGCCTATTGGGGAAAACGGCACATTCCAGAAAAGACAGAAAATCTCTGCTATAAAATATTACTTGTTCCCATGCTCAACAGCACAGTAAAACAGCAGCAGCAGCTTCGAGATGGAGTAGTTTAAAGCTAAAGAAAAACTGAAAACCTTTTGGTTTCTATTTGACACGGAGGCAACAAGTGCTTCTGTTAATGAACCTGCACTGGAACTGCAGACAGTTTGCAAGCAGTTTGTTCACAGAAGAATTTCGACTCACAGGGATCACCAGCTCTCACTGCTGAGCACCAAAGCCTGAGGTGTCCCATTAAGGTCTCTCTTCTGGCCCCCCCCCCAGGATCTCCTGAGACCTTCCCTGTCCCACCAAATGCCCGTAAGGACAGTTGCATTTATCGCTTACTGCAGTGACAGCCGTCTCACAAAAGCCCACCAGTTGTGCAGAACTCATCAGTAATAGATCATGAGCCATGCCTTTTGCTTCCTAGAATGCTTTGAGGTGGCCCAACACTAGGTGGAAGGGGTTGAGGGCCAAGCAGCGTTTCTGGAGACCTCAAGCAAAGGCCTGTTTCCCAGAAGGCGAGTGTTTCTGTCTTTCTCAGCACAGATCAGTGACGAGAGCCATAACCGTCTCCACATTACTATGTATTTTTCTTGGTTAGTCTCTGTAGACTCTTCTTTTGGAGAAGAAAAACACAGAGATGAGAAGAGCCAAACACTCAGGAGAATCTCAGAGCTCAGCCGGGGTGTGGTTTTCTTTGAAGTTACAACACGCAACTTCAGTACACAGGAAACACCATTTCCTCCAGTCCCCAGCTAGCACCTTGCTCTGCCACACTGACTGCTGGTTACTAGTTTGAGAATGTTTCTGAAATGCAGGCTTAAAGACCCTGAACAGGCAAATTTTAATTTGGTCTTATCAGGAAAGCTCTTTTACAGGTTTCTAACTACTAAAAAGAACACAAGACCAGAAACTGAAGTGAAAAGAACCAGACTTACTGGTATTTTAGTTGGATGCTGATCTCGAATCAGTCGCACATCTTCCACTCTTTGCTCTGCAAGAGATTAAAAAAAAGTCTGTTCAAACTTCCACAGTTAATGCTGTTATTACCTTATTTCTCCACCCCTGAAAAAGAAGGACTGCACGCTAGTAAAATCCACAAAAGCAAATTCAGGCAAAGCAGTTTTCAGATAGGACAGCACTGTCATAAGTCAAACCTCTCTTCTGACAGATGATACTTTGCTCTTTAACCCAAGGTGACAAGTACCGCATGCACATTGCCTGGGACTCCTAGAAAGTGCTAAAGGAGATAGCCCCCCACACACATTTTTCTGCCCACTAAAGCAGACATTTAATCTCATAAATTTACAGCATCAAATTACACCACCCAAGTTAACGACTAAATATCCTGTACTATTTCTGTGAGATCCCAGAAGAGGAAGTTGTCAACAATTATCTGAGACCTAAGACTAGCCGAAGCCTGGCAGCATCAGCTTACGCCATGTGTTCTAGTGTTACCGAATTACAGTTTTCTATTTTGATTATGCCGCACCCATTGTTGCTGAAGCTGTTGGTAGGTTCTCGTGTACATTTCACCGCTCTCTGTGCCAGTTTTTAGAAGAAAGTTCACCTCTCCCTCAGACATAAATATTAATAGCACAGATATTATAAACCAGGCTAAAGTACATGTCCAAGCCAAAGTAAACAGGCACAGTTGCTTTTAGAGGCAGTTGCATCTGCTTATACCCTGCCTACTTTCAGATTCAGTGAACTCAATTTTAACCTCTTCAGCTCTTTTCAGCTGGCCGGGGCTTTCCAGGCCACCTCCATCTTATAAACACCTCTCAGAGAGAAGATTTAGTGTTGCATCACAGCTTTAACAGAGAGAGGTGCTGCTCACGGGAGAGGAAGAGCTTAGATCAGCACCCGTCAACCCAACTCCTTGTGGTATGCTAATGCACAGGACACACTACCCGTCCCGTCACTCAGCAATAACATCACTCAGCTCTCCATTAGTCCATATTAAGTTCGTGTGCATGAAATACATCTCTGTGCCTTTTTATGAGCCCAATAAGGAAATGCAACTCACGTGAATCACAGTTTTAAGCTGGAGGTGAATCAAGCAGAACTCAGGCAAGGAGTATGCAAAGCCTTCACCTGACTGTGAGACCTAGAACCTGAAAGCCATCCTGCTTCACATCTCACAGCCCAAGCCACACTCTTACAGACCAACATTAACACTTCAAGGGCAGAGATACTACCTAATTAAAATACTTTTTAAGATTAACCAGAAACACAAGAGATACGGGGAGTGAATGAGACCAGCCGTCAACACAGCAAGCACCGAGGGATTTAAATAACTTTTCAACAGAAATGGGTTTGTTCACAGCAATGTTATTCAGCAGAACTCCCTGGAGTACAAAGAACATAAACCGGACAAATCATTGAGATTATTGTATATGGCATGTTCAAAATCAGGCTTCAGTCAGCCACAGATAAACACTGTTCTCTGACGACATTAGTTGCAGTGGCAACTGCTTGGCTGCCATCCTAGCTGAACTTAATACCTGCAACAGAGGCTGCTGACAGGCAGTGGGGTCAACAACAGTTTTGGAAGACTCCAAGAGAAGGGGCAGCTTAAACACAGGCTCTGTTAGATCAAAATTCTCTCTGCTTCAATGCGGAGACCAGCTTATGTTTAACAGAACACCAAAGACAAGGGTGGGCAGACCAGAAAGCTCTCTTAAGCAGCTTGACTCTAGCCCAAAGGCAGAAGGAAAAGAAAATCTGGATCAATTACTTCCACCAATTCCATTTTACGTATGGGATTTTATAGTTCACGCAGAAATAGGTTACGCTGCCAGTTCTTGTTACCCTCGGAGCATTTCAGCCTGCCTCACCGACACACACGAACAGATACTGAGCTCTCCGATTGCTTTGGTCCCATCCTAAGCACAGAAAGGAGTGCTGGCACCGCTCTATCAAGGCTGTTCCTTCTAGAAAGAGACTAATCTCATTTCCCCAGCCATCATTACACAGCTCTTTTCGATGCCTTCGGTAGTTTTCAATAACTAAATGGAGACGGGAGGCGTACATCCCAGTCCACTCCCAACTCCCCGGGTAGAGAATTCCTCACACCGCGCCAAGTACCAAACTGCGAGCGGAGCTTAGTTCTCCTGTCAGTAGCGCGGACGAAGCCGGACACTGAGCAGACATGCCGGGAGGGACGGGCAGGCCCAGCTCCTGGCACACAACGCGCGGCGATGTTTCCAGGCTCCTGGGAATTCTGCAGCCCATAATGGATGATGTGGAGAGTCCATCTCCCCACCCCAAGCCCCTCTTCCCAAGGCAGCGCACCACTTGCCACCCACCCCCACACCTCGCTCACACCCACCACCCTCCCCCCGGACACCCAAAAAAAGACCCCCCCGGCCCAAACTCCCAGGCTCTCCCCCCACCGCGGAGAGGCTCGGCCCGCCCTGCCGGGGCGGAACGAGCCCCGCGGCCGCGCAGGGGAGCGGAGGCCGGGCCGGGGTTTGTTTCCATGTCAGCCCCGAGCGGCCGGCGACTCCCCTTCGGCCCCAGCGGCCGGCGACACCCGCGCAGCCCCGGGCGGACCGGGGCAGGGCGGCCGGGCCCGCTGCGGCGGCGGACCCCCGCCGTCAGGAGAAGCGTAGCCCGGGCCCGGCCGGCCCGGGGATCTCCGCCGCTGCTAACGAGATCTGTCCCCTCCCCGCCCCCGCGGCCCGCCCGCCGAGCGACGAGGCCCGGAGGGGGCCGGGGCAGCCGGCGGGGCCCTGTCAGCGACCCTGCCCCGCCGCGTCCCTTCCCGGGGAGCTCACCGAAGGTGCGGCGCTGCTTGAAACTCTTCTCCGAGGGCATGGCGGCGGCGGCTCGGCCTCAGGCCCGGCGAAGGCTCTGCGCGGCGGCGGCGGACAACTGCGAGTGCCGGCGCCCGCCCCCCGCCGCCGCCACCGGCGGCTCCGCCGTCAGCTGACGCCGCGCGTCACGGCGGGGCGGGCACCGCCGCGGCGCCGCCGACATCTTGAGTGTGGCGGGGCGGGCCGCCCGCCGCCCCGCCGCGCCCCGGCGGCTGGTCCCGCGGGGGACGCGGCCATTGCCGCCTCAGCGTCCTGCCGTGTTCCTCCTCGGCGACGCACAGCCATGGCCGCCTCAGTGCCCTGCCAGTGTCCACCGTCAGTGACACACAGCCATGGCCACCTCAGAGTACCCCGACCTGTCCTCCCTCAGGGACGCATGGCCACGGCCGCCTCAGAGTGCCCTGACAGTGTCCACCCTCAGTGACACGCAGCCATGGCCGCTTCAGAGAGCGCTGCCAGTGTGCCCTCTCAGTGATACATGGTGATGGCTGCCTCAGAGAGCCCTGCCATGTTCCCCCTCAGCGACACACAGCCATGGCCACCTCAGAGCACCCCGCCCTGTCCTCCCTCAGGGACGCATGGCCGCGGACGCCTCGGCATCCCCCCTCAGCGACACACAACCATGGCCACTCTGGGGCACCCAGACGTGCCCCCCGTCAGCAACACCCAGCCATGGCCGCCTCAGAGAGCCCTGCCAGTGCCCACCCTCAGCCACACGCAGCCATGGCCGCCTCAGGGTGCCCTGCCATGTTCCCCCTCAGCCACACGCAGCCATGGCCGCCTCAGGGTGCCCTGCCATGTTCCCCCTCAGCCACACGCAGCCACAGCCACCTCAGAGTGGCCCACCATGTCGCCCCTCAACAACGTGTGCTCTAAAGCGACTTTGCCTCCATGCAGAGGTGCAAGTTTAGCGATTTGCCTATGGTTTGCCTTCGGCACAGATAGACGTAAGTATGAGGGGGCCGCGGCAAAGTTTACATTCGGGGAAGAAAATTTTAGGGGCAGGTGTTCCAATGCACTTTGGATCCCGCCACCCGGGCTCGGGCGGTTTGTCAGGAATTGATTAGATCGCAAACAATTTCAGTCGCAAGCCAAGTTTGCTGGCGTTCGTCCTGCAGATACCGCGTCGCGATTAAAAATGCCCAACTGTTTCCTCCTTTAGCAGCTTTCTGACACAAGCTGTTGGCTGCGGACTTTCAGCTGCCTTTCTTTCTCCTTCTCTCACATATGTTCCCGGTGCCGTGTTTTGAAATATCGGAACGGTTTTACGGCAATAGGGCTACACAATCTCGCTGTACGCTCCAGCGGCTGAAGGGACAGCGGGGAGATGCAGCCGGTGGTGTCTTTATGAGTAGAGGGAAAAGGACCGTTTTCTAACCAGCTTAGAGATTATCAGGGTTTTTACTTTTTTTTTTTTTGTGGGGGAACGACGCATTGAAGTTAGAGTGATGCGGCGCTCGCGCGCTGGAATGAGGGTTCGTTACCTAATTTTGTGATTCAGGGTCATACAGTTCCGGTGGCTGTATAATTATAGGATGAGACCATTAAAGATGTGACTAACCGAGGAAAGAAAAACAGCCCTAAGGCCCATGAATGTTCTATCCATCACATCACTGTCCAGGGACAGCAGGTGAGACACAGTGGGTGATCATCAGAAGGCTGATACATCTGAAGCTTAAACTAGCGATCCCAAATTTCTGTTTCAACAGAATTCTTTCTTATTTAAACGCCCGCCTTTTAAAATCCATTTTCTGGGCTGGGGAAACCCCGCCACGCTCTCAGAGCTGTCCGTCAGGGGCCGCCGCAGGCTGTGTGGCTGCAGGCAGGAGGACAAGCCCCGGTGACAGCGCGTAGCGTTGTTTTTGGGGTGCACGGGTCGGTCCCCGTGGCAGGGCCGACAATACCCGGCACTGCGTGTCGTGCGGTTTTCATCCACGCTACTGACTGTTAGCAGGGCTGCAGCTCAGGCTGAAAGCATCCATATGGTGCTTCGGAAGAGCCACAATCAGAGTATCTGCTGACAGGCTGGGCTATCGCATGTTCCGCTCATGAATAATCTGCAGCGACTGTGAGAAGGAAAACTTAGATCCACACCGAGACTCGCTTGACCTTTCCCTCCTCATCTCAGCCTTCGCCGATGTCTGCGTGTCGACAGCACAGACAGTTGGTGAGTCTGGATTTGAGAAAGGTGTTAGGCGCAGTTGGAATGACAGCATGGACATAGCCTTTGGGACCAGCCCTGCCTAAGCGCGATTCTCCATCCCGAGTGAGAAAAGGCTGCTTTTGAAAATGCTTTTGCTTCAAACTTGGTGGCTACACTGGAACAGAGCCCTTCAAAAATCTAGCCCGCAGAGCATTTTTTTATTCTCGTCTTAGAACACTTTACAAAGCATTTAGCCTGAAGAGGAGAAGACGTAACTGAAAGGAGGCATTATATCATCTTCAGATATGCAAAAGGTTGCTGCAGAGCAGGAGGGAATTAGCTCTTCTCTGCGTGCAGTGAGTCTAGGACAAGAAATAATGAGCTTACATCTTGGAAAAGGCGATAGAAATTAGTCGTTGGGTTAAGGGTAAGAATAGTTGAGCACCACAACAAATTTCCTAGGGAAGCAGTAGAATAGTCGCCATCAGATATTTTTATTTAACAAGAAATTAGTAAAACATCTGTTCTGAACAGTTTAGGGAGAATTGTTCTTTTCTCAGGGAGAAGGATGGGGTAAATAATCTCTTACAATACCTGTCATCCCTAATTTTTCATGAAGCAAAAGAGATGAGATTTGCCCAAACTTACAACGCAGGTTAGAGCACAAGCTGGGTTTGGATTCCAGCTCAGATCCTTATGTCTGCACCCTACACAGCAGGAGTTTGAAGTAAAGAAAAGCCACGCTTTCCAAACTGATGTATCTTCCAGAAGGTTGGGGTTGTTTTTTTCTTAAAAACCCAGTATGAGCAGTGATCCCCAACCCCAGCTGATATTTACAGTATTTCCTTGGGGGAAAACTCCCCCTTTTCCTCTCTTTTCCATATGAGCTGCTTCTCAGCAAAGTGAGTGTATTTCACAATCAGAATTATAAACCGTCCTCTCATTTCTCTGGTACAGCAGTACAGAAAAGGCTTTTTACAGCATATAGACAAAGCTCTTCCTCTGCAGTGCTACACCCTTGCTGGAAGACAGCACGTTAGTGTCTAGGGCTATTAGCTCAGCAGCTGTCAGCAGTATTAAATTCACCAGAAATACAGAGAGAAAATCCCGTGATAAAAGGAAGGATACTGTGCTGAGAGTAACTTGCATTTAAACCTGAATCAAAATGCCCTCCCTCAGTTATTTTATCATGAATTGTTCTTATTGAGCTAGCTCAGCTAAAGATCAATGTGGGCCTTGATTTTTTTAATACAGCGTGCAGCCATTATCGGAGATTTTCAGATAGAATCAGATTGTAGTGAATTGTTTGCAATGACTTAAAATAACTCTTCTGAGAAGTTTTAGTCTTAGATTTGTCTTAAGATGGTGACTACCCTATGGACAAATGCCCAAACTTCAAATTTCTCTGCAGAAGTCACCTTCTGAGTTAGGAGAACTCTAGAAAGAAGTGATGAGAATGACCACATATGTCTCCTTTGTGGGGATATAAAAGTGTAATTTGAGAAAAGTGAGACTAAAGAAATCACTCGCCGAGCATTTTCCCTGGGTGGGTTTTCTCTGAGGTCTACCCACAGATGCGCCTATCCCTCGGTGGGAACACTGACACCGTCTCTCTCCTCTATCTGGCCACCTATTTCACAAGTCTCCCGGAATATAACACTTTTGAGATTATTAGACGGACGCTCTTCTGGACGGTAAATCCAAACTAACACACAGACGTACGCAATGTCGTCACAAAAACATCATTTTCTTAGAATGTTTAGCTGAAAACTCATTGCACTCCCCCTGCACGAAGTATTGCCCAAGACATTGTTGCCACGTACCGTAACGCTGACATCAGTTACTGCTGCTACTGCTGTTACAGCAAACATTTCTTGGCTTCGGGATCCAGTTTTAATGGGAGCCATTGGTTTCACAAGGAAACACAGTAAATCAGTCGGTGTAAGCAGCAAAAACTTATGTTTATTTACTACCTTTCACTCCGAAAGATCCATAACCTCTTGGCAAGCAGTAATGACAGCGTGAGTGTGGGAGGCATAGCAGGGAAATCGTGGACTAATACAGCATGCAACAAAGTCTTCCACTGATTTTTAATACTCCTGGGATTTAAGCAATTCCACACATATTCAAATATTAACCGAGTACTACGTAGCCTGTGGCTTCAGTAAACACCCTCCTTATTTACATCGTGAGAAACTGAGGCACGCAGAGGTTCCGCGAGCTGCCTGCGATTGCACAACCATTGCTCAGCAGCCGACCCAGTAATAGCATCTCAAACACCTGACTGCCTGTCCCGTGATCTGTCCTGGACAGGATAATGCTTCTGCGAACTGAGCTGCCCAGAGGTGCTGGGCACAAAGAAATTGTTCAGGCTGGAGCGTGGCCAAAGCAGAAAGAACAACAACTGCTTCTACTAGAAGTGCTGTAAAGTCTCCGGTGACCCCAAGCACTCATGACCACAGCTGATCATCAGATCGACTAATACCTCGTTGTAAGGACAGCACGTTGAAGAAAGACCGTACCTTCTTCCATAAAGAGAGGGCACTGAACTCAGCTCGAAAGCAGGAGGATGCAAAACCCTTTCTGAGTCATCAGCAGCATTTTCTGCAGTGCACTGGATTTTCCCTGAAGAGCCCAGTCTGTCCACTGATTAGTTTATCCTGCGAAATCTGGTGAGATCAATGTCCAGGCAGAAAGGAGGAAGATGGGAAATACTAAAATCAGGAGAGCTATTTTCCAGCTTAAAATAGCAAGGAAAGGATATCTGAGATGAAAACGTGTACATAACAAAAACCAAAGGAAAATTCTTTGGTCTTTCTATTGAAATATTCTCTCTTCCAAGTGTCCTGCGTCCAAGGATGCTTATGACAAAGCAGAAATCGCACTGCAGGCTTATGCCAAAAAAACATGCTGCAAATACTTTGTGTGGCAAACAGGGCTTGCAAAGAGGGTTTGTTCATCTGTCTCGGCTTGCCTTGCCATACTTTTCTGTCCCTCTTGCCAAATGGAAAATAAATAATTCTCTCCTAGCTGTTCAGGTTGTAATTGGCTGGATATGCCATCAGCTGGCTCATCCCCGCTGAGAGGCTGGGAAGGCGTAAAAGCTTCCAGGATTACAGAAAATGAGGACACTAACTTTGGGACCAATCCAAAGCCCTTTAGAGGGAGCGTGAAGACTAATTGACTACAGCGAGAGCTGCATCAGCTCCTTAATTGCTGAGGGGAAATAAAACAATAAAATTTCCCCTTTCGGTATATCTTTTTTTTAAGAGCCCTGTGGTAATGGCTGCAAACTGCCTGCCCAAAACTGCAGGACTGGAAAGCTCTGGGCTATTCCTCTGGCGACGTTTACAAAGAAAGGTGCTCAGACACTTGGTCGCACCACAGAGGATGGGAGATGATGATAACGCACTTTTCCTGCTTTCCCTATCGTCACAAATAAAGCTGGTAGATTCAGATAATGGATTCAGTAACGTAGAGGAGAAAGCGCCGGTTTTATAGTCTGATGACGGGGTGGTAAATGCTGAAGTTGTAAGTTATATTCAGTTATAAGCACTCCATTCTGCACCAGATCTCCGCCTTCTGGACCCTGAGGAGATTTGCTGTGCCCAGCTTCCAAACTCTCTGCGTGTAACTGTTGTGTGATGCTCCACAAGAACAGTGGAGGAGCCTTTTCCTGTCTGGGTCTTGAGACTTGGAGGGGTGACAATGATAGTTTCTTCTCTCTCATGTGATGAGAGTCTGGGATTCCCCCACTTCCGTGGGAAGGGGAAATGCGGTCACCCTGAGCGCTGAGAGCCCACGGGACTTGTTGCATCGCTCCTGATTTTGCTGGGCTTCACTCCCTGCCAGGCGACCTTGGGGCATCATGGAGGCGTTGGGGCATCACTGCCTTTCAGCCGGACAGACTTTTCCCCTTCTTCCTCTTAATCTGGAGGAAATGGGCATGGGGTGATGGAGCTCTGTGGGAATTGGCATGGATCTACGATGGGCTGTCCTGCCTTCTGCTGGGTTGGACTGGAAAGGGGGTCAGTGGGCCAGGGGGAAAGTCTGGTCACTGAGGGATGGAGAAGGATGCAGTGGCTCAGCATCCGTGAAGCCAAGGCTGTGGGACAAGGTTGTAGGGGTCAGGTGGTGAGGGAAAGGGAGAGAAGGTTGTGGGGTGATTAGGCACAGCGGGAGCATTCAGAGGAAAAGGAGAAAGAAGAAAGTCCAGATAAAAATAGAAAATGCAAAAGAGGGAAAAGCATGTGTGCGCTGTAGACTGATGAGTTTCTGCTCGAGGCAATGTCACCGAGGACATCTTTTGTTTCATTCACACGAAAATCCTTGCCATCAGTACTTTCCCTGTCCTCTCCATGAATCCATCAGTTCCTAAACAAACAGACATGACAAGGCCTTCTAGAGCCGCGTCAGAAACTTTGAGTACCAGCTGAGCGTAATGTAACGTGCGGGAAAAAAAACATGTGATTCGGTACAGGTGGAAAACAGCTACAGACATGTGTCCAAACAGTTGGTGTTCGGTTTAGGTGACTCATTGCCCATGTGCCTTGTTTTAGATGCTTGGAGCAGCTTTTCTTAATTTAATCGGAATGGTGGGCGCTGAACTCACCCGTCCCTGAAGCCCCGAAGGGTTAGCGCGCTATCAAAAATGACATCCTCGTTCTGCAGGCGGGCGGCGTTGGAGGGAGGGATGCAGCGGCTCAGGCTGTAAGCAGCCCTGCGTTTACTCGTCCTGCGGTTGCAGCAGCCCTGTTCATACCCCAAGTCTTGCAGCCTGGACCCATCATCCCATCATCCCGAATGCATGGCCAGCCAGATATCCTTGGAATTTGGGGTATTGTCCCCCTGACAACAAGAGCTGCCCACTAGACCCTTGGCAGAATCCTTGGGCTGTCTGATATCTCTTCTCTTGTCCCAAACATCTTGTCCCAAACATCTCTTCTTGCCTGGTGGGAATGATGTCTGTTCCTCCTTCATCTTCTGCCAGTTGCTTGCTCTGCAGGCGAACAGCTGCCCGACAGTGATTCTTGTGGGCGAGGTTTGGAGACATTCTGCGTCAAAAGCCTGTTTTCCCCATCTTCTTCCAATTTAGGTATCTGTAGCTTGATTGTCACAGTGACCGCTGCCTCGAGACCCTCACCGAGGGTCAGGTCCGTCGATTCAGATTCAGGGCAGCACTTCTGCCAGCATCGCCGGGGACCCTCATCCGCTGAGCTCTTCGGCGAATGCACGGAGTTCATTTCACTGCAGGAGCCCCGCTCGAACAGCGACTCTTCACTGCAGAGAGGCGAACGAGGTTGGCTTTAATTTTTGTAATGACATGGAGACTACTTGATTTCCTTGCGAGCGCGTCGTCAGTGCAGCCCTCACAGCCCATTCCCGGATGGGGATGTTCGGGAATCTCCTTCGGGAATACGGCTGTTTTGCAGAACAGCTTGGGAAAAGGGAGACATTTGCGGAAAATATCAGGTCGGGGAAAAAAAAAACCTCGGGAGAAGGGCGCCGCGCGGGCGGCGGTGTATCGAGGAGCCTCGTTAGCGCAGTAGGTAGCGCGTCAGTCTCATAATCTGAAGGTCGTGAGTTCGATCCTCACACGGGGCAGCAGTGGTTTCCTCCTTTTCCTCCAACGGAGCCTATAGATGTTTGTTTTTTTTTTTTCCACCGAATTGCAGCGGGAGGCGCGGAGGTGGGGCGGGAGCGGGGCGGCGGGGGCCGCAGGCCGTTACCGGGCAGGGCTCCCCCTCCACCGGCCCACCCGCCAGGCGCTCGGTCCCCCCGCTCGCTAGGGGGCGGTCGCGCTGAGGAGGGAGCGGATAACGCCCGCGGAACGTCCGTCGCTCGCGGGGGGCGTGGCGACGCGGCGGGAAGGGGCGCTGATTGGCGGCGCCGCGCGGTGGGCGGGCCCGGCGGCGCCGCGCGGCGCCGCGCACCGCCCCGTCGGGCAGAGCGGCCGCGGCCATGGCGGTGTGCGCGCGGCTGTGCGGGGTGGGCCCGGCCCGCGGGTGCCGCCGGCGGGGGGCGGCGCGGGAGCAGCGGCGCGGTGGCGCCGGCGACAGCGAGCCCGACACCGATACCGACCCCGAGGAGGCGGGCGGCGGCGGTGCGGAGGACGAGGAGGCGGCGGAGCGAATCGAGGGCGGGCGGCCCGCGCCGCACCCCGCCGAGGCCGGCCCGGCCGGGCGGGCCCCGCTGTCCCTCCTGGAGCTGCCCCCCGAGCTGCTGGTGCAGATCTTCGGTTCCCTGCCCGGTACCGACCTGCCCAGCCTGGCCCGCGTCTGTACCACCTTCCGCCGCATCCTCCGCACCGACACGATCTGGCGGCGGCGCTGCCGCGAAGGTACCGCCCGCCCCGAGGTGGGGGGCCGGGGACGCCCTGAGGAGATGGCCCCGGGGGGGGGTGCAGGGTGGGGGGGTCCCGGGAGGATGCAGAGAGGAGATGGGGCCGGGGGTGCAAAGTCAGGGGTCCCCGAGGGTGCGGGAGGACCCGGAGGGTTCGGGGAGGTGATGGGGTGTGGAGTTGTGGGCCATAAAGGGTGCAGGAGGGAGGTGGGGTGTGGGGGTGCAGGAAGGAGCTGGGGCCTGAGGGGGTGCGGGCTGTGGGGCCGTGAGGGGTGCCTGCAGGGCTCCATGTGTGAAGGATAGAGAAGACGGCAGATCTTGGGTCCTCTGCGGCACGGTCCTTTCTTGGTGGCACTTGCTGCAAAGGGGGTGATGTGTGAGCAGCTCTAGCAGAAAGCATCAAGCTGGGGTTTTTCCCCGGGGTGGCAGCTGGAGGGGAGGAATGGGGATGGTGCGAGGCCCAGGCCCTGGCAGGTGATGCCTCCGTGTAGGGTGTCCTTGGGTGAATCCTGAGCATGGGGTATTTTGGGCAGTAAGGAAAGGGTATGATCAGTCCCAGCAGAACGGGGCTGCGCTGAGGAAGAAAGGAGTCCTTGGGTGTGTACGTGGGGGTCCTGGGGCCATGGGGGCGCAGCAGGTAAAGGGGGAGCAGGGAGCCCTCTGGGGTCTAGTGAGTGGGTGGAGGAGGGCAGGCCTGGATAAGGTCATCCATTCCTGTTTCATCTTGGGAAGAAAGGGGCCAGGTTTGGAGGGGGGTTCCTGGTTTGCATGTGCGTTTCCTGGGGAGTGTTTGTCCTAAGGATGCTGTGCTGCATTAATGCAAAGGCTCAGGGGCGTTTTTTTTTCAGTACTGCCTCAGTTCTGTGTTGCTCTGGCCCTGTTCTGTTAGGCTGCAATTCTCTTGACTCCTTGTCCTTTTCCTCACATCAGTGTGGCTCTCTGTCACCTGTTTGTTAATCCAGCGGCTGTCCCACCCTCCAAGGGCCGTCTTACTGTGCTCATCGTCTCTCTGAATAGTGTGGGACTGCCAGGTGCATCTGCTGCCAGCACATGAAGTCATGTATATTTTGTTGTTGTTGTTGTTGTTTGTTTTCTGTTTTTAATACCAGTGAGGGCATCGGGATGAAGAATTTAGGTACGGTGGAGTGGCTGCCTGCCATAGGCAGTGGGATCTGTTCAAATGCATTAAACCTTGCAGGAATGAATTCGCACCTTATCAGCACTATCTAAGAACCCTTGGACAGTACAAAAGCTGTACCTAGAAAATGTATACTAAAGCATTCTTATTTGTTAGTTCAGCATGGGATGATCCCATTGTCCCAATAACTTAACATTTTTTTTTTGAGACAGGCTAATAAAATGTTATTCATTCTTTCATTCTACTTTTCTATTGACATAGAGTCCTTGTGGACGTTTCTGTATTTTGTGAATGATTTGTCAGACTTCAGAGGTTAATTAGTTTGATGGCAAAATGTTTATATAGAAATGTATATAACGTTTAAATATAGGCTAGATTGTCTTGTAAAGGAACAATTAAACTAACCTGATGAGGAAATAGATTTATTAAATTGGTGACTGTTCCTTGGATTTTCTTGCCAGTAGATAAAGCAACATTCAAAAACTTATATGAAATTTAAAGAAACAGTGGGCTTTGTATGGCCAAAACTAAACAGGACAGGAAGGCAAAGTATTAAGACTACACTTTTGTCTCAAGGCCCTTAGCTAGCTACAAGGTGAGGCGTGCGTAAAACAAATTTTCATTCTCTTTTCGCACACTGTTTCTTACGTTTCCCCAGTGTAACCATTCCAACCACTGTCAGACAGCGTACTGGTGGACTGCTGGTGTGGTTGAGGTAGATCTTGTACCAAAGGCATGGTGCGTGAGCTGTGCTGAACGGGTAAGGGGCAGGTTCCTGGCTGAAAAACTTACTACTTCTATGAGACTGTTACTGCAATCTTTTAACCAGTCATGCTTCTCCAGGTGGTTCCTAATCTGGGCTTCTTGCACTGCTTATAGTGCTTTGCATTGCTCTACACAGCAATGTAAGTAATTACCATAGTAATAGTACTGTAACTTTGAGTATTTGCACACGTGAGTATAAAATTGGTCACTGTTTTATGGAGGTACTTTGCAGTTAATTTCTCTGCATATATTGCAGTGATAGGTTGCACATGCTCAGCTATTGAGTGTCTTCAAATGTCAGCGTGCAGCTGTGTGATGAGTACAACTACTTGAGCACGTATGTAGAATCATAGAATAGTTGGAGTTGGAAGGGACCTTGAAGATCATTGAGTTCCAACCCCCCTGCCATGGGCAGGGACACCTCCCACCGCACCAGGTTGCTCGAAGCCCCATCAAGCCTGGCCTTGAACACCTCCGGGGATGGAGCTTTCACAGCTTCTCTGGGCAACCTGTTCCAGTGCCTTACCACCCTCAAAGTGGAAAAATTCTTCCTAATATCTAATCTAAATCTGCCTTTTTCCAGTTTGAAGCCATTCCCCCTCATCCTATGGACATCAGATTTTAGTATATAAACACACATTTAAAATTTAGAATATCCTGTACTGTATTTCTGTATAGCTGTACACTGGTGACTGTATGATAGTCAAACATAAAATGTCATTACTTTCTGTAATCTTTTTCAAAAACAAGCCACTTCCTAACTGAGGATGGTTCTTAAGTGTGTGCTTATATCTGCCTGAGTCTTGTTGTGAAGCTGCACGTCCTAGAAACAGAGCAAGAGCATGTGTGCTTCTCCAAGCGTATTCCTTCTATTGATCACTTACTCTGAAGCCTACTGATGATGGTCCAGAGCTGAGCTCTTTGAGGAAGTAACTGGTAAACTTCAACTTTGTGTTGGTTGCATACACAAAACTATTAGTGTTTTCAGAAATGCACAACAGTAAAGAGACAAGAAAGACAATCCTAAAATTAAACGGAACAGTTCTTCTCTGAGAGGAGCGGGTTGTTGCAGTGCTTTGTCTTAGCCATTTTCTACCTTCGTCTTGGGACAGGAGCAGCACTGAATGTACGCAAAAGCCATTGGCCAAGTCAGATGAGGCACTCAATCCACTGAGTGTTGGCATCTTGCTCTCGCGTGGCTGTGGGCCGACTCAGTTGTAGATTAGTCTTGAGAACGTGTTGTGATTAGTGCAAGCATCCAGAGGGCCTGTGCTGAAAGTGGAGTGGCTTTTGCTGGTGATTGTGAACTGGGAGAGTGCTGGGATTAACCAGAAGTAGTTGTGTAGAGCTGGCACGGCTGTTTGGGCTGCTGTCCTTTTATCATTGCAACTGTTTGGGGTAAACAATGTCTCTGAATTGCTTCTTTGGCAAGAAGAGGATTGCAGTCACTTCCATGTTTTCTATAAATAGGAGATTGCTGATCTCTGCAGGGGGAGCAGAATGAAAGCCTGTTTCACCCTGGCTGGTGGCCTGACCTACCTTGATTAACACCCGATAGTCCATTTTAAATGGTAACCACTTTCATTGTAAAATAAAACGGTGCAAGGGCAGCAGAACACCTGGAAACAGGCCAGTAATTCAGAATAACCAGATCTTGGATGAAAAGGCTTTTGTTTGCAAAAACAACCTCCAACAACTTTTGGACCTGCTGCAAAATGTCAGCCAAGGTATTCAAGATGTTAACCTTCAGCAACTTTTATAGAAAGAGGTGCCTGTGGAGAAGAATGGGAAATTTGGTTTATACACAGTGAGGGGACTGTTGTATGGAGTTCAGCTGTTACAAGACTCTGGAGAATCCTTGCCGGAGTTTGATGTACAACTGCTCCCACAATGGGAACAGTTTCTTGTAGTGCCGCACTCTAGTAAATGCGAAGGTAGTTTTAATAAGTCACAAGACTCTAATCTGTGTGAGGTTAAAGAACTGTAAAGTGTGTTTCTTCGGTGAACCATCATGGGCTTTTCTTCATCTCTGACCGCGTTCTTTGGCTTTTAGACTACAACTTGGCAATGGTGTGCTGTTTCTCACTGCTCATGGCAGTGCTCCCTAGCTGCAGCCATCCTTCTGAGGGTCTTCCCTAGATCTGTTTGGAAGCTGTAGACCTGTAGCTACCCATCTTTTGCTTTAGGGTTTCCACAAATGCTTTCATTTGTTGCAGATCAAATCTCCTTTTGCTCAGCTTCTTACCCGTGGCTGCAGAATATCTCGGTGGTAATTGCAAGCCTTCCCCTGGGAGAAATGTTGAGGAAAGTATTTGGTGTATCTTAATCTGATAGTTCAGCCTTTGGAAACAAGAAGGCAGTTCCAAATGTGTCTACCTAGTATTTTGGAGATGCTAGCCTGAGAATCTCCCATTTTTGTGGTCTCTGAAATAATCCAGTAAGTTTCTATGTTTTCGGTTCTGTGTACAGTTTTGTAAACATGCATTTATGCAGGAATAATAGGAGAACTTGATTAGTCAGGGCACACCGGAAACTTAGCAATGGTAAGGGTGTTGAGCTCTGCCAGGTATCCTGATTTCCTCTGAAAAACAGAGGAAACAGTAGTTTGGTCTTTGATATGAGTACAGGGCCTCTTCCCTACCTGAGTTTAGAGCCTTGTTTGTTTTGTTTTGTTTTGTTTTTAAATTGTGTGGGCTGCACAGAGGGAGGTGTGTAGCGTGGCTTCTTGTACAGAGGAGAAGGGACCGTGAGGCTTAGAAGGGCACGTGGTGAGAGCAGGCCAGGCAGTAAATTACACTTGCAAAAGTATTAGTGCAGTTCATAATAAATGGAGATTCATTTTCCAAGTCCTTTAAATTCCAGTGCGTGTGACCATGGAAACAGCACTGTGTCACTGTGTGTTTGGTAAATCTTTCAAGCACTCCTTAAAAAAACTAATAAAATGGGCTTTCCCGCTGGTCAAGTAAGAAGTTTAAAACCAATTTCCATCCTTGCTTTTGAAGCAGGATTAAGTAGCCATTTTCTAACAGTATAAATTTAGTGTGTGAATTTCTGTGACTATTAACTCCTTAAAATACTTCACTCAGTGAACTGTTGCACTGAGATATGTTTCCCTAAAATAGACTTAATTGCACTGAAGTTGAATTTCCCGGGAAGCTTGAGCCCTTCAAAGCTTTCTTGGAAAAGGCTTTCTATTCTATGTAAAGAAAACCTTATCAGTTTTAATTTTCTGTAACTATCTTGAAGCTCCACTTACTGTTAATTTTATGTCCCTCTTGTCTTCTGGATTAAAAAGAGATAGCCAGCTTTCTTGCTTATGATATTTGGAGTTTTTGTAGGCACTGTGAGACAAGAGACTTGATTTTTCCCGTCAAGCGGCTGTCATGGTGTTAACAGCTCATGGGTCAGAAGAGCGTAAGTGATGCACTTACCTGGAGTTAAGCCATCACTCTGATTTTTGGCTCTTTGTAGTTGTTTGCTGAACAAAACAGGACAAGGGCTAGTTATTGTAAAATGAGATGAGTGTTAAAACACACAAAAATGAGATTATTTTCTTTCTTGATAGTACTTTCTTATAAGCCTTGGATATCTAATGTCAAATAGTGTGTAGCAATATAAAAATTCTAAATTTTTGTTTGTTTGTTTTTAAGGAGCTTGCTATTACTTGGGGAAAACTGAATCTTTCCAAGAAAGATTTGAACTACAAAACTTAGGAAATGCACCCTTGGTAGTGGTTTGGCTTTTCATAAAATTTCCCTGCAGGTTATCAAGGGCACTTGCATGAATCTGGGGTAGAGCTTTAACATCAAATCACTTCCCACCCCACCCTGTTGTTTCAAGATACCTGCTGATAGTGGCTCTATTGTGGTACTGCACTGAGACTGCACTCAAAACGATTTACAGATCTACTAGGGAAAACACTTTGCGAAAAATCAGCACCTTCTGGAGGAAGAGAGAACGTCACTGTGCTGGTACTGCTGTTACAGAGCAACACGGAGAAATGCCATTTGGGCAGGATCCTCTGCATGTCTCCTCCCTTTCTGATGCAGTATAAATATCTTCAATGGCACTGAATTTAATCTAGCTGCAATGCCTGCTGTGCAAAGTGTGCATCTTACCCATTCTGTGGCCAGGTGAGTATTTGTTTACATGGAAAGAGTTGGCTGTTTTCAAACAGCAGGCTATGACCACACTGTTTCTGTCATCTTGTTAAGATCTCTAACTTTCTGATCAGCTGAAGAAACATACCGTTCCCTCAGTGCCTTTGATGTAATTACCAAACACGCACCCACTTGTGTACATACGCAGACCAGTGGTTGAAAGCTCTGGCAGGAGGGATAGACAGGGGGGTGACCTGCAGGGTGGGTCTGAATTTCCAGCCTCCAGCAGAGCTCTGGTTTCACAGATCTGCAGGATGGCTGTGTCGGGTCAGCTGGCTGTAGCCCAGCACTAAATAGCTTGTTTGTGCTGGGCTGGGTGTACTTTCCTGCAAGCTCGTCTGTCTGCGCTGTGGATGATTGTGCTTTCTCATCCCACCTTGTGTTTTGATAATGCTTAGAGCTTCCTCTGGCTTTTGCTGCGGAAGTCAGCAGGAACTTTGCCACTGACCTTTGCATCTTTTAATGAAGGGCAGTGTGTTTGTTGTACCTTCTGCCCAGTCTTACCTTTACTGAACTTGCTGCTTATCCAAAGCGATGTTATGCGGAACGTGTATTCCCCGTAGGCGGACTGACAGTAAGGTTTCTGCGTGCTTTATCGTCATGTACATGTACCACAAGTGTATTTATAGACAGGAGGAGGTTGAATTCATTCAGGGAAATGTCTGCTTTTCTCATATATGAAAAATGAATTCTCAGTTTGTAGCAGGTTACCAGCATTAGGTAGTGGTGTTTTGCAGCCACGGTAGATTGTTAATTCAAGGAAGCTTGACTGAGGATAAGTTTCATATTTAATGGTTTGATGAGGGTCTTCACAGATACACTTTTGCGTCAAATATCTGGCAGATGTTTGGTATTGCTAAGGAAAGCTGGTGTTTGATCTGTGGTATGGATGTCTTTGATGTCAAGGAGGGTAGTTTTCCATACTGAGATCTATCGGGGTCATTGCAGCAGGGTGGTTTTTGTTGCTGATGCATTTTTGGGATCTCCCTCCTCTCATTTCCTCTCTCTGGTCTTCTAAGGATTTCTTGCATTGAGATGTTAGTACTCGCTTTTATTTTTTTAAAGTTTCTTAGAAGTTCCGCGTTGACTTCCTGAAAATGAAAGGAGAGAATCTCATTTTCTGCTTCAAAGCTGCCTCTAAGATCTCTGGATTGCTTTGTTTTCAGGGTGTTCTGTAAGCAATCAAAGGCATTTGAGTGTACAACAGACCCATCTCAATCTGATCTGCTTTCAAGTGTAACCATATTTGTACATGCTGATGCCTGTTTTATGTCTCCATTTCATTCTTTTTAAAGTCTGTGACCTTTTCTTTAGGATCCTAATAAGCAGTTTTCCCTGTTGGATACCTCAGTGGGAGTAGATAATTACTACACACAATCATGATTTGATCTAAATGGGCATACAGCCCCAGCTGGAACGAGTACGTCTTCCACATTTCACACGCTTTCTGGTCTAGGAGTAAGCATCTGTAACTTTGCTGTGTTTGTGTGTACCTTATGGTGTGTTCGTTGCAGGCATTGCTTGTAAAATGTGTTAGATTCCCAAACTGCAATTAAATTACACCTAGTTTTCTGTTTTCTCTTCAAAGCAGAAATAAGATTCTTGGACTAATGTGGCAGCTTGCAGGAATGCACCTAATAAGATCTCATTTTTGCTCAAACAGTAGATAGCAAGATCCTGGGTAGCAAACACCTTTGTGCCAGAGCTGACATTATTATCTGTGTCATTGCAGAATATGGCGTCTGTGAAAACTTGCGGAAATTGGAGATCACAGGAGTGTCCTGTCGAGATGTTTATGCCAAACGTAAGTGATAAAGCTGATACAGATCTGTATGTCCTTGCTTAGTACCAATTTTGAAAGTGTATACATGTTGAATATTTATTAAACTTTGACGGCTTAAGTTATTCAGACTTACTTGCTAATGGCAGAGGTTACATCTGTGAAGTTGACATGTTTGGAGTTTCATTTAATACTAAGCAGATGCCAAGAATTGGGATGTCTGTGCTCCCCAGTCCTTTGGTGGGAAAAGAGCATGTAATTTAACTTTATAATAAAGTGTACTGGGGTTTTTTCATCCTTTCCTGTTTTGTCATTTTCATAGCTTGCTAAGGAATTGACTGATATTTTTGCATAGCCCTAACGTAGCTAAGTCACTATCTCAGTGAAAGGATGCTGTTACACGCTGCCAGTGGGAAGATGCTGTAGGTAAAGGGATGAGCCTTCCTCTGGGCTGCTCCTGAAGGAGGAGAGCCTGGCAGGGCTGCCCCTCTGCCGAGGTGTCATTGCGTTTTGGCAATGTCTGTGGGAGTGGGACCCCAGCCCCTTAGACGCACTGTGCCTTCTGCAAAGTAGATGCTCATCTTCTGTCTTACTCTAGGAAGGGGTGGGGGCATCACTGGATGAGAGAAACTGAGGCCTGCGTCCATGGTGAGGCTGTCTCCCCTGTCACTAAATCTTGCCCTTTGCAGTCAGAAGCTGAGCTGGTTGCTCAGAGCGCCTTGCGAAGCCCCTGAGAGCTCCCGTACTAGCACTGCCAAGCTTTGTTGTTTCAATTCCCCACCACAAATTTTGTAAGGACCTGTGGTCATTAGGATAAAAAAACCCGAAGACTTAACCCACAGCCCTTGAACTGTGGGTTGTGGCTGTTCAAAGAAGGTCCTGCTTTATGAAACAAAACAGGAGAGATCAATCATGAGAGGTCTCTGTAGGCTTTGCAGACCCAAAATCTGGCTCAGCTTCTACAGGTACTGTATTTGCTGAACTTTGAAGCAGTGATGACCTCAAGCATTGATCTTACTGCTGGAAAGACGAACAGGTAGAAGGGGTTTCATCGCATCTTTAATAGGGTTGCTGAGCATCCACAGGAAAATTATTTCATCACCTAGTCTCCCTCTTTACCTATTTGTGTACTAGGAATGGAACTGCCTAATTTTCCTGGGGGGGGAGGCCTGAGTGATGCTGAGCCAGCAGTCCACAGAGAAGTCTTGTTAGTGCTTGAGGCCTCCCTTACTTCCCATTAAATCCGGCATCTCTCTATGACACTGGTGTGGTAACAGCCATACAGCACATAGCATATCAGATCTTAATTCTGCATTGCCAGTCGAAAATGGCTGAACATTTCTTCATGACCTGTAGTCTTTTCACTACAATAGTTCTGTGGTTCAGATATATTAAAGTGCTATTTAGTGCTTTTTTTATACACAAATTCTATGTAAAAATGGCCTTACTGGCTCAGAACAATGGTTTCTCTCTAGCCCAGTAGTGTATCTCACAGCTGTGGCTGTGAGCAGTCACCCAGGGAAGACCAAGAAGAGGGCAAGCCTATGTGATACTTTCCTAAGTACTCTCCCAGCTTCGGACTGTTTTCATGTTGGGGGATTTCCAGAGTCTAATGCAGTTTGTTGATTTAATAGCCCCCAATAGATCTGTCTTACACGTGTGTTTCCAGTCTTCCTTTGCACCAAAGTGGTTTCTGCATCCATGGCATCCATTGGCAAAGAGTCGCACTCCACGTGTGAGAACCACCTCTGTGATAGACTTTATTGCACTTCTGAATAAGGACTGTGTCCATATCCATTCAGCAGTCCTAATGAGCAATGGTTGCTCTGAAGTCAGAATACTTCACAGCTGTTTCTGATTTTCAGGGATGCACCATCTCGGCTCTCCTGCTCAGATTCAACAGTTCGCCCTGGCGCAGACACTTAGTGGAACAGTTTCCTGGTGGTGTGACCCCATTTTCTTGACTGTCCCATAAACCTCTTTAATTGCAGAAGCGTTAATTTGGGGCTACTGGCAGGACTTACATGCGCTTTTCTGTCCACTGAGTGTGCTTCTGTACAAAGTAGTGTGAGAAATGGGGAGCTGAGCATAAGTGCTGGAAAGCATAACCAATCCAAGGCCTGGGCTACTGTCTGTGTAGTTACTTGGCCTAAGTGGTCTTACTGAGCCAGCGGTGCTCATTACAGTCGCACTACAGAATTTGAGGAGGCCCCTGATTCTGCTTTAAATTCACTGGATGCCATTTGTAAATATTGTCTGTGAGAATCTTGAACGTGCCAAGTTCTGTGTGAGTAATCCTGCTCACCGAGTATACACGAGACTGGGGCTGATGGAAACAAATGGTGCACCACAACTGGAAGTAAAGTCAAAAGAGAGTTTGACTTTCCTGCGTGGTTAGTTCACATTCATCGTACTGTTACGTGCTGGTTACAGTGGAGCAGAGTTCGCTGGTACTTACCCTACTGTGTCTGTTCAGGTATAAACCCGCGAGTGAAGTCGGGGCGTTTTATGAAAATCCTTCCCGACTACGAGCACATGGAGTACAGAGATGTTTACACCTGCCGTACGTACCTCCTGCTGGTTGATGCTTCCTGCACTAAGCACACACAAGATGCTGCATGGAGTGTGACGTTGCTTTAAGCAAATTATTTTGGGGTGGACCTTGGGACAGTACGGAGGGTGCCAGTTAGTCAGTTCTTTCTGTTGTGCGTTAGTGGAGTATTCTGACCCTTTAGAGTGAGAATGTGAGTAGGGCAGGCAGTGAGGTGTGTTGGTCTCCTTGTGAAGTGCTTTGAGTTAGAAAATTGTCCTGACTGGGTGCAAAATGGAGGGTGTCTCTTCACAGCAGGGGAGCGCTCACCCTGGTCTTTATGGATTGCTCCTCTCTCAGAAGGAAGTATTCATATACAGTGGTGAGGGCTCCCAAAAGCACGTTTAAATAAGCTCTGGAGTGGCAAAAAGCTTTGTCTTGATCCAGATGAGCTGCATTCAGATCCACAGCCCTTCCCAGTGAAGAATGCTGAGGGTTCCCATATTAATTCCCTCCCTGCACAGTGAATCCTTTTGACCACCATCACCCTCTCTAGGAAACATTCTGCTGGTGTTGCAGAGATTGTGATTTGCCTTCCTCAGTCAAATAGCTGCTCTGGGTAAGCTGTTCTTGCCTTCCTGATGTTGTGTTGAGAGAAGAATAGTAAAACATTAGAGTTCAGCGCTCACTGTTCTGCAGGAGTTGGGGCGAAGTACTGATTAGTTTATATCAATTAAGGAAGCCAGTACTGCCTGGTATTTAGAGGGGATGTTAAGCTGTCTCTAGTGCTCCTTTGGGTCTGCAGAGTTTTGCAGACTCAAGTTACTAACTCACTGGTGCTTGGGAATGTAGTTTTTCGCACACGCTAATGAGCGGAGTGAATGCTGCAGACTTAACTGTCGAGCATGGGCCACGCAGAGAAGATGGTGTCTTTAATGTGAGTCGTGACAGACAAGCAGCAGCGGTGCTACAGCAGGAGTTAGTAGAAAATTTTAGGTTTGGCAGTCCTGCCTGTCAACACCAGCCTTGTTCTGAAGCTGGATGGGCAAGAGAGGCATGTCCAAGCTACCCTGCAGGATGAGGGATTCCTTTGTAGATTGCTACCTGGGTGTTTGCTCCAAACGTGCCATTTGTGGTGGCTCTGAAATGGCATTTTGTGCTGTTCCCTCAGTTGTCAATTCTTTAGCTGCAGCCCCAAACTTCTGATGTCTCGTGCCCCTTTTCTTTAGGGGCATGTCGTATTACTTGGGGAAAAGCCAGTGTGGTTTAAGATACGATTGTCCATTTCCCCCTTCTTCCCCTCCTGTGTATTAAGACCGTGTTGCCGGGATGTACCATGTGAGTACTCCCTAATTCATATTCATGCAGCGTTTGCCAGGTCAGCTGAGATCACTTTCCCCAGGGTTTTAAGCTACTCTGGCTGACACTTAGCTCTTTCCACTAGCAGGTCAGTTATCACCAGCTGGGGGGCAGTAACTGCTTACATTGTTCCAACTCATTTTGCTTACGGATATCTTGCTGCATCCTGACAGTCCAATAAAGTTGTAGTGGATCAGGTCTTCTCCACTCACAGTGAGCTACTACTGCTTTAAAGGATGCAGATTTCACTGAAAACTCCCATGTTAGGTTTTTGCATTTCTCTCACTGTGCTGTCCAAGCTGGACACAGGTAATGAAATGAGATTTAGTTGAAACAGTAACATCTGAAAGCATCTGCTCTCCTCCTGTTTTAATAACCCGTTCTTTCCCAGGCAGCCTGCTGTTGATGGGAGCTTGGGCATTCACTGCTTTTCCTAGCCCATTCCCAGCTGGATTCAAGCTGCCTTTCCATTGGAAGAGTGTGCAGGGTGGCTTGTGGCAATGTGGGTAATACTCAGGCTGGGTGGGCGTTGAACTGAAAAGTCCAGTGGATGTATTTTTGCTCCATTTGGCAGGATATGGGCTCAGAAATTCAGAGGCTTCTTCAGGATTGAGAAAAATAGGCAGTGTTCATAGCAAAGGAAAACCTTGGAGAAAGACCCAAGTGCTCTTTCGAGGAGCAGGGAGGGAAACAACTGTCAGATCCATCCAGTCTCCCACAAGGGAGAGCCAGAGCTGGAATTCATCAGGTTTTCCCTGCAATGAATATAACTGCTGGCTCGCTGGAGCCCAGAGACAGCCCAGGCCTGAAAACGGAGCTGTGCTTTTGGTTTTAGACTTGTTTGGGCCTTTGGCCAAGTACCAGCATCTTCCCCAGTAACATCATTTCCTGAAAGAACAGGAGGAGAAGGAAGCCATAGCACCCTGAGCAAGACGACTGGTGTGCGAGGGTGTCCCTGCTGTGGGTGATGGTGTGTAGGGAGGGTCAGGCTGGGTAGAGCACTACCCACACTGCAGCCCGTTCCCCATCAGCTCGTCTGGAGACTTCGGTGGTGCCAAACAGCTGGGGTTTTAAAAAATTAAAAAATAAGAGCTGCTCCCAGAAGCTGCTATCCAGTGAGCAGGATTCTTCTGGAGGTGAATGGGATTTTTTTGGCCTCCTCCCTCCTTTGCAGCCCCAGGTTTCAGGGCGGTTGGGGCAGATGGTGAAGCAGGCTCTGTCTGTGACTCAGCCATGGCTCCTGGCGAACTGAGCTGCAGCTGGAGCCGGCTGTTTACTCAAAGTGAGCACAAAAGCTGCCCTCAGTAGATGTGTGTCTTGGCGTGGAAGGGCTTGCCTCGTCAAGCAGATACTTCCCCCGCTGTTGAAAAGTCCGTTGATTGTAGCTACAGCTCTGAGAGTACTTCAGACAGGAGCTTGTGGAGAAGGAGAGACATCCTCATCACTCTTGGGTAGCTTAGCATCACGTTTTCTCTCCTAAAAATAAAAAAAAAAGCTGGGTTTTATCAGCTCCATGCCAGACAGGGTAGAAGGCAGATTGTGGCGGGTGGAGCAGCTTATGCACATACCATTTATTAATATGTAATTACTGCACTGAGATGAGAAGACTGGGAATGCGGTTTGCTTGCTTGCCTTAGTGCTGTTTGTGCTGCACTCGGTTCACTGGGTGAAACCAGGCCATCGATCTGAAATTGTTTACTGCACAGGAAAAAGGCTCCTCCAGGCCAGTTGGCAGCAGCTCTGGACAGCCCTCCCTGCTGTCCTAAACTTCTGTGGAAGTTCTCTGCTTTGGTGTAATAAAAACACTCCTATAGTTCTTGCTATCTTAAGTAGTTAATGAAACAAAGATGTTGTAACAGCTGCACTGAAACACAATTCTTCCTGTAAATTGATGCAAAGCAAAACCCATTACTCAAGTAGTCCTGCAGCCTTCTGAGTTGGCCGTGAACATCACTGTAAGGCAAGTGTAAGAGCCATCTTAGAAATAATCTCCGTCCTGTTCTTCCTGCCCAAAATGCCAGATTGTGTGGAATGCCTTCACATGAAGGTAACTGGTCCTGTCAGGAATTTGTATGGACGGAATTCATGGCTGAATGTGTAAGGACTGGAGTCAAATAGCATCTCTCTCGGCTTTCCTCAAGAGAGGAGGTTTGTTAAGATCATTCTGTAATAGGCATTTTCTCCTGCTTGCTGAAAATGTTCCTACTTGTCCTTCCGTTTTGGTGGGATTGACGGTGCACCCAGCTCCGAGATGAGAACTGGGGAAGCCTCACCTGCTGCAGTAGGCTTTGAGAGGGACTTGGAAGCAGCTTTTGGGCACTGCTGGAATGTAGCCGCTTACTTAGAATTTTTAAGGCCATTACTGACCTGGTAACATCACCAGATCTCCTGAGCTGGCATGGTCTGCGCTTTGCCTGTGCTCTCTCAGTGGCTATGTTTAAGGACGCTTTATTCTGGAGACAAGTTGGTCTCTACAAGGTGGGGAAATTACTTCAAAATATTCAAATTTCCCTGTTCCTTACTGCCTTTGTGCCCCCCCTTTTTTTTTTTCCTGTTGCTTTGCAGTCTGAGGCATCAAGTACATTTTTGGTAACTGGAGATGGCAGATACTTTATTTGTTTTTAGCTCTGGGTATATCATGTGATTTGCATTAACGGGACCGTGTTGCAAAAGTTTTCTGAGAAATCCTGGCGAGGTATCTGGTTGTGTAAAGTCCTGGAAACTAGCTCCTGCCCCCTGCACCGGGCCAGGAGCTGGGCTACAGAGAAAAACACAAATCTGTGTGAACTTGTGGGAGGCCTCAGTTCAGAACTGCCTGGCTGTGGTTGGATGTAACCAGTTTTCTTTAGTAAAGGCAGTTGTGGGTGGTATTGGTCAGTGTTGTGTGCAGTCTGGTGGCAGTCTTCCTTTTATTTTCTTTCCCGATTCCTTAGCTTGATGTGCTCATTTCAGTGTCTCGCTGTTCCCTAGTGCTGCACCGATACCGACACATCCTGGGATTATGGCAGCCGGACATCGGGCCCTATGGGGGACTGCTGAACGTGGTGGTGAGTGAGTACCTCATTCTGGGGGCTGTGGTGTCGAGGACTGATGAGTCTTTTGTACAGCTTTCTAGACCTGGTTGCCATCTCCGTGCCGTTGAGAAGTCTGAATGGTCAACCCTCAAGAGAGTGATTGGGACCCAGAGGTTGTTTCTTGGATGTTTTCATCTTCACCACTTTTCTCCAGACAGTCCTTTTGTTTTTCAGCCAGGCAGCCACAGGAGCACACAGAAAATCTAAGCAACGTTTCAGGGAAGGGCATGATTTAGAGTTTAATGCTGATATTCCAGTGGCTGGCAAAGGAGTCCATTCCTTGTGCATCGCGTGTGGCAGAGGTTTCAGCACTGGCCCATCGCTTACTGCTTTATCTTGGCCTGCAAAGGGTGTTTGCACTGGAGTTCACGCATCTCTCCTTCCTGTAGTTTGCAATACTCTTCACTAGCTGTGTCCAAGAGTAACGCATCAGATGTAGGGATTCGGGTGCAAGAGCTGGGGAGTCTGGCAGCTCTTGTGCTGCTGGGGAGGGCAGTTAATGAACAACACGACTCTGTATTGGTGAGAGCTGAGCCAGAAGTTTGCTTGAAGCCCTTGTTCTTTGCACCAAGGTTCAATAGCTGACGGGTTGAAGCATAACAAATTCAGAGGCCTTTGGGTTTTGCAAGATTCTGTTCCATGAACTGGTATAAGAGTGCATCCAAGTGCACCAATACTTACATGATATTGTGACCTTATAAAGACAAGTGTGCCTCTGTGGCGCTGCTCTGCTTTTGTCTCAGATCTCTCTGTTTAGAAAATATCCTTTCTCTGGAATTACAGGGCTTGAGGGGAAGGATTCTGTTAGGCATGCAGGAAGAGGGCTGGCACCCGTACCTCTCAGCAGAGGAGATTGTTGCTTCCTGTGCTGTCTGCGAGTATTAGAGCCAAATAATTTCTTGTCCAAAAGGCGCGGATAATCATGAGAAGCAGAATTTGTCTATTCGAGTATCTGCCAGCATGAGCTCTCAAACCAATTAGAGTTTGACTAGCTGTGTGGTCTCTTCAGTGCAGTCTCTCCCTCTGGATCCTGCACACCAAGCATCCGTCACAAAGTCGTTTGCAGTAATAAAGGCCTGATCATTTTCCAGTGGTGCAGAAAGCCTTGTAAAGAAACCCTCTCCCTCTTCACCAAGGGTGTGCTGTGAGTGCATATGGTCTGGTTTAATTGCTGGAAAGCAGTTTGGAAATGCAGCAAGCTGTTCTACAGCTCCTGCCCTCTTTGCAGAATAGGCCCTGGAGTTGTTTGCTGCAAACTCAACAGAAAGTGTGGAAGGCTGATGTTGTACGCTTTGTCTCCCGTCTCTCTGCAGGTAGACGGTTTGTTCATCATTGGGTGGATGTACTTGCCACCTCACGACCCTCATGTTGATGATCCCATGAGATTCAAACCTCTCTTCAGGATTCATCTCATGGAGAGGAAATGTGCAACGGTTGAGTGTATGTATGGTCATAAGGGACCTCATAACGGCCATATCCAGGTGAGCTCCTTTAGCACTTTCAACATCTGTCCTAGGTGCAGTGTGTGTGAGCGTGCATGCACATTCACTCTGGAAATGGATTCATCAACTAACTGTATGAGAATTTTATTTAAGGGATGTGGCTTTCACCACCTTGTTGTATGTGTGGATGCCAGCTTTATGCTCATTATGTGTCTGACAAGTTGTGTGGGCTGTTCCCCACTCTGAATTTGTTCACTGGCAATAGTACAGCAGGGCTGTTACAGTCTTCTGTTGGGCGGGAACAGGGTGGGAGCAGCAGTATGTGTACAGGCTGGGGGAAATGATACACAAAGTGGCCTTGTGCAGCTGGTGAATGTGTCCAAGCAGACACGCGGACCTGTTCTCTTTTACAGCACGCTCTCCTTGAAAAGGTGATGTAGCATCTCTTCTGTACATTGGATGCTTTGAAAAGTTTCCTGAGAGGTTGCTCCTTTTCTTTGAAGAGGGAAGCTCAAATAGAGAAGCAACTTGAAACCAGTATCTTTCATTAGAATGCGTTGTGGGTTTATTGCTTTTATTCCTCTATTCTGTAGCTGATGCACTCGGTATCATTTAATAATTTCTCTGTTGTAGCAGATTCAGCACCACTTGTTGTGTAACGCCTTTACTCTAAGCAGTCTTAGTTGCATCAACCTAGGCATGTCTAATCAGGTCTGTAACCTGTTAAATTCTCCTCCATGGTAACTACAGATTGTAAAGAAGGATGAGTTCTCCACGAAATGCAACCAGACAGATCACCATCGGATGTCGGGGGGAAGGCAAGAGGTAAGAGTGCTTTGCCAAGAGTCTGGATTAAGGCTGGCTGTATGTCCCCTTTCTGAAGATAAAGCATTGCTGCCTTACCTAAGCTCTTCGGTAGTGTCCGAGTCTGGGAGGTGGTCTTCTGCTTTCTAGTTTCCGTATATACGTGAAAATCCAGGCTGGTAGCCTCTGGCTGATTTACTATTGTCTTTTTTAAGTGAGTAGAATTGATCTGTGACTTGGACCAAATCTTAAAGTGGGCACATTTGAAGAATTGCAGGATCTTGGGGAACCTCTTCTGTGCTTGCCAATGTGTGGTTTAAGGATCCAGTCTATGGGATCAGTTCAGTGTTACACCTTCAGAATGGCTGGGGGGAGACCCCGTGCCTTACCTCAGCGTACAGCAGAGTGTTGGAGCAGGCTGTTAATGTTCACCCTGCTGAGCAAAAAGCTGCTTTAGGCGGTTCTCTGTGGCAAGGTGCCTTTTGAGCCCCAGCACCCTTTTTCTTCCTGTGCTGTGACACCATTCCTGTTTGATAGCAGGCCTGTCCAAAGAAAGACAGCAACGTGCACTGTACTCCATGCAGCACTCGCCAGACACTGATCTCTGTGCTATTGCTGTCTGTATAATCTTCTGTATAAGATCTTTCAGACACAGGCCTAATGCTGAGTCCCAGCTGCATTTGAATACCAGCGTGTCAGCGGGGCACCTTTCTACTGCTTGTCGTTTTGGTTGAGGGATTAAAAGCTTCATTTGGTTGTTTATCCCGTGTCTGTGTCAGCTATACCCAGCGAGGCAGATTCCTGACTCAAACTACATGTTTTAAGGTGCAGGTATAAATGTCAGGATGAAAACCTTCAGTTAATACCTGTTCCAGGTAGTTTCTGCCAGCTAGTTAAACGTGACAAATCTGATACTTCAGTTGCTTCTAACAAACGCTTTAAAATGTCTGTATACTAATGCGAAACAGCTGGGTGAAGGGTTTAGTTAAGTGTTTTCTGGTTCTGTAGCAGATGAGAAATGCTTTAATACTTTCAAAGCACTGCGTTAACTGTGCGTGGTATGGTAATTGGAGGATCTGGCTTTAGAAGATAAAGCAAGCAGGTTTGGAATATCGCTTGGTAGGCTGCTATCTTAGTGTAAGCTGTTATCATGCTAACTCGTGGTAGGGTATTAACTTGTCAGAGCTGGTGTAGAGGTACTTCAGGAGATGTTTTCAAAGCACTCTTTGGATTTAGATGCATCAGTATTCAACGAACAGGATTTAACCTCCTAAATCTTCAGTGCTTTTCAAAAGCTTCCCCTTTCATGTTTAATATGCCAGGATAGGGCACAGGAGTCGGCTTAGGGGCACACAAATGAGTTATTGCAAGGTAAGTCAGGACATAAAGTAGTAGTAGATCAGCTACTTTGTAGTAACAGATGATGCTTAGGCTCTTATTCTGAGGAGGCATATTGGTTCTACCTGTGATTTATTTGAAGGGGAGCCATGTTTATGGTGTGGTGTCTGGCAGGTATAGGGCAGTTACCATTATCGCTACTCGTTAAGCCTATTTCCAAGCCAGCTGTATAGCAACATGTACTTGTTCCCAAATCCAGCCATGATTCTCTGTCTTTAGCACCTCTCTGTGGCTCTGCCGGTGAATCGTGCTGATGAGGCGAAGTCATACTGGGGTACGTCACTGTTGCAAATGAAATGCCCTTATCTTCCCCCTCTTCTCTTCTTGTGCTGCAGGAATTCCGGACATGGCTAAGGGAAGAGTGGGGTCGGACTCTGGAAGACATCTTCCATGAACACATGCAAGAGCTCATCTTGATGAAGTTCATCTACACCAGCCAATATGAGTAAGGGCACCAGCTCTTTCTAGGTATTGAGGCTGCTGCAACTTCAAGAGCACATTGGATCATTTGTTCTGAAGGTGACGTGCTTGCGATGGGCTTTAACAGCCAGGGGAACGTTCTGTCTCCGCAGGCTCTGTGCAAAGATACGGTGAAGCACAGCGCTTTCCAGTTTTACAGAGATGTGATGTAACGACAGTGGTAATAATAAGGTTCCAAGTTCTTTACGATAACTATGCACAATAAGATGGTTTTGAGTCATTTAACTGTGTTTCACTTGAAGACAGAGCAAATAGCCGGGTTCCCAAGGAGCTATCTGCTTATTATCCATATTAGTAAGCAATATGCTTTGTAGTACACTAGGCAGAAATCACACAGTCCCTGAGAACTTGAGGTTTTTTTAACCATCACTCCAAACTTGTAATAGCAGCCACCTCGCTGTAGCAGATATTTAAATATGCTTCACTCTTAGGTTCTCTAGAAATCCCAGCGAGTGAGGAGGCTTACTGTGACCTTGCTGTAGGAACCTCCTGGTGTGCTAACAAGGACCGGTAGAGAGAAGTGAAGGGAAGGAGTGCTTCCATGGGTCTACAGCGAAATCTGTTAAGCTTGTTGGTATTGCTGAAAACACAGATCCCACCTCTCTCCTGATGACAGCCCAAAGCTGCCTGGAGGAGAAGACTGCAAACATGTTCCTCATGTCAAGGGATTCTCTTAACCTCTCTAACCTTTTGGTTTTTGCACAGCAACTGCTTGACATACCGACGCATCTACCTCCCTCCTAGCAGCCCTGATGACCTTATAAAGCCAGGTCTCTTCAAGGGGACGTATGGGAGCCACGGGCTGGAGATTGTCATGTTGAGCTTTCATGGAAAGAAAGCGAAGGGGACTAAAATCACCGTGAGTGCATTTTCCTTTCTCTTAGGTGATTGTTAAAGCACTCTCTTCTTGGTGCCATGGATTCATAGGAGATACCTCTGTCTGGGAGATAGATAGTTGTGGTCATCCCAAACCCTGTTGCTCATGGGGACTGGGTGGCATCGAGTGAATCTTAACACGTGCAGAGTAGCAGAACCCACTCTGCAAAGTTTCTCGTGACGCCACCTGGTTCCCCCTTCCTTTCCTCTCCCTTCCAGCTGTGAGCAGCTGGTAGCAGGTCACTGGAGATCAGTCGCATGTACCTGAGGAGCAGGTACCAAATGTTGGCAGCTCTTCACCGAGGCCAGGCTAGCGAACTCCTTCCTCTCTGCAGGCAGGGATTCTGACAAAATGCAGTTGCAGCTTTGCCTTTCTTTCACCCTTGCGAGTACAGCCTGGCTCATAGCTTTTGATTTAAAATACTGTTTCTGGGAGGGGGAAAGCAGAAGTGGCGTAGACAGCTCAGGGAACAACGAACAAAGTCAGAGTTTTTTTGTTGCCAACTTGGTGACTATAGGGTGAACCATGTAGAAGTCAGATGATGGATGTGGGGAGGATACAAGTCTGAACACTGTAGCACCCTGCCTCTGCAGCCATGCTGTGGCTTCCTCTCTCTAGGGAGATCCCAACATCCCAGCTGGGCAGCAGACTGTGGAGATTGACCTGGCGCATCCTCTGCAGCTACCCGACATCGAGAACCTTCGCGATTTCAGTGAGCTCTCTCGCATCGTCCTGGAGGTCCAGGAGCAGGTGCGTCGGGAGGAGCAGGAGGAGGAACACCAGCAGGAGGAAGAGGACCGCTCCCAGCAGGCTGCCTCTCAGCCTGCTGCCAAGCCCCTGGGAGGAGAAGGTGCCGAGGGGGAAGAGACTGCAGCTGGGGCGGAGGGGACAGCCCAGAACAAGGCACCAGCTTCCCAGCCCTTCGTGCTGCCCATGGGAGTCATATCGAGGAATGAAGACTATCCCCGGACCTGCCGGATTTGGTAACGGGGACTAGTGGTTTTATAGCCTAGTCGTGCCAGTCACTTTTTGAAACGGAAGAGGGGCAATCTCTGAGGCGTGTTCTGCATTTCCTTGCCCTTTAGTGGCACGTGGATCTCCCAGCCCCTTGTGCTCAGGTTTTCTGCCCCTGCTGCCCCATCTCCCACACTCTTGTTTGCTCCCTCTCTTTCTTACTGCACTGTCATCTGTGATCGTGCTTCCTTGCTAGATTTTATCCTGCTACTTCTGAAGCTGGCAAATCTGGTATTCCACCCCCTGCCTTTTTTTTTTGTGTGTTTTGTTTCCCAGAGCTACCCAGCTTATATATTTGGAGATCTGTTCAAACCACTTCCCGTTTCTGTGTGTCATTTGTGTTCCTTGGCTGTGGGAACACAGTGCTGTCTCCCACCCCTCCCTGGCCTCTGGTGCCTTGGGGCTAGCTCTGGAAGGTGCGGAGCACCCCAAGCAGTAGGTACAAGTATGGAGAGAACCTTGTTGAATGGGACCTGGAGTCAGTGAAGCAGCATACTAAATGAAGTGTGGAAAAAGAGCCCGAAAGCTGAGGCTTAGGAAGGTGACCTTCAGCCAAACATCTGTGCTCATGGAAAAACCTACCAATAGCTGGTTAATCCCAGAAGGCCCCTGCTGTCACAACCCAGTTGTGTTTGAATAAAGCCCTGCTCCACCTGCTGCTTGCTTGGAGGTTAGGCTGACCTTTAGTCCTCCCCAGCTCCGGTTAGATTTTTCTTTTTTTAGATTTTTCTTTCTCTCACTTCCCCTGGGTTTTGTCGCAAGGTTTGCCTCTCTGGTCACCCTCTCAACATGCCTCTCCTTTTCTGTGAGGATTGTCTGGGCCTGGGTTGATCCTGGATTACTGGGCTGAACTACAGAGAAATTGAGCCTTGGTGTGCAGGTGCTAATTAGAATAGCTAAAAGCAGCAACCTCCAAATAGCAATGGAGAGTTTCTTTTCTTGAAATGGTATCAACAGTGTTTTGTGCTGTGTGATAAGAACTGACTGAATGTAAAGCTCCCTGTTCTGTAGCACCTGGCAGTGTGCTTGACAGTGGCTTGATCATAGTTTTGTGTGTGTTTGTTTGGGTTTCTTTATTTTATTTTATTAAATGTTGGGTAATTATGGCTGTTCTTATGTATTTTTTGCTATTCTTCTCTCCCTGCAGTTTTTATGGGACGGGGCTTATTGCTGGTCATGGCTTCACCAGTCCAGAGCGAACACCAGGTGTTTTTGTTCTCTTTGATGACGATCGCTTTGGATTCATCTGGCTGGAGCTGAAGTCCTTCAGTCTCTACAGCCGGATCAAGGTCTCTTTCCAGAACGCCGAAGCGCCTTCCCGTGAGGCTTTTGATGAAATGCTGAAGAACATTCAGTCGCTGGCTACTTGACGGGTGATTTGTGATGGACAGGGCTAGGGGTTGCAAAGGCTGCTGCACTCCCCAACCAGGGCTGGGATGGGGATTCCTTGCTCTCGGTACCTCTGAATAAAAGCATGCACTTTTAATAAAGCCTTTTTACCCCAAATGTACACATCCTGGTTAAAATATCCATGACTGCCCTTTCCTCCCTGCCACCCTACACTGTTCCCTTAGCAGTCCTCGTTACCCAGTCTGTAACATAGCTTTGTATAGCTGAAGGGATGCTGCAGAGGAGGAAGAGTTAGACCTTTCTTATTGCAAAAAGAATGTATTGGAAGAAAAATGACTCGGGTCAGAGCTGGATCAGAAGATCTAATTGACTGGATGGACACAAGCTGTCTGCTCTGACCATTAGCAGTCTCCTGTGGAAAGAGCTCTTCTTCACGGAAGGGATTCATTTAAGCCTTTGCTGTGCTCAAGGCCGATTTGTCCTCCCGGGAGACTTGCTTTACCCTCCTGAAAACCTGTGTGGTCCCCTGCCGCAGACTGGCTGGCTGCTTAATGATAAATTGCGTCAGCAGTGACAAAGCACGTCCTCCTCTCCAGAAACCTTTCTCTGGGTGCAGCATCATGAAGAGAGACTGGTGTAATACCTGCATCCTTGGCTTAGTGATTGGCGTGGGTGGTTTCCTTTTGAGAAATTCCCTCAGCTTGGCAGCAAGGGGAGGATTCCCCACTGTAAATGACAGTGTGTGTAGTGTTGCCCTGGCTTCTGAAGCTTGGTGTCCCTGGGGCTCCAGGTCTGGGTGTCAGCGAGCATAGAGGAGATGATTCTCTTTTTCTTATAGGAGCTGGGTACGAGACTGGAAATGAGTGTAAACTGCAGATGCTGGTGCATTCAGAACTGGTTTTGTACCTGAAAGGTTTACCTTGGATCTTTTAAACTGGGCCTGAAAATGTAAAGGAAGGAGAAAAAAGAAAACTAACTGTGAAATAAACCCAAATGCAGCCTGCTGACTCCTGTCTGTGATGGGCAGCAGAAGGTGCCATGTGTTACTGGTACTGATGTGACCCCAGTTATGTGTCATTCTTGTATCAGGTTGCTCTGTGCAGTCTGAAGGAGCGGTGAGGGATTCTCCTAATATTGCTGTGGCTTGTTCTGGCGCCTTTTACGGTTGGTGCTGACAGGTGGGTGCTGCGGCGCCACTCATGGGACCCTTCTGTTCCCTTTCTTGTCACACTTGTTTCATCCCACGTGATTGCTGCTTGCACAGAAAGCTCCTGGGCTTAATTTCTTTCCATGATACCTGCATTCTGTGTGGCAGATCTGAGCTCCACTGGGAAGCGTGGGCTGCAGGTGGGGAAGCAGACTCCCTGTCTGTCCTATGCAGGAAAATCCTGACCAGTGCTAACACACAGACCGTGAGTTGTGCTATAAACCATCAACATTTGCATCAGCACGTGTTAATCCTGTGTAGGAAGAGATGATGGGGATCCTTGTGCGGAGGGAAGAGAGCTGTTTGTAAGGAAGCTCTGGTTACAGGCAAAAATACATTCTTTGTTGCAGTTGCTCTCTGGCTGTGATAAACACGTTTGTTCTCTTTCTGCTACCAGCAGAGTCGGTGTCTAACAAAACTCTGCCTTTACATCTTCTGCAGGTTTTGGTTTGTGAATGTGTCTGTACATGTGTTGCAGTGAGAGGATTCAAGCCCCTTCAGTGGAGAAGTTTCAGTCACTGCCTAGTTTCCCTGACTGTGAGCAGCTTTTATTTTCACTCTCACAAGGGCTTTTTTGCCATTTCTGGCTCTTGAGTGTTCCCTCAAGCTGCGTGAGAACCGAGTCTCCAACAGAGACTTTGAGCAGAAGGTCACGTCACTCACAGGATTAATTCCTGTCTCTTTGGATATAGTTTCACAAACCTCTGGGGATTTGAAGGTGATTTGGGGCACTTTTTTCTTTGTTTCCTACTGCTTTGTCAGTAGTGGAAAACCTGCCTCGGTGTTAGAGGTGAGGATCTGAAGTGCTATTACTGTTCTAGTGAATAAGCTATAAAAAGTAGGTTGTTTCCAAGCAGCCTGGTAGAGGTGTTCCTGTTGGCATCTGCAGAGGGAAGAGTTGACTTGGATCTCACCCCATCATGCGGGGCTGGGAGAGGGGAAGGGTGGCAGTTCTCTGAGCCTTGCTGTGTGGGCAGAGAGGTGAGCCGAAGCTAAAATTGGGCATTTTGCTGCAGCTGCTGAGCTGTGTGCAGAAGGCGAGCATGTGCTTCGTCTTCCAGTCAGAGGTTTCCAGCTTGATGATGCAGATTCTGGGATACCTAAAGGCATTAGGAGTCTGTTCGGCATCTGGGTGGCCAGTTTGTCTTGGAGCTTGCTTTTAGGCTGGCGCAGCCAGTATGTTGGCCGCTTTGTATTCTCCCTAGCGGCCTAAAGGGATGAGAGGTCCCTTGGGCAGCCGTGTCAATCGCTTGTCCCTAAAACCAGCTCTGCTTCAGCTGCAAATGGATCCATACCTCCTTCCTTCAAAGTCCCCACTCACCCGAAAAAAAAAAAAAAATCCTGAAGTTTTACATGACTAACTTAATAGGTTTTGCTTTTTGTTTTTAAAGTAATATTGAAAATCCAGACTGCCTTGAATGCACTGCAGGCATTTGGCCTGAGACCCGAGTCACTGTCTCCTAAGTACAGACGCTGACTCTGTAGCCGGTCTCCTCCCTGTAACCTGCTGTGTTGGGTTGGCTGAGTGTGTGAAGGCGGTGTAGGTATGTTCCGCTGCTGTGGCATAAAATGCTTTTAGTAGTTGTTACCTGCAGCTTAAATTCCCCTTAATATCGGGAGCCTCCTGGGGAGCACAAACCCATGGATTGCAGATGGCAGGAGTGTTTTGCTCGGTGCTGAATACAGGTCTGCTTTGTCACTGGGGCGAGGACCTGTTGGTGGGCTGTTGGCACAGGTTGTGCATCTGCTGTTCTCCAGGCTAAGACAGTTCTTGCAGCTTGTCCCTTCCGAACCTTTTCAGTGGCAGTGTTAAGGGTCTCCCTTCCGAAGGCGAGACCTGCTTGGCTGGCTGGAGAGAAGGGATTTGCAGAGGCTCGATGCCCTGCAGGAACTTTTCACTGCTCAGCTTTGCCCCTGTAGTAGCATCTTTTTATTTATAGTGTACCTGATTGGCCTCAAAATGTCAAATGTGCTCGTCCTGATTAAAGGCAAAACATGCTGATACACCATGGCTTTATTCTGGCTAGAGCAAAGGCAATGAAAATAACGAATTTTGTCTTAATACTACTCCTCCTCTGCCTTCTCTTCTCACCTTCTGCTCCTCAAAGCCTGGCAGGTTTTTGTGTCATTTCAGAAGAAAATTCCCTCTGATTTGGCTTTGGGTGAGGAAAGCTGTCAAGACGGCAAATTTGGAGAGGCTGGCATAAACGCTCTGGGTGCTCTGTGCCTTTGCTGGTTCCTTTGTGCATGGCTACATCGATGCTTTCAGAGAAAAGCAGAATAGCACGACGAGGAGTTATAACTTGCAGCTCTGAAAGATTTGGGAGAGGGGAACAAACAAGAGAAGCGCAGCCAGACATAGTGGCGGGCAATTTGGATCTGAGCATCGTCTGCGGCCGAGGGGGATGCAGCCCCGGTCCTGTCTTCCCTCGTGGTACCTGTGGGAAGCGGTGCTGACAGTGTAGTATTTTGCTGTACTTGTTCATGTTTGATACGGGCTGTACCACTCCCCTGCACAGTATGTCTCAGTGTGTACCCTGCTTCTTTCCAGAACCCTGGCTGTCCGGCTTGTTGGGATATTTCTGTGAGCTGTTGACAGGGATAACGTGTGGCGGTGCCTTGCAGATGGTGGTAAATTTCTGGTGCTGACGTGTCCTCGTCCTGTTCGCTCTGTAGAAAATCTCGGGGACAATTGGCTTTGCTTCTTTATCCCAGATGGGTGGAAAGAGCTGGGGAAGATGGAAAACAACATGTCAAGGGTAGGAATACTCTCTTGGCAGAAGCCTTTGGGAATAAACAAAGCGCTTGCAATTAGGTTGCAGATGAGTATTGCCCCAGTAGCCACAGCAAGAACTAGGGCTTAATTCTAGCTCGGGAGCAATAAGCAAGTGAGTGGCTTACATGCTGGGGCTGTGTTGTGCTCCTAGATCACGCTTTCAGTGTTGTCAAAACACGCGGGTTTGGCCAGCTGGAAAACAGAAGCATCAAAGATCCTCATCCAGCCGGTTTGTTTGTGTTGGGCCTGATTTCATAGCTCTAAATGTGCTGTGATCAGGCGTTGTGGTTGTAGGAGACTCGCTGCAGTCCACGTGGACTCGTCAGGCTTTTTTTTTTTTTAATTGAGGAGGAGGAAAAAGAACGGAGTTACTCGAAACTTTGGCTGTCAGCTTCCCTCTGGAGTGAACAGTAGCCACGGCCACTCTGGAATGGGACAACAGAGGTCGGATGGCAGTTATTTAGGAAATTTGTACTGGAGAGAAAGCAAATTCTTGTTCAGGCGTGCTTGGAGGTGTAAGCTACCAGGAAAAAAACCAACATGCAGCTGGCTCAGTGTTTACTTTTAAGCAAGGATGACTTTTTATTGCTTTTTATTAATTTAAAACTAGTGGAACTTAACGGGAGTGTTGGGTGTTGTGTGGAAATGGGTTGTATAATCCCAACTTGCTAGTTTAGGAAATGATAATGTATTAACTCTGTCTTGTAGCTGGTTGCTCACGTGGCCAATAATCTTCTGTTGTGTTCAGCTGCCAAAGGATTGCGTGCTGGCCTTCGCGCTGCTGGCCAGACGGACGGCATAACTTACCAGTTGGGCAGTGAAATATTTTGAGATGTGTGATCGGGCGGTGGAGTGGAAGTTAAGTTACCAAACTGTGAGTGCCACTGACTTTTTGTTGTGTGCTCAGTTAAAATGGATGATTCTGGGTTTTGTTTGGATTGCGGTGGTTTTTGAGGAAATTTTTGAGGAAAAGAGCACTCAGATTGACTGTGTTCATTAGGTTAATTAAAGCAATCTGCACTTTTTTTCATTGATGAATAGTCCTACTTCCCCTAAGCAGGTGTACCCTGTTTCCGTATGTATTTTGCACTCACCACTTTAACATGACACCGATGGAGTAATCTGGGCATCTCCTGTAGGCTTTGAGTGTAAGTAAGTCTCTCTAAAGTGTCCTGTGGTACTTAATGAAAATGAAAGTGAAACACCACATCCCTGCTTCGTACAGAGGGCAGCGCAGAGGGAAAAGGTGAGCTTTTCTTTCTAAAATGCCATTTGACATCAAAACACCTCGGTTTCATGCCACAAATACCCACGTGGAACATGATAAATGTAGTTTAAAGAACTCGCCTGCCCTGTCTGCTCCCCTGTCTGAGGGATGGGGTTTTGCTTGTCCTTTTGTTTGGGGGTTTGAGAGGAACGGGCTGTCTAAAAGCCAGATGTGACTTTGCAGCACTTGGTCTACTTCATCCCAGGTATCAGAAAGCTGAGCAAAACGCGTGTGTTACTTTTACACCTGATCATTGTTACCCAAGGAGCCTTTTCCAATTTCAAATAATAAAAAGGAAAGTTTTGTGAACTTACTTCTGTTTGCTTCTTTTTTTTTTTTTCTTTTTTTTTGTTCCACAGGAAAGCAGCAGGTGAGTTCCACCCTTCTGACGCGCAGCACTGCACGATAAGAATTAATTTTCCCCTGTTTGGGTACTCGGTGAGCGGTTAAACAGATTTCCTGAAGATGCGAGGCACGCACCCCCGCGCCTCGTGCTGCAAAATCCCAACTCTTCCCTTGTCCCTGTTTTCTGTTGTTTCCCCCCTGCACAGCTCCTACCCCTGCGGGGCCGGCTCCGTCCCACCGCAGATGTGGGGCTGGCAGAAGTAACAACCTGCGCCCTGAAGAAGTCTTTCTGCCCTCCCAGCCACAGCTTTCTCTTTCTGAAAGGAAGCATGTGGTAATCCGGATGTATTATTTTATTTTATTTTATTTTATTTTATTTTATTTTATTTTATTTTATTCTTCCTTCCACTTAGTCTAAAAGAGATCAGCTGGCACAAAACCACAAGGGAGGAGGGGGAGGCAGCGTGATCGTGTAAGCCCCCTTTTTTATGGAATCAGGCTAAAAGTCGTCTGTATTTCTTACGCCTTTTTTCATTTTTCCCTCCCCACCTTCAAATTTACCCCCACCTCAGATCTGAACTGCTCTCACGGCTTTCCCAAAAGAGCGATTATGTTGAAATGGGAGAATTTGTTGCATGAGCTCAGCTGCCACCGAAGAGTCATTTGTCCTCGTGCATCAGGTCTTGTGCCGGGTATTGCGCCAGGACGTACGGCGGAGTCCCCAGTTCGGTGTGAATGGCCCGAGTCCTGCCTCTGCTGGGGTGGGTATTGTGCTTCCAGGTGTGCAACCCAATTCTCCTGGGAGGTTTCTTGGCCGATTATTATTTTTGAGAACAGACCTTGGCCATGGAGCACTAAACTATCAAAGTTCATGCATGAACTTTTAATCTGGAAATGCCTCTGCCGTAACGGCCGTAGTTAATCGAGGGCAGAGCGTGCTGTTACAGCTCCTCGAGCGCCGTCCTCTCTGAATGTGTGACCTCTTCCATTTCCCCCGTTTTTTTAACCGCCAATCCCATGCATTAATTTTCTGGTGCTAAAGGCACATCTGACCCCGCTCCTTCATGTGAAGTGTTCTGTATACGATCACGCAGTCGTTCAAGCCTTAGCAAGGGAAAACAGTAAAACGTGTCTCATAGGCATGCAGTAACTCCCACCATATGTTTGGCCTTTGAGGAGCACAAATGTAGTTTCTCAAGTGGCAGCATTGTTGAACGCCAACCACGTGCACCTCCCGAACGCTGGCTTGCAACCCTCCCTCTCCTTCCAAAGAAACTCAGAGATGTGAAGAGGGTTCGGTGCTGGGCAGCTAAACGCCTCCTGGAGAGGAGCGGGGCAGCGCAAGGGCTAAGCCTCGCTCACCTCCGTTGCCGCAGCCCCTGGCCGAGGAGTGAGGAGGTATCTCTGACCTGGCAGAGGTGTTCCTCAGCAGGTGGGTTCCTCCTGCCGGTTTGGTGATGGATGAACTGCTTTTTCCATCTGCTCGGGGTAAAGTCCCGAGTGTCACGGCCAGTTACGGGCTGTTAACTGTGGAACAGGCGGAGGGTTGTCCCTGTAGTTGTTAGTTTAGAAACCGAGGCCGTGCAAGGGTGAATTTTTCCTTCTCTGGGAAGACGCTTGCTGCGAGCGGGCATGTCCCGCACTGGCTTGGGAACTGTGTTTGCAGCCGCGTCTTCTCCTCTCAGGGCTGTGTTTGTGCTCCACCAAAGAGGCCGCCGCTGCTGTTTGCGGTGATGCTGCTTCTTCCTACTTGGCTTGTTTCTAAAAATCACAAGGTTTCAGTGCTTTAGCGTGGAGTCAGAGGTCTGTTGGTTCCAGCCAGGAAGGAAGGTGGGTCTCCCTTCTTAACGCTGCACGTACGTGCCTGAAAATCAGTTCCCTGCGTGAGCCCAACTCCTGGCAGCAGCTGGAGACCTTACCCTGGGGTAAGGACGGGATGTGAAAGCAACATCAGGTTTTGCCATTCCCTCTCAGTGCAGTACTTGGGCCTTTCTGCCTCATTCTTACTTTATTTTTGGCTGCTGGGAGACGCGTGCTGCTGGGCAGGGCTGGAGCCTCCGACCCCGACCGGCCTGGAAGCCAAACGGAGTTTGGTGGAGGCGTTGCGTGAGCTTATCCAGAGCGCGTGCGAAACACCAGGTCTCGGTCCTGATCTCCCTGCTCCTTCGGGAATGGGCTGGAACGGAGGCGTTTATTCAGTGCTGCTTGGGAGGCTGGGAATTTTTCACTGTTCTCTGCTTATCAGCCGTCTGTTTCACCCTGAGCCCTTTCCCTCCTGGGAGAGGGGAGCGTGGGCTGCCCTCCCTCCTGGTGCAGGAGGGAATGGAGCGGGGACAGACCCCCGGAGGGTCTCACCCCCTCTGGGGCTGCGTTAGAAGCCGGGAGTCGCTGTGTTGAGTTTGGGGAGGGAAGAGGGAGGGTGATTCTTGATCCAAGGGGTGGCGTTTCCCGGTTTCCAAACCTTCGGGGGCACCTAAATGGGGCAACGTTCGACTGTCCAAACTTGGGTCTGCCCCCTCAGCGTCCCTCCCCGGCGCATCGGCTGGGAGGAGGATGAGTAATCGGGTGTGTGCGTTGCTCACCACTCTTTTGGCTTCGCGTCTTCCTCCTCTTCCCAGGGCAAAAGGTTAATTAGTGGCGAGCGCTACATGGCTAATTAAAGAGGCGTGAGCTCTTTCTTCGGTTCCTTGGAGTTGTCACCCTCTGGCTTGCACGCTGCCATCCCCGCTGACACGTTCTTGCGGCCGTTCACGCGTGGGCCGGGCCTGCGTGATGCTCCCTCTTCCCCGCTCCCCGACGCGAGTGGCTGTGCCTTTGGGACCCGGGATTTAATGTCGCAGCGTCCCTTTTAAACCCCGCCCTGGCAGTCACCCTCTCCGGGGCGAGTGTCCCCCCCCGGGGGGTACCGCGGCAGCCGCCGCCGGGCGAGGTCGCTGCGGGGCGGTGCTGCGGCGCGTCGCGCCCGCCAGGGGGCGCCCAGAGACCGGGCACGGGCACGCGTGGGACCACGGACACTCAGGGGATGGGACCGGCACCCCCACGGGCACGCGTGGGACCAGGGCGCTCGTGGGACCGGCACTCCTGCAGGCACCGGCACGTGTGGGACCACAGACACTCGTGGGACTGGTACCCCCGTGGGCACGGGCACTCATGGGACTGGCACTCTGGCAACCTGAGACTCTTGGGATCAGCACCTATGGGACTCAAGACCCCTGGGACATCCCCCGGGATGAGATGGGGACCCTCGGGGTCACCCGTGGGACCCGGACACCCCACGGGACTGAGCACCCCAGGGGACTGGGTGGCAGCACCCCCAGGATGCTCTACCACCGCCCTCTGTCTGCAGCCGCCTGCTGACGGGCAGCTTTGTGCACCCTCCCTGTGGCAGTGCCACGGTGCGTGGGCGGCTACCAGGGGGACCTGGGGACCCCGGTGTGTGCCTGGAGGATGCCTGGCCCAGGGAGATGTGGGGACAGTGTTTTCTCCCACCAAAAATGAGTGGGAAGGGCCGAGCCGGGCAAGGAAGCGCTGGTGAAACGAAACACCCATGTGAAGGGCAGGGAGGGCAATGGGAGTCCGTGGCCACCAGCCATCAGCTCCCTCTGAATTATTCAATAAGCAGCTCGTTAGCTGACCTGACGCACTTCCTTCCCTGCTTCCTGCTCCGTCACCGCCTGCTCTGCCTCGCCGTCTGTCAGTCCAGGCTGCTGCTGGCCCTGGCATCCCCCCGGTCCAGGCTGGAGGGACAGCGTTGTTCCCGCTGGGGCTGGGTCTCCCGTCGGGGCTCACGGGCTGCTCTGGGGTGACACCGGGAGAGGTGAATGGAGCATCTTTCCTGCTCCCACCGCCCACCCTTCTCCTTCCAGTCCTAAGCGAACGGGTTCCCATCAGCTCTCATGGTCTGTCGCTCCTACCCAGGGGACAACCCAAACCCACCTTAGCCACCAAGAAAGTTTTGTGCCTCCTCTGAGCCCCTCCTTGAGGATGCAACTGCTTTAAATTTATATGTAAATTCCCTCATCCGCTCTCCCCCTTCCAGCCTTCCTCTCTCTCCTGTGTTTTTCTGGGTGGTTTTTTCGTGGCTGCCTTCTCCCTGAGGCTTTTTCTCACCTTCTCATCCCTTGCCTCACCTCTGGGAACCCAAATTAGCCACCGGCTGGGGCAGGTCTTGCAGCTCACCCTGGTTCGCGCAGTCACCTCCCTTCCCGCGGAGCCTCGTTTGACCCCATGTCCCTCAGTCCTCGTTACCGTAATACCTGAGACACAGAGCGAGTGTCCTTTTGGCAGTGACCTTGTTACCTGCTCCAGTGCGTTTATCCCACCCGTGCTCCCGGCATATTAGGGGGTGATTTGCAGCCAACTGCCTGATGTCCCCTAATCCCGGCTGGAGGAGGCGAGCTCCGTTATCTGTCACTGTATCAGCAGCGCTAGCGCTGCCTGGCTCAGCCCCCTGCGTGTTGCTGCTAATTAAAAACAAATGAGGAGGGGACGGCTGGCAAGTGATGCGCTAGATGGCTGCAGCTGATCCACTCCATTTAGGAGTTCCGTGAGTTGCTCGAATAAATAATGTGGAAATTTAATTTTCTGCCACTCTGGAAGGGAGAGATCTGGGATATTATTTGTGCTCCCTTCTGAGCATCTTGCTTGCTGGAAAGGGGAAACCTGCCCTCGCTGGGACCCTTCCCAAAGGCTCCCGCGCCGATAACCCATTTGTTTCATCCACGACCGCATCTTGGCTCGTGCTGGTTCGTTAGGGAGAAGGTGCCAAATTGGCCCTCTACCACGCGCGGTGCCTGACACGAGGGCAGCTGGAGGCAATCACCAGCCGGGGGGGAGCCTTCTCCTCTCCAACACAAGCAGATACGGCAGCGAGGGGGGAAAAATACGGCTTAGAGCCGGCAGCCAGCTGGGAGCCAGGCGGTGGAGGCTGTACCCCGGCCCTCGCCGCGCTGTACGGACAATTCCCATCTCCCTCTTTGTTTTCTCTAATTGCACAGGGAGGCCTCCCGGGCACAGCCTGTTTCTTACCCGGTGCTGGTACAAAGCCCTGTGGAATGGGGCTGGGACGTGCTGACCCGGGAACGGGGAATACGACCTTGGAAGAAGGAGCTAACCGGTTTGGGCTTCACCGGGGAGCGATGCTCGGCCGCCCAGCGAGCCGTGGCCGTGGTGGTGACTCTCCTCTCGAGTGCTCAGCCCCGGAGGGGGGTCGGTGAGCAGAGCGGGATGGGTCACCCCCACCCCAGCTACCCCGGCTGGGAGCATCCCTGACTCCGCTGGGGTGGATGGAGGCGTTGGGGCAGCACCGCAGACAGCCAGAGCAGGGTCCCCGCTGGGGTCTCAGCAGATTTAACGCTTTTCTTTAAGCCTCTTGGGCGGGATATTGGCTTCTCCTGCTGGGCATGGGTGCGAGTCCTCTGCAATCTCATTTTGCAACCGTTTCCTTGCCTGCGGCTGGGTTGTTTCGCATAGGAGAGGGCTCAGGGTGGCGAGGTGGAATTACAGCATTACAGACAAAGCCTTAATATAATCTTCTCTGCATGAACAGCGTTGCAGGGGGAAGACACGGGGAACGTTCTGCAGAGCGGGCTTCAAATGAGGCAAGCTGCAGTTCAGGATGTACGCTGAATTGCTTCATCACCGCTCCTAATGGCTTAACCAACAAAATCCATATTCATAAATCAAAACGGGAGCGTGAGCGACCTCTGTTCAGCTCTGCCGCCGAGCTGTGGTGCATTCAGAAATAAGGGCAGATTATATATTGCAGGCAGCAGCTCCGTATATATCTGCTGCAGCTGCCACGACTTGGCCTTGGTGTTTACTGAGCCCAAGGAGAGATGATACAATCAAATCTGTCTGTCGGCGTCTGAAGGATTAGCTGAGTCAACCAGGAAAAAGCTGAGCTAATTTATCATGCTATTTTCAGTACTGAAATGCACCCTGGACGTAATTTCACCCTCAATTACAGATCCCACAGTTCTACAGAGCGTAATTATCGAAAATGTTCTTTTTTTCAATGTATTTAGTGTTTGGACGTGGGCATCGCAGTGGCGTGGTGGCAGCTCTGCAGCCAAGGCTAGCGGATGAGATCTGGGAAGTGGAACCCGCGGAGAGGTAAAATGAATGTATTTGTTCTCTCTGGCCAAGGAAAACGTGGTGCCGGGAGGAGAGCATCACAGATGTGTTGGCAGAAGGACCTGGCGGTCTCTTGCCCGCCATGCAGGGCTGTCACCAGCACTGGGTCAGATCATCTGTGGCTTTTTCTGTGCCCATGAGGACAGAGAATCCACTATTTCCCACCCTGAACCCCACAAAGTGTCGTTGCAAAGTCCAGCACGAAGTCTGGCACTGCCCTTTGGTTATCTCCCCCCCGAGCCAGGCGAGCCATCCCCTGGGGTGCCAGTGCCGGGCCCAAACCCTCTGGTAGCCCTGGCTGGACCCTCCCCAGCATCAAAACTTCCCCAAACTGGTGCCGGCTCTCCCGGGACAGCCTCCCCAGCAGCACGCTGAAGGCACAGCAGCGTCCCTGCCGCAGCCCCCCCGGGCTCGCAGCATCCCCCCCGGCCGATGCCCGCCGGCATCTGCAGGCAGATGCATTTCAGCCACCCCGATTTAACTCCCTCTGCAAATTTGGGCTGTCGGTGGCGATGCCGTGCAGTGCCCGCTGCGGGCTGGTGCGTTTGGTCTCCGCCAGGGAGACCTTCCAAGAAATCAGCCATTTCAAGGCGGAGGGGGGGGGGAAAGAAAACCCAACCCCAAACCGAGGTGAACTGCAAGGGATCTGCTGCTTTAACGCAAACTACCTCCGTTTTGCCGAAAGTTTAGCCGTTTGCCGGCGAGTTTGGCAGCCGCGGAGGAAACGGGCTTTGCAGGGATCCCTCGGGGCTGCGGGGCTGGCCGGTCTCCCAGCCCGGTGCGGGTGAAGGCAGCGGCTCGGTGTGACGGAGGGGCCAAAAATAGAAACTTCACTGCGAGCGGAGCGGAGAGGAATAATACTTTTCCTGAAGCTGTGCAATAGCCTTGAGGCTGCTAACGTGGTGTGATAAGCCGTTGTTTGCCTGTGCTCTGGAGCAAGCGTGTTTTATCTCTTCCTTGTTCCAGCCCTGGAGAAAAAGCCCAGCGATTTTGCTGCCGTGGGACCACCAGGTCTGTATTTTATTATTTCTCTATTCCGGCAGCACCTGGAGACCTGACTTGAATTACGTAGCATGACACGGCTGACGGCCCGGCCGTGCTCTCGGGTTAAAAACCAGAAGCAGAAGGTGCGGGGGAGCTCTGCAGCTTTTTTTTTGGGGGGGGATGGCATGAGCGGATCCGATGCCTTAATTAGGGCTGGTTTGTGAGTCTGGGGAGTCGCGGGTGCCGATGCCCGGGCCAGGCTGCTCCCCCGGAGCCGCTTCGAGGGGCGAGCGCAGCCGTTCCGTGGCACCAGGAGGAGGAACCGTGGGCAGCCGCCTGCGCAAACAAGAGGCCCCAACGAGGAAACGCCACGAGCCGGGCTGGGGAAAATCCCAACCTCCTCGTGCAAAGCCCGGGGCTCGAGGAGAGGATTAAATCCCAGATAAGACTGGGATTCTCCCATCCTTCTCCTGCCCCTGCTTTCAGGGGAGGGGGTGCAGCTGGTTCGCGCGGGAGCACGGCGACGCCAGGCGGTTTTAGTGGTGCAGAGTTTGGTGCGTAGGAGAAAACCTCACCGACACCCTCCATAAAAGACTGAAGTTAAATGTTAAGCTAATTAGCTATTTTATTAGCAAGCAGCTCCGGGTGATAATGTCTGTAACAGTTTAGTGGCCGATTGCCTCCTGCAGCACCAACGCCGCGCAGGTTTAGATGATTTTTTTTCCCCCTTTATACAAGTCTTTGCAAATCCCCTCCTTTGCCTCGCATCTGCCCTGAAGCGCCGCTGACAAAACCGGAGACTTTTCCCAGCTTCAGCCCATCTCCGGGAAGGAGGATGATATAAAACTTGAAACAAATTACATTGTGCATTCGAGTGAGGATGCTCGAATGCGTTTTCTTTTCCTAATGACGGAGGCAGTGGGAATTGCAGCACCATTAATTTCTCCTTTTGCCTCCTGCGAGTTGTCAGCAGCTCTCCTCCTCGCCTCGTAACTACGGCATCCAACGGGTCGGATGCTCTGCTGCGGCCCCGGCACCTTTTGTACGAGCTCAGTGCTGAAAAATAACCGGAGCAGTCCGGGAAATGCCGCGGGGCGAAGCCGGGAGCCACGGGAGGCGGCAGGGATGCAGGGTTTGCAGCCAGCTCCGGAGGAGCCAGCCCGGCCCCGGCATCCAGGCCTGCCGCTTCCTGTGGCGTTTCCTTCTGTTTTGTGCCTTTTGAACCTTTCGGGGTTTCTCGCTGTTGGCGGAGGGTGGGGAGATGGGGCGGCCGCTGCGCTTTAAAGCATTTCCAGCCCGGAGGAAGATCAGCCGTGCTGCTGGCCCTTGGGATGGGAAACCACCGCTCAGAGTACAATAAAGGTTATTAAATGTCAGGGAGAAATAAAGCCGCCTTTTTTCGCCTTTTTTCTCTTTTTCCCCCCGCCTGGCTGAACCGGTTTGCAGGCGCTTTGTGCCACACTTGGAGCAGTGGGAGACGGGGACCGGGGCAGGGGAGCGGCTGCCTCGGGGCATCCCATCGACTCTGGATTTGGGATGGGGGGGGTTACTCCTCGAGCATTTGGGGATCCTGGCCACGGGTCAGGGACCTGCGGACCCGACCTTACGCAAGCGCAGAATTAAATGGGTGTATTCCCTTCACAGCCTCGCAGGGGGTTGCTTGGGTTTGGCTCACGCTCTGGGCTGCGGGATGCATCCAGCTGCCTCCGTCGCTGGCTGCTAACGTTGCCCCGACCCTTTGCCAAACGCAGGGGTGTCGGTGACGGCGCGGGAGGCGGTGACACCGGCTTAGCTGGCCTCCGCCACACCTCTCCTCCCGGCCCCGTGCCCTCATGGCCCAGCAGTGTGAGCAGCAACAGGTCTTTCCAGTCCTGCCCTGGCGCTGCCCCGGGTGGCATTTCGGCAGGCAACCCCTTCGGGGCTCCCATCCCGGCTCTCGGGGCGCATCGGCAGCGGGGCGGCACCCGGGGAGAGGCAAAAGCCCTTGGTGCATCACTGGCTTGCCTTGTTTATCTTTTATTTTGACAGTTGTAGCTTTAATTAATCATCGCGTACCGGTAAATGCTTGCAAAACTGTCCCCGTAACGCCAGGCTGTGTCCTCGCCGGGACCGAGCTCGCCGGGGCACGTAGGGCATCGCCTCCTGCCAGACGCTTCTTGCCCGCCGGAAGGAGCAGCCCCGGGGAGCCAGCGCCCACGGGATGAAGGTAAAAAGCAAATTGGTGCTTTGGGGCTCCCTGGGGAACGTGCTGGGGCCGGAGCAGCCCCTCGGGGCTCCTGGAGGGTGGGCGTCCACCTGCAGCATGGCTGATCCTGCCTGGAAAAGCCGCTGGAGTCTACTGGGTGCTGGCCTGCACCTTACAGGGCAAGAAGAAGGTGTGGAATGGCAAAAGTTGGCAAATTTGGTGTGGTTTGGAAATTGAGCATTTTTTCAGACTGTGAGCAGGATGAGCCCTAGGATCAATGGCCAGTGGTCCAAGAGCAACTTCCATGAGGTCCCAAATCACGGCATCTCCCCTGCTCCCCCTCGGAGGCTCATCCACGGCACCGCTGCGATGCTTTCCTCTGTATTTTTACCTCTGCCGTGCTGCTGCTGCCGCCGAGCTCTCTTCGTTTTAACAGATGGCTGGAGTGACAATTACTGCCTCAAAAGACTATATTTATAAATTCCTTGTTGGGCTGTTATCCGGCATGTGATAGAGCTTTACACAGAGAGCCGAGAGTCACTGCTGGCTGTTGTAACTGGAAAGGAAATTCTGTTGCACAAAGCCCTTCAAGAGAGCGTGACGGGTTTTGCCGGGGAAGCAGCTTTGGTGGGTGTGTGCAAAATGAGTTTTGTTTGCTTAGATTTGGTACATGTTAAGAAATAGTCACCTGGGGGTGACTGGCACCAGCTGCCTGGCATCCCATCCCATCCTATCCCATCCCATCCCATCCCATCCAAAGGGGCATGCTGTGCCGCGGAGGGCTGCGTGACCGCGAGGCAAAGCTGCCTTCCATGGTTCCTGGAGTTAATTTAGTTGCTTTTCTCCTCTTCTTGGTTATCATGTTCATGAATTTGGAAGCTCTTAATGCAAAATAATTAGGAATGGGGTTCTCTAGGGATGGAGTAATTTCCTGTCTGGAAATGCAACGGGTCTTTCATCCTCCCCGTCCCTGCCCGCTCGCTGCTGGGCACTGTGCGCTGCTGATGGGGAAGGTCGATGGTGATGCCCGACGTGCCAGGCTGCGCATCGAGGATTGCAGAGGATGCTGGCGATGTTAAAGTGAAATCAGCCAACCCTCGGGAAAGAAGATTAGGAGAGCAGGGAGGTCTGCGGGGAGGTGACACCGAGGCAGGAGAGGATGGGTGAGGTGGTCTGCTCAGGAATCCACATCTTCATCAGGATTTGGAAGTAAATGCAGGAAAATGGCATTTTGTCCCCTGTCAGCACGTCGTGCCCTTAGCATCTGCATTGCTGGGCTCGAGTCATCTGCACCATCTTGCTGGTGACCTTCCCTTTGGTGCTGCGGCCGCCAGCATCTCCCGAGCATCCCCTGCGCTCATCCTGAGCTGCTCATGTCTGAATGCCCCGAGGACCGCGGGACCGCCGTGGGCTCCTCTCTCGCCGTGTGTGGGTTGGTGATGGAGGGCCACGCTCTGCCTGGGTAAGACGGCACGGTTGGAGGTGATAACCGTGACTTGTCACCCTTTTCTAGCAACCGAGCCAGAGGGAACATAAAACATGGGAGCTGTGCTGGGCAAGCGCTGCAGGTGTCAGCACGTTTTGGGGAGGCCGGTGGGGACACCGCGGGGTTTTGCCCAGTGTCGCACTGCAGTGCCGGGCTGCCCGCATGCCTTTCCCCAGGAAACCCGGCGGTTTGCACAGGCTGAGGCGTATCCTGCCACGCTGAGGCCCCTTCTGCCGCTTTGGGAGCCGCCCCGTGATGCTGGCGAGGTCCTCGCCACCGCCCCGGCCCCGTGACACCGCCGGAGCGGAAAGCTGAGCCGTCGCTCCCTGATGCAACCTTTGCACTCCCGGCAGCCCCGCGTTTGCTCCTCGCCCATCCCGCCTGCCTCGCATGGGCGGGAAGGATTAAAACCACCTTCCTTCTTCTCAGCTCCACCGCTGCCGATACTCCCTGGGTGGTTTGCCGTGCTCCCGTGGGCTGGTTTAGCGGGAAGGGAGAGGAGGAAGAGCGGCGCTGAGGGGAATTATTTAAATTGCAGGTGCAGCAGGGGCTCTTCCCCAGGGCCGTCTCGCCACGCAGCCAGCAATGGTGTGTACGCAACGCCCGCGCGGGCCCCGGCTATTGCTGTATTTAGCGTTTGACGGAGCCAAACGCGATGGAGGGAAAAGCGCAGGGAGAGGAGCCCCGCTCCCGCTGCTGGAGCGCGTGTCAGCCTGGCCATCTGCGTCTCCCCGGGAAGGCATTATAAATAGGTTGGGCTGCTTTCCTTTTCCATGGCATAACTTTTCGGCGCTCTGCAGCTTACGGGGAGGCTGAGGGTAATTATAACACCTTCGTCCTAACTTGCTGACGCCTGCCTCCCTCGCCGAGCTCCTCTAACGCACGTGCTGTGGCAGATGTTTGCTAACCGAGAGAACCCCGGGGAGACACGGGGAGGCTTTTTCCTCCCTAAAGAAGTTAGCAACAAGGAGGAGCGTGTCTCTGACAGCCTGTGGCAAGCTCCGCTTTGCTCAGTGGAGAGGTAAGTGGCAGCTGGCGGTGCGGTCGTGTCCCCCCGCCATGGGATCCAGCCGTGGGGTGGCCCCAGGGAGGGCAGAGCATCACCACAACCGAGCTGCGGTGGGGAGTGTGTGCTCCGGCGTCTTCTGCTCGGCGTGAATAATGCACCAAATTGCTGTGTTTTGGGGCTGGTTTCGTAACCTCGGTCCCAGCTGTGATTTACTGGGCCAAGCCGGAGGTCAGCGCAGGGCTCGTCCCCTCCAGCTCTTCCATTGTGCCTGGCTAAGACAGAGAAAACCCTGTGTTTTAAACCACATATACACCCGGCGAAGGAGAAGCTGCTTGGCAGCACCTGGCTGCGTTCGGCTGCATCCTGGCTGGGATGTGCCAGTGGGGTGTGAGGCTGGGAGCGCAGGCGGATCCTCATCCTTAGATACTTCCATAAGCGAAGAGAAGGAAGCTCTGGTGATCTCCGCATCAGAGATTCAGCCGGGAATAAGGAAACGAGAGGATTTTCCCAACCGTTGTGCAAATAGGGGCGTTCAGTATGGGAGGGTCCAACTTAATGCCATAAACCAGATTGGATTAGGAAGGATTTGCAGGGGGCCAGTCTGGAATAGCGGCTTATTTAGTTTTTTAGCAGCCGTGTCACAACCGTACGCGGTGTTGCAACACGCTGTTGCGTTGTATGTTCACGTTGGGGTGTTGGGTTTGAAGGGTTTGGTGAGCTGCTGGGAGCTCCTGGGCTGGGCACGGGGGAGACGGTGCGGGGTGGCCACGGTGCGGGGTGGCCACGGTGCGGGGTGGCCACGGGAGGGTGATCTGGGCTGTGAGAGGGCATGGGAGGACACGGCTAGATAAGCACCGGGAAGCCGGCATCTTCCTTGTCTTGCGAGTCTGAACCAAATCCCTTAGCCCATGAGACTGTGGAGGGTGAGTATCCTTTGGGGCTTGGATGGTTTCGTGCTGTTGTGGGTCCTTTTAGTGCAAATTAATTTATCGTTATGCAAGTGGCTCTGTGGTGTTGAAGTGTCTTGTTGCCCTTGTCCCACTCCGTGTGTTTTTGCTGTGCTCTGGGTGCCCTGGTGGGCAGCCGCAGACACGTCCAGCCGCAGCAGAGGACCTGACCCTCTTTTACGGGGCTCAACTCACACCGTGGCGTCAGCCTGGCCCCGTGGCGTTTGCATGCGAGGCCTGGGCTTCGGGGCTTTTATCAGAGCTTTGATCTCGTTTCTCCCTGCTCTCGCTCTGCCCCCATTCCTTCCAGCGGAATTTTGCATCACATCCTTCTGTCTTCGAAACCCCGGCTCCTTTCCGGAGCTGTCAGCGCCTTCCCCTGTGCCCTGTGCCCAGCCCCGCTCTCCTGGGCGGCTTTTTGCTCAAGGGCGTGAAGCAAAAAATTGCCCAATACTTTAGTAACTTCCACAAAAGAGGTGCTTCCCCTTGTAGCTGCCGAGGAGGTGGGGATGTCGCCCGCTGCTCAGCGCCGATTCCTCCTCTCTGCCTCCCTCCCGGTGCTGGAGAACTGTCCCCCGGCAGATGTGAGCTTGGCTGTCTCGCGGCGCCCGCCTACTGCTGGAGTCGTGCCGTGTTGTGATCGGGGAAAGAAAATAGGCCACTTATCGTGTGCGACAGACACAGCCACCCCCGGAGCCTTTGTCTGCAAAAAGGGGAATGGAGTGATGAATATCCACGTCAGTCCGGGGGCAGAGCTGCAGCTGGAGTCCCGGCGCCCCGGTGGGTCTGCGGGCGCCCACGGGCTCCCTGAAAAGGCACCGAGGAGGGAGGTGGGTGCTGGAGGGTGGATGCGGCTGCCAACGCGGGGGGCGGTGGGAGATGGGTCTCGGCTGGGGAGTGGGGTCCCTCCATCTCACCAGCAGCTGCTCTCCCAGGTTTTTTGGGGGGACGCCACCCTGAAGAAGCTTCTTGGAAAGCCTCGAACATCTCATATGGGCGCAGGTGGGTTAATAACCCAACCTGAACCTTGGCGGAGACGGGATGCCCTGGTCCTTGGCTGCTTCCAGCCGAGGCGGTGTGCCATGGCAGAGCCACGGGGCGGATGCTCTCCCAGCGCCCCAGCGAGCAGTCCAGGGCCTCTCCTTTCCTCATTGAGGTGAATCATTCCTGGGGAAGGCTGTGAGTTACCGAAGCAGGTGGAGCAGGCACAAAACTGCCCTTCTCCCATCCCGCTGCTGGAGGCTGGGTTTGGTTCGGCGCCAGGAGCGTGCGTGCCGGCACATCGCCGGGGTTTCCGTCTCCCGCGCTCCGGTGCAAACCCAAGGTCAACAGTGGAAGCAACAGATAAAAAAAACGCAACCTGCAAGTCGTGTTTTATAGATCGGGCATCCACGTGAAAACCCAACCAGCAAGAGCCAGCATGGGGAAGGTGGTTGAACCCTCACCATCACGTTACATAAAAACTGGGGATCTGGGATGTGTTTTTACATGTCACTTGCAATTTCTGAAGTCTGACTTAATTATAATAATCACCCTCAGCAGACAGTCAATTAGTAATGCTCTTGGATTTCTGCTGAGCTCAAACTTTGTGTCACAAATGTGTTGTTGCCTCCGTGGGCTGCTGCTGATGTGTGCGGGGGGCAGGCAGCATCCCCTCCACGCGGGGATGGACGGGGCGTTGAGCAATTTCACACTAATTGGCTCCATATGAGCTCTCCTGATGAGGATGCTCCGTGGCAGGAGTGACTCACCCATCTCTCTCGCCCCTGCATGGCTCGAAAGGACTGAACAAGCCATAGGAAGGCTTTTGACTCTCTTCCAAGAGTGCCCTTGTGTGGCAGCATCTGGGTTTGGCCAGGCTGTGTCGCGGATGCCGCAGCCCCCTCAGCGCCGGTCCCAGCATTATTTCCCTGGGTTCATACGGTGTGCTGCTCACGGGCTGTCCCTCCACAGCATCTCTTGGGGAGGAAGATGCTGATGTTACAGTCAAGCCTGATTTTCACTCCCCGTGGCGAGCAGAGCAGGACTGGCTAGTGCTGCTGGTCCTCCGGGGCATGCTGGGTCAATGATCGTCGTCTCCCTGCCCATGGAGGATGCTCTGATACAGGAGTACAGAAAAAGGCTCTGCTTTAGGTTGGAGTGATGCTGGAGCAGGGAAGATAAGCAGGACCAGGGATGCCATGCTGACATGGGGGGTTTCCAGCATCCCCTCACTGTCACCAGGTGCGTGCCACTGCCTGGGCAGTGCTGCAGAGCTGGGGGGCCATTGCTCCCCCAAAACACCCCTCTTTTGCAGACCTGTTTGGTTAATGCGGTCAGTGGCTGGCCAAGTGACAGGGTCCTTTTGGGAGGGCTGAGATGCCCTGGCAGAGGCTGGCAAGGGTGGAGGTGGAGGGGCTGGTGGTCTCCTCTGCATGGTCGTTTGCTTCTCTTTGTATCAGAGACTCCCTGTCGCAAGCACCCCAAAATTGCCACTCGGGCATGTAACACCCCCTCTGGGACACCCCTCCCAGGGGTCTCGCCCTTTCCCTCTCTCCCATCTCTTTCCACAAAACCCCTGGAGCTTTTTCTCCAGTGGTGCCAGGGGAGAAGCTGGACTTCACCGATGCTGCCCTCCGAGCAAGCAATAATTCCCCCGAGCGCTGCCCTCGTCCCGCCGCACGCTGCACCGGCTGCTCTCACCCGTTTTCTCCTCCCCGCTGGGGCTTTTCTCCCTCTGATCTCCACAGGTATTTTTTTCCCCTGGAGTGTCTCATCTGGGGAGGAGCAGAGCGGGTAACACAATCCTCAGGGCTCTGAGTGATGGGGAGACTTAAAAACCAGCTAAAGGTGACAGAAAGGGCTGGAGAATTCCCCTTTGATAAGAACCTCCCTAATTTTATTTAACATTTTGGATGTCTGCGTGCGCAGGGGCTTGGACGGGCTGTTTGGGGGTGGGGGGATGGGGGTGATGAGAATCCCGCCGCAAGGCAAGCGCTCTCGCAGGGGAATGGCTCTCGGGAGACGGCCGCGCTCGGCCGGCCGTGAAAACCGTGGCGAAATGACACAATGAGCGTTTTCCTTCCCCTTCCTCCGAGCCGGCGCCGCAGCCAGCCGGGCTCTGCGCGCAGCCGTGCGTGCCTGCGTGGGCACCCAGGGGGGGACGCGATGCGCCTGAGCTCCGGAGGGAGGGATCGCATCGTCCCCACGTCGCCTGCATCGGCTGCTCCCCGGCGTGCTGGCCACGCTGGACTCAGCCTCGCTGGATGCCGCTGACCCGCCGGCGAGCGAAGGTGCGCCGAGACTCCTGGGTGCAGGTAAAAGGCAGGGGAGGGAGGGATGGCAGTGACCTGGGGACACCAGCCCTGCTGTGACCCTGCACAAGGACAGGCCTCGGCGCGGCAGCACGGTCTCCCCCCGCTGAGGTTTAATCCGTTTTCTTTCCCCGTCTCACGCTGGGAGGGGATAACCCGCTTTCTCACGGCCCAGCCGCCGAGGCGACGCCATCCTCTCTTTAAACTCAGCCCGTCGGTCGGATGCATTCATCCGGGGAGGATGGAGGGTCCCCGGGCACCCGGCGAGTCCCTGGGCTCCATCAGCAAAAGGCTTCGGCCGCGCTGCCGTGCCGCTGCATCTTTACCCATGAACCCAGCAGCGGAGGCTGGAGGCAGCATCTCCCGTGGGAGTGTGTGTGGGGAGGAGGAGGGGGGGAGCTGAGTGTGTTTGGGGCAGGGGAAACCCTCCCGTGCCTTTCGGGGAGCTCGTTTCCAAAATACAGCCCGGTCCCCGGGGTCCCCGGGTGAAATTTTGCCCGGTGAAAATGGGAATTGCAGAATAAATAGCTCGGTTTCAGGGCTCCCCGGGGCTGTGTGTCCCTGGCGGGGGGGTGAAAGCTGTGCTGCTGGCGAGTGTTACAGGAGAAGCCGCTGCTCCTCGGCACAAAAGCCGGTGTTCCGCAGCCCAGGTCTATTCAAGAGACATTTAATTCTCTTCTAAAGTCCAGGCGAACGGGGAGCTGCCATCTGGTGTCTGGTGGCAGCAGGAAGAAAGGGCTTTTTGCGAAGCGGGGCAAGTTGGGAGCTTGCTGGGTTTCAGATTGTCTTGAAACGGCGCCGTTATTATGGCTGAGCGAGCTGGCTTTGTCAAGTGACCCGTGTGGGTTAATGCTGCCTTTGAGAAGCGGAGGGGTCCTGCCTGCGGCTGCCCGACCCAGCAGGCAGCAGAGCCCCGCAGAGCGATGCTGGGGCCAGGGGAAGAGCCCCAGCTGGGGAGGAGACCCAGGGGACCAACGGTGTTCACATCACCTGCCAAAAAGCCTGCATCAGGGGCTGCTAGGGGATGCGACCCCAGCCGCAGGCTCTCACCCCGCTCTCCGGCTCGCCCCGGCTCGCTGCAGCCCTGAGTGCTGATTCTGGCATGCACCGAGTGCGTGCGGTCTCTGCTCTGCTTGCACAAGCACAGCTGAGCGCAGGTCTCAGCTCACCGCCTCCCTGGTATTCGGGGAATCATTTTTATTAAGTTGCAGAGGCTGTAACTTCTCAGCGGAGTGGCTGGGCAGCCGCTGCGGTCGGGGGTAGGACGGCTGTGCCTTGGCGAGGACGCGGTTTGAGCCCTGACAAAACGGGGAGCGTGTCCCCGCTGCCAGCGCAGGGAGCACAGCAGATCCGCAACGGGGACAAGCAAACTCAGTGTGGGGGAGTTTCAGCTTCTCCGAGTCCCAGGGCTTGTTTAAGCAAGGAGGTTTGTGCGTTTAAATGTCCGTGGGGCACTTTGTCAGGAGGGAGAGGTGCTGTACCTTCGGCTTTAGGGTGGTTTGAGGGATCCAGCGCTGGATGGGTCTGCGTCCCCCAGCTGTGACCCCGCTCCCGGGGTGTTCACGCTGTGGGAGAGACGCCGGGGAACAAGACTGACCAGTTCCCCTGGAGGAGACAGGCTGTTCCCTTACGGCACAGGGAGTTTTCCTTGGCAGAAACAAAGCTTTGCCCGCGGTGCCTTTGCAGAGCCCTGCCAGGCTGGCCCAGCGCCCGCCGCGGCACCTCTCACCGGTGCCGAGGTGCTTTGCCGGGACGGACCCGCGGGTGCAATGGAGGTGGGCGGCTGCGTGGTCTCCCCGGGGAGCGCGGGTACCCGGAGCTGTTGCAGCGGCCGCGGCACAAGCAGTGTGCCCGCGTCGGACACCTCGGTGCAGCTGCGCGGTGGACAATGCGAGCCCGGGTCTGCGGGGACCTGGATGTGTTCGTGGGTGTGTTGAGCACGGGGTGGGTGAGACAAACGTGGCTCTCCATGGTGGGCTGCAGCGTGGAAAAGTGCCAGCGCTGGGAAATGACACTTTGCCCTGTCCCTCTGGTGGCAATGACACCCCGTGTCCCTTCCCCACACACACACATTGGGTCTGTGTCCTCTCTGGGGCAGCAGGACATTCGGTGGGAGGAGGTAGCAATGCACCGTCCCCTTTCCCGCAGGTTAGGGAGGACATGTCCTCTGACATGGCTGGGAAACGGAGACGTGGGACGTGTTTAAACCTCCTCTGCTGCAGAGCGAGACCAAGCCCTGCCGCTGCCAGGGCACGATGCTGCCCACGCACTGCGGGAGCATCTCTCTGGCACAGCTCCCCTGGCTCCGAGCAGCAGTGGGACAACCGTAGCCCTTGGCATGGCGTGGATGTGCTGCTGGAGATCTTGGTGGAGCTGGCGGCTGAAGGAACAGAGCTGTCCCCTCTGGGCTGCCAAGCCGCGTCTTGCAAGAATATTTAATTGTGTTAATTTCCCCTTCCCCAGAGCAGCATCTCCAGTGGGGGATGTAAATGGGCTGAACGTCCCCAGGGGCTTTAAGAGCCCCTGCACTACGTGTTTGGGTGCCATCCCAGCACCCAGGGAGCAGGGGGCATGGAGGGATGTACTCTTGTAGCTACAAGAAGACAGCCAGAGGTTTCTTCATTTTAATTACAGTTTTTAATCGCTCCTGACGGCTCCAGGCTGGAGCACCGTCTCTGTGCAGGACGCAGATGCGAGTGTGGGTTCGAGCGCTGCCATTATGCAGGATGCCGCCCACGGCCTGAGCTGCTAATGAGGATTAGCCGAGTCTGTCACCCAGCTCTGGGGACGGGGCGGGCAGGGGCTCGCAAGGGGCCAAGCCCTGTGGCCGGGGAGCGAGGAGAGCTGGGCCGCACACTGGCTGAGTCCCACTCCCCACTGGGATTTCCATCTCAGCAAACTGGGATGGTCCCCCACTTCCCAGGAGTGAATTGCTGAGGTCTTGCAGCGTACCTGACCTCAGCACCCAGCACACCTGTAAAGAGCTCCAAGGGGAAACTCCGTGCATGTTTTAGGGATGCTGGGAGAAAGTATCTCATCCTGAATTCCCTGGAAAACACAGGCTTGCCTTGCCAGGACAGCCTGTGGCATGGGGACAGCCTGCTGGCACAGTGAGAGAGCTGCTCCAGGGGGTCTGCTGGGTTTGGGCAGGACGATGGGGTCCGTGGTGCTGGCAGGAGGGGGATTTTTTGGTTTACCATGTCACCTTGGCCAGGCCACTCATCTCACAGGGTAATGACAGTCCCCGGGGTGGAGCGATGCTTTTGCCCAGGAGTGAGCATCACGCCCTCGGTGCGTTGCTTGCGCCAGCACTGGCAGTGGCACATGAGCACGGAGGGTCCCTGAAGGCTGTGCTTGAAGTCAGGCTGTGTCGTGTCCTTTGTCATCGCTGTTCTCCGCTCTCGGTCCTGTGGGTCCCAGTTCAGCATCGCTCAGTGAGGCTCTGGGGGTGATTTTATTTTTTTTTTTTTGCCCGTGTGTCATATCCCCAGGCTTTGCCAAGAGAAGAAGGAATTCAACTGCAAACCTAGACTGGGTGGTCCTGTCCCTTGGAAAGTATGCACTGGGACCAGGGTGGAAGGAGGATGGCAAAGCTGTGACATTCCTCTGAAACAGGGCAGCACAAAGATCCGCCCTCACCCCCAGCTCCATCGTTTGCCATCCCAGCTCCTCACACCTCCCTTCCTCTGCCGGCACTGGATTTAAACCCCCACGTGGGTCCCTTCAGGGCTTGCACACTCCTGTCTCGAGGCAGAGTCCTATGGCATCTCCCGTCCCTCCCTGCCTAACTCCTCGGGGCACTGGCCCACCAGCAGCCCCGGGGCTCGGAGCTGCACAAACCAACTTGGTTTTGTTCATCTCCCAGTGCTGGTAGCAGCGTTACCCCCGGGTACCCGGGCACGGCGTGTCCCACCACCCACAGTTCTCACAGAGCCCACGTGCTGGGGGGTCGGTAGGTTTTACCCCCTTCTTAGAGAGGTGAGACATCGCAGGGGTCGGTGCAGGTGGAGGAAGCGGTGAAACTGGGCAGTTCCCTGGTTGTGGAACCAGCAGGAATGCTGGATTCGAAGGCAGATCATGGATGAAAGCTGCTTGCATGGTATGTGCACCTATAGGTGCATCACGCAGACCTAGCCCAGCATTTCTTTTTAGTAAAACCAGGCCTTTTCCAAAGTTTCAGGGCACCGTGGGTTTCCTGTGGCGTTTCCACGCGTGGCTCCAGCCAACTCTTTCTTCACTGATGATATTCCCGGGCTGGTGTCTCCAGCGGGAAGACGTGGATTTGTTGTATGCCAGGTGCCCATGGGGAATACAGATGTGCTGGAAGATGCTTGCTTGCAAGAATGCCCGAAGTCAGCTATGTGCTACCTTGTCTGTTTGGTTGAGCTTCGTGGTTAAAGTCAGCCCAGGAGCTGCAGGACCTGAAAGATGCTGAAGCTCATGATGGTGCTGAAGTTCATGATGTTGTAGTAAGGCTCCCAAGCAGCCAAAAAGCCCCGTTTTAGTCCAGAGCCTTCATTCGCTCTCAAACTCGGCCCAGCAGCGGCAAGGCAGGAGCGGGATCCCCCAGGCTGTGCCTGGGCAGTGGTGGGACATGCAGCTGGGCTGATGTCCACGTGCGGATGGAGCCGAGCACTCAGGCTGGAGGACCTGGGGCTCTTGGTTTGTATTTTGGCTATTCCTTTCCTGGATTTGTTCCTCTGGAGCAATGACTGGGTTGTGGAGTGGGTGTGGGGCTGAGTTTGAGGCTTGTTTTGTTTTTGAAGCTCTTCCGGGCTCCGTGCTGAGAAGCCAGCAACCTTGGTGGTGGCGGGTATGCCTGGGAAGCCTGGGCACCCACGGCAGCTGCCAGCACCTTAAAATACATTTTGTGGCCTTCGTTCAAGGGCAGGGCTTTATCGTGAGCTCGTCAGCAAGTGGTTAAACCCTTTCTGGCCCTCTGCGAGCAGAAGGCACTCACTAATGGTGCCTGCAGTGCTGGCCAGGCTTCTGCTGAGCTCGCAACGCTGCTTACGCCCGCCGTGAGCGCTGGGGTCTCGCTCAGCCTGCACCCCAGCTCCTCTCTCATGGAGAAGGAGGCGAGGGATGCTGGGAAAATACGGGTCGATGTGTTTTAGAGCGGTTGTTCGGGCAGTGGGGTGCGCCGAGAGCTGTGTGTGAGCTCCTGCGAACCAGAGCCAGAGCTGATGTCTGAGCAGTGCATCTTCATTTATATTTGTTTTCTAGAGCTGGAACTCCCTTAATCTTGGCTATGCCTTGCTCCTAAGCAGTGTGTTGCTTGGGGCAGCCCCTGCAAAGCTCTCCGCTCGGCCGTGCGCAGGATGGGGGGCAGCCCAAGGGCAGGCTGGGCATGGCGGGGGGCTGGTCGGTGGCTCTCGGATGGGCTGTGCCCCCCCCCCCCCNCCCGTTTGCAAAGTACCAGTGCCGAAACGCTGTCGTCTCCCCGAGTCACTTAGTGGGAGCAATTCTGATTGGGATGGACGCCCATCTGGTAGAGGAATTTCTGCAATTTCTTTACAGGATCCATGTGAAAGGGGACATCTGGGACTCTTTGCACGCCGAGGAGCGCCCAGCTCACAGGGTACCTGCACAAAGTCTTTTGGACGGGACTTTTTTGGGTGTCGCATCCATGCAGTGGCCATTACCTGGGCAGGTGGATTTGTTGTCCCCACCAATTCCCTCCCATGAAGTGCAGAACTGAGAAAATAGTCTCAAAAAGCTCCGACAGCTCGGTTTGCAGATCTGCCGCCTTCTGCTTCCAGGCACGGTCCCGAACGCTGTGCACGGGAGAAAAGCAAGTTACAGCTGAGGGAGGGAGGCACATGCTGCAAAGCACAGCTGCGTGAAGGTCCATCGCGTGCATCCTGGCCTTCCTCCTGTTAAAACACAACCTGGGATGGTCGGAAACGAGTTGGCGCTTCCGGCGTCGTGAGGAGGCAGCTCTGAGCCCAAACTGCAGGTGCTGGAGGGGCTGGCGGAGGAGGTCCCCGCTCCATCCCTGCAAAAAAGGGACTTTGCAGCTGCCTTGGGAGCGGGAAGGGCCCAGGGGGAGCAGATGGATGAAGCGCAGCGTGGTCCCTGCAGCTGGAAGGGCTGGTTGGAGGCGGGGGTCACGCTGCCCACGGTGGGGGCCGAGCCGAGCTGCGGCTGGCCGGGTCCCCACGGGCACGCTGCCAGTCCCTCCCGCGCCGCAGCTCCTCGCCGCCCTACGGCCACCGCTCTCGGCGGCTCGCTGACTGCAGCAGTGTCCTTGCGGCTCTCCCGGGGACCCGGGTTTAGGTGCGTGAGGGGCGAGAGCGGGGTTCGGTGCGAGGGAGGGTGGGAGAGCGGGGCGCCAGCGGAGGCGGGGAGGTGACTGCTCGGTGTCGGGTGCGTGCGGGTGCATGAGTTTCTGCCACCCTCGGCGACTTTCCTTTCTGTCCCTGCCGTCTCTCAGCCCCGGGGACCCGGGTGACAGGGGCTTTCCCCAGCTAGGGTGATGAGCTGTCTGATGCTCGGGGAGGGTGCAGCGTTGTGCCTCCCTCTCTGTCCTCACCCCACTGCACCCCACTGACCCAAAGGGGTCCTGGGGAGGAGGTGCTGGGCGAGCTGCTCCTCTGGCAGCCGATGGGATATTTTCCCAGCCCCTGAGCAGGGACGGTGTGCTCTGTTTGGTGAAACGCTTCAGATTTGTTTTCATTTTGAACTCCTTTTTGTCAGAGGAGCTGGACATCGGTCCTTTGGGGTATGCTAGTCTTTGAGCCAAAAGAAATCTGGGTTGTTTTTTTTTCGCTCTGGGGGTAGTTGCCTGTGAACCGGGGTCAGTTCCCTTGAAGGCAAGCAGGGCTGTGGCGGCGCTGCCGTCGTGCTGCCCCGGGGTTGTCACCGCTTCACCCGTGCTGCTGTCCCTGCTCCTGTGCCGTGCCGCCTTGCCCTGCGCTGGCCCCGTGCCCGGCTGCTGCAGCGGGGCCGCTTGTGCCAGGGTCGCTTCTCAGAAGGCATCGCTTGCCATCTCCTGGGGCAGAAACACGCTCGCCCAAGGACATGAGTGACTGATGAAGCTTCAGAGCAGCCCCTTCTTTGCCCTTTTTGCTGCACAGCAGCTGCTGCAGTACTGCCTGGGGTGCTCCAGAGCACCGAAATTAATTAATCTAATCGCAGTCCAGAGCCCTACGTCCACATCCCTGTGGTTTCTGTTGCATTCATCATCCCCTTCCCGTTCCCAGTTTAACCAAGTCAGTGCATGTTAACACTGGGATGCCTCACCCCGGAGAAAGTCCCATTTCCAGAGGGGGTCAGGCAGACCTGTGGGCAGGGAAGAGGGAAGGGGAGAGGAGGATGCTTCTCCGGGGCTGCCTCGGAAAATCACCAGTGTGTTTGCCAGCCGCTGGCTCACGCCGGCCCAGTTTTGCCCGTCAGGCTGTGAGATGTCGCATCCCAAATGTGGCATATGGAGCTTGGGCTGAAATTGTCTCTTTTCTGGGCTAAAGGATGAAAAACCCACTTGAATGGTGCAGAAAGCACACGAGCACTGCGCGGCTTTGCTTATTCACGTGGCTGATGGGGAGCAGCCAGCTCTGTCTGCCCAGTTCGTCCCTGCCCTGTCCCTCCCTGCTGCTGGTGGGCATCCTGGGGGCAGCATAGGTGGTGGCCTGTGGTCTCTTTACCCAAGGTCCAGGATGGTGGTTCCATGGGGCCCTGTCCTCACTCTTGTCCTTCCCTTGTCTTTCAGATGTCCTGCGGTAATCCGTCCCCCCACGGAAGGGCCAGCCTGCCTTAGCCAGCCCGTCCTCCCAGGCATCCTGCCAGCGATGGCCTCGATGCCACAGTGAGGGGTGACAGGACGAGGATTGAGTTCCCCCAACACCGCCATATCCCCCAGCAGAGCCATGGAAGCCCCTCTGGACGTGCCTGTAGGGAACCTCATCGACTTTGATTCTGAAACACCCTCCTGCATCCCCTCGGAGCCCTCTCCTCCCGCTGCCCCCAGCGGCAATGGGCACCTGGGGGATGCGGAGGACGTGGCCGGGGAGGAGAGCGATGCCACCGAGTCGGCGGACAGTGAGAATGACATGGGTGACTCTCCCAGGCACTGGGGTGGCTACCGCCGGTCCTCCTCCAATGAGTCCTTCTCCTCCAGCCAGAGCACCGAGTCGGCCCGGGACGAGGCGACGGCCGAGCGCCGGGAGTTCATGCGGCACTATGTGGAGAAGATCTTCACCGGGGGGTGAGCGAGCGAGGCCGGCCAGTGCCGCCGAGCCTGCTGCCAGGGGACGTCCCGCGGGATGGGATCTGGCTGCTTTCCCACTCTGGGAGCATCGGTTTGTGTCCTTCCCCGTGCTTGGCTAACGCAGCTTGTTGCTCCCTGCTGTAATGCGGCATTGGAGCTAAGGGGGGGATGCGGGCTCTGACTTGCACCCCTCTCTCGGGCACGTTTCAGTTCATCCTTCACTCCCATCTTCTGTCCTCTCTTCTTTCTCCCCTTTCCCATGCTGGGGTCTCGCCATGGTGGGGTTCTCCGGCTCCTCTCCCCCTGTTGGGCATCTCTGCTGCTGCTTGTACAATCGTCAGCAGCTCGTGTGTGCCCTGGGGCCCCATGGCAGCCCCCGGGGCATCCCCCCAAGCCCTGCATCCCTCCCAGCTCCCATTGCTGTGGTCTCCGTAACGCTGCGGCTCGGCACGTCACGCAGGCTTGAGCAAACCGAGCATGACGAGCCGCAACAGGAGTTGTTTTCGCTCTGGGGCAGAGTGCCTGTCTCTGGAGCTCAGCTTCTGCTCGGGCTGTCCTTGGCTCTTCCCTTCTCCCTCTGCCTCTGGTTTCCCCCCTGCCAGGGAGGAACAAAAGAGCAGCCAAGGGATGACAAAATGGATGCTTCCCTTCCCCTCTTCCTCTGCCTTCCTCCCGGCGTCACGGCACCGGGATGCTGCCGCCAAGAGGGGTGACGCGGGGGAGCTGAGCCGTGCTGGCTGGGCGGGGGATGCCGGCCACATCCTCAACTTTAATATTTTTTTTCTTTTTCCCCATTTCAGAGAGGATTTGGACCAAGAAGAGAAGGCCAGGTTCGGTGAGCTCTGCAGCGGCGAGAACGGGAAGGGCAGGGAATGGTTCGCGAGATACGTGAGCGCCCAGGTAAGGGGAGCGATGGGGGAAGAAGCAGCGATCCTGTGTCAGGGCTTTGGAGCAGCCTGGGTGGGAGGCTCGGGCCAGGGGAATTCAGCCATGGCCCAAAGCAATAGTTTTGGAGGGCAAAAACTTGGGGAAAGGGAGGAACTTCAGTGCAGTGAGATGCAGAAGTGAATAAATGCATCTCGAGGCAGTTAAATACGTGCCGGCTGCGATGTGGGAGAGAAGTCATCTCTTTTATTTAAAATGAAATCCCATCAGCACTCAGAAATGTCCTATTTCCTAGAAAAACAACTCGGAGAGGCAAACTGCTGTCTCCGAAAGGGAGGCCCGGCCGCCTCTGCTCTCTGCCCACCTCCCTGCGGCGGGGGGGCCCGGGGTGGAGGCTGAGGATGCCCTCGTTGCTTGCGGCAGGCAGCTGCCCCGCAGGGCTGTGCTCATCCCTGGGCTTTGTGCCTGCAGCGCTGCAACTCCAAGTGCGTCTCGGAGCAGACCTTCTACCGCCTGATGCAGTCGTTCGCCCTCGTGCTGTTCGAGTAAGTCGAGGCGGGGAGAGGGGGGGTTGGGGCTTCATTGCAACCACTAAAGGAGGTCCCTCAGGAGAGCCCCTGAGATCAGAGCCCTGGGCTCGAGGAGGGGCACCAGCCATGAGGCTGCTTGAGTTGCCATCACTGGGTGTCTTCACCGAATCCTCCCCCCATGTCAGGTGTCACCAGATGGATGACTTCAGCCCTGCCAAGAACCTTATGACCATGTGTTTCACCTACTACTACATGGGTAAGAGGTGTCTGCACCCTCGGGCTTTGCTTGTGCTGGAGACCGGTGCTGAAGTGTGCCCTGTGCATGAGAAGGGTCATGGAGGGCTACCCAAGCTTGGCTTGCTCTGGCTGACTCTGATATGGAGCAGAAAAGAGCCCCCATGGCCCAGAAGCTGTGCAAACCCTCTGGAGACCCTCACTGGGGTGGTAGTTCATGCTGATGCTGGTTTGCCGTTGCTTCTGGCTAGTGATCCCGAGATGTACCCCAGCCCAGAAGCACCTTGGCTTGTTGCTTGGTGTGTGGTTGTCACTCCTCCACCAAGAGCTGGATTTTCTGTCCAAAATGGGGGGAGGATAAAGACCTCCAGGAATTGGGATGGGATGGCGTCTGGGCTGTTTCCATCTGGCTCCTGGTCTCTGCGGTGCATCTTGTAGCTGGGAGCAGGTCCCCCAAGAGCCGGCAGCACCCAGGACCATGGGGCCAACTGAGCTCCTGCCACTTTGCCTGCAGGCAAGACCCACGCGCTGCCCTTGGAGGCCAAGGAGAAGCCCATGGGCAGCATCGACTCATACCTGAAGTCGGCCAACAGCTGGCTGGCGGAAAAGAAGGACATAGCGGAGCGACTGCTGAAAAACACATCGGCCAAGACGGAGAACGTCAAGGGCTTCTTTGGAGGCTTGGAGACCAAACTGAAGGGTCCTACCACCAAAAAGAGCGAGTGGGTACCACTCTGCTGGGTGCCCAGGGTGGGCTGAGGTGTGCAGTCATAAGGTGACCAAGCCAGAAACCTCCTGGGTGTAGGGCCACCATGTGCCAGGGGTTATCATGGACATGGGAAGACAGTCTCTAGCCTGGTCCCATGCTTCATACTTTGGTCGTGCAGCATCTCATGGTCTGGGAGTCCTGTGTCCCCTAGGCATGGAGATATGTGGTTGCAGGAGACGATGCTGCTGCTTTTTGGTCTTCTGCGTTATCTCTGTGCTAGGTCCAACTGGGATGGACATCACAGTCTCCTAGCCACCTTTCTGGTGCCAGGGACAGTGGCATGGGAACGGGGGGGTCTTTCAAATGAAGGTGTTCCCCTTGCCAAGGGGAACAGGGTTTTGCTGTGTAGGCTGTCAGGGGGACAGGCTTCTTCAGAGCTGACACTGATTTCTGTGCCACAGCGAAGGTGAGGACAAACCAAAGGAGAAGCTGAAGAAGACGGGTGAGTAGAGCCAGTATTGCTGAAGTAGACGTGGTGAAAGCATCCCTGGGGAAGGAGCAAGGGTTGGAAGTGGTAGGAGATGGCTGGCATTGCCAGAGCTGTGGGGTGGGGAGAAGGGCAGGAAGGACCAATGCTGTCTCCTCTGAGCTCCTAGAGAAATGCTCCAAAGGAGCCTTCACAGCTCTTTGCTTTGGAGCAATCACAGTTCTCGTCCCGCAAGGACATCTTGTGGCATTTTGTCCTCAGTGGCAGAGGTTTGGGCATCCACTGCCCCTGAGCTTTCGTGCCGCTCCAGTCTCTCACCCCCCTGGCAGCTGTGTGGCTACCAAACCAGTGGTCCAGTCCCTTGAGTATCCTCCTGGGACATCCATACCTTGATCAGAGCTAATATCTGCCCACAAAGGGCAGCCAAAGCTCCTCTTCATGTTGCTGAGGATGTGTTGGGGATGAGTACTTGGTTTGCAAACCTTGCCATCACGGCTGCTCAGATGCCAAGCTGGGAGTGGGGCACAAAGTCTGTGCATGGGTGGGAAGGTGGGAGTCATCCAGACCTCAGCACGTAACTGTGTGTCCCCACAGTTTCTGTGCAGAGCCCAGAGGAGGAGAAGAAAGGAGAGAAGATCTACCTGTACATGCATCTCAAGCAGCAGCCGATCTGGTAAAGCCTGACTGGGGCGAGCTGGCTCCTACCCGGCATTTGCCTCCCCGGAGAGGGGATTTGTCCTCCTCACCCACACATTCCCTGAACGTTCATGAGTGCTTTTAAGCTGCTGCCGTCCCTAAAAGAGGTGGCCACGGCTTTTGCACATCCCTTGTGCTAGTAAGAGTGTGTTTGCAGCCACGCAAGGAGCTGGCCCAAAAATGGATCAAATCTGCCAGATTTGCATCATCTCCTGGCCCCCGGGAAGTGGGTGAACTCGGCCCTGGGAGGACTCAGGGGCAGGCTGAGGGAGATGGGGGGTGGCCGTCCCCAACACCTCCCTCCCTCCCTGCAGGCACAACCTGCGGTTTTGGAACGCCGCCTTCTTCGACGCTGTGCACTGCGAGCGCAGGAAGCGGTCCCCCACCACCAGGTAGGACATGTCCCTGTGGGAAAAGGAGGCGCCGTGTCCCCTCCAGCCCCCCGCCGTTCCCCCCGCTCCTGGTGGCCCTAAGCATTATTGACCGCGGGGAAACACTCTGCTTTCCACCCCTGATTGCAAAGCTGCTGGGGCCACTGGGCTGTGGGGCGGGCAGGTGAGATGCGCATCCTCTTCAGGATTTGGGAGCGTGAAGGTTTTCTTGCTCATTTTACATCATTTTTGCAAAAACAAAGCCCTAGAGGTGTGCCTGGAAAACCCAGCCAGGGTTCAGGCTGTTGGTGCTTAGTTTGCAAGCAGATCTGGGAAAAGATGCTCCGTGCAGCCCTTCAGGGAGGTACAGAGGATGGGGAAGGGATGCCCTGGGTCCCGGCTGGGCCATGGAAGAGCTGCCAGCGCAGCGTGGGGACTCGCCCTGGGCGGCCAGCAAGGACGAGAACTGGAGACATCTTGTGGTTGGCAGCGTGGTCGGCCCCGAGGCCTGGGAGGATTGGGAGAAACCCTGCAAAGAGAAGGGGCTGCTCGTTTCGGAGGGTGGCTGTGTGCAGGGAGCATCTGGGTGCCTGGGCATGGGGATCCCACGGGGTACAAGGGTGGGCGAGATGCTCGCCAGGCTCGTGCCCATCTCTTGCTCCACCACGGACCTGCCGTGAGGGCTTGAGCAATTCACTCCTCTCTCGACCGCAATTTCACCCCTCCGACGCCGGACCGTCCCACCGTGCGTCTGTGCAGTGCTTTGAGGATTTGAGCTCTCGGGGTGGGAGTCGTTGAGCTCGAAGCGTTTGAACAGCCCCTTTCTGAGCGGTGACGGCACTTCTTGAAGCAGCCAGCCCTCCTGCATCCTCCCCAAAACCCGAGCTAAGCCACGGCAGCCCTGGCTCCCGCCGTGGGATGCTCTGCCATCCTCAGCGCACCGATCGATCTCTGCTTTCCCCTTTATTGCTTTTCTTTTCTTCCAAGCAAGCCACTGAAAGAACCCATTGGACAGTAATGTAGCCATAACTGCATTTGCTTTGATTAAGCCCCAAATTAGCAGCGGCAAATGTCTCACAGGGACATACGCCACCGGCAGCTGCTCTCTGCTCCGAGTGCCTTTCTCAATTAATCTGATGGCCGAGTCTGCCTCTGCTGCAGAAGCAAGCCCGACTAACGAATGAGCTTCGGGAGCTGCAGCCCGGAGTACTGCGAGTATCTCGGGGGGGTGGAAGGTGGCGGTGACCCCCACTCCGTCCTCTGGAGAGGATAACTGGGTGAACTGGGATGTTGCTTGCTGGACTGAGGATTAAAATCCCTGGCAGGAGGAGATGGTTGGCGAGGGCTGGCATCCCACGGGCTGGGTTTGAAACGCCAGGGACGGTTCTTGACCATGGCAGGCGTCTGCAGGGTCCACGGTGACTGGTTTGTGATGGTGCCCATCTCTGTGGGTTGGCCAAGGCATTGCTGGGGCAACCGGGCATCCTCCTCCCGGGGCTGCAGTGAGAGCTGGGGAGGTTTTTTCTCCTCTCGGTGGGGAGGGCAGGGGATGGGGGGAAGGAACCAGAACTAAACGCCTCTTTTTCTCTCTCTTTCTTCTCTCTGCCTCTAACAACCTTCTTCCGTCTCTTCTTCTCTCCTTTCCCCTCCATCCCTCTATCTTGCATGATCTTTCACGCACCACTTTTGTCGGCCCCGTTTCTGCTGCCGCTCCAGAGGGAACGCTGGGGAGGAAGAGGAGAAGAGGTGTGTCTGTCCCCGTATTTCGGTGCATTAGTGTCCAGAGGCCGACGCTCACTTCAGGTCCAAATCCTGCTCTGGAGAGGGGGGGGGGGTAACGTGTTTCAGGGGGGCTCTGAAAGGCCCTTTCTCCATCTGGGAGGAGCAGCCGCTGGAGGTCCGACTTCATGGGCATCACCCTCTCGAAAAGGCCAGAAAGGTTGAGATTGGTTCCTCTTTAATAGGGCTTTTTAAAAAGAAACCTGACCAGTTTCAAGCTGTGATATTTCACTGTGGGAATGAGATGGCCGGCTGCTGGGGAAGCTGAGGGCTTGTGCTGGGAACGGTTCTCCAGGCAGGTTTTGGACATGAACTGAGTCTCTTTGTGGAGAAAGCATCCCCCTCTCCTGTCCTTCCCGCTTGCTCCTGGCTTCTGCTGCCACGTAGAGGTGCTGAGGATCCTTTGCCAGCTGGAAAAGCTGGTCCCTCTATTATTTTTTTTTTAAACGCACTTTTGTGCTGCCATTCCTAGATTAAAAGAAAAATGCAAACGGGGGCTGCATGCTGCAATCACGAGCGTGTCCTCCGGGTTGCAAAGCCCAAAAGCAGCCGCATCCATCCGCGCTCCGAGCTGGGACCAGGGAGCAGGGAGAATCATTGCTCTCTTGCTGGAGCTGGGGATATCCGATCTTGGAGCAAATGACTCCAAGTGACGGCATTGGTAAGAGGATGAGGGCTCTTTGAAGCTGGGCAGTAAATGTTCCACGTGGCTAAGGCACGCACCAGCAAATGAGTACCTTAAATATTGCTCAGGTAGAGCATCGCTCAGGTTAGCTGTGCGGGGTGAAACGCTGCTGCTGAAAGACGAACGAGGCTGAGTGATTCAAGCCAATCTCACCGGCACGGTTCTCGCCAGCGCCCGGCTGCGGCGAGGCTTTCCTGGGTACGCCAAAATACAGGCAAGGTGTTTTTGGGGCTGCGCCTGCCCTGCTGTGCCGGTGTAAAGATCAAAGGGTTTGAGTAGAGCCACATGTGGGCTTTCCCCCTTCTCAGGCGTGTTACTCCCTAATAACAAGCCAGAAGCACGGCGAATTTTTTTGGGGCACTTTGATAATATTTTTTTCTCCCCTTCCTCCCTCAAAAACATAAAAAGACAGGAAAAAAATAGTTACAAACGTGCCTCTTCTGTAAGTGGGCCAGTGAGATCTGTGAAGTTTTGCTTCCAGATTTCAAAGCTCCTTTATTTGATTCTTCTCCTTTCTTTTCAGCCTCCAGATTTGGATGTGGTTTTTATTTGCTAGCGTAAGCTTTATCTGGGAGAAATTACACCTTCTTTTTTCTTTTTTTTTTTTTTTTTTTTTTTTTTTTTTTTTTAAATCTCTTTAAACGTATTGTATAAGTTTCCAGAGCTCCATAGATATAAGCAGCTCACCCCCGGAGACCGAAGGCTCAGCTCTGCGGCTTTCGCACGCCCGGGCTGGGCTGACTTGAGGCGAGGACAGGCTCTCCTCCGTGGGCTCAGCCTGACCGAACGCTCATCCTTTTCCAGTTTCAGCATCACGAACACGCTCTGGGGCTGAGCTAACCTCACTGAACTTACCGTGAGACACCCTTCTTCCCAGCCGCCGTTTCCACCCGACACAGCTCCTCCCGTCCTGCTTGGCGTGCCGGCGAGCTAGCGCGAGCTGCAAGCGTGCGGTCCGCTCCTGGTGCTCTCCTCTTCCTTCTCCTCCGTAGAGCTATTTTTCTTCTACCTATCCTTGTTTTTCCTTGCTTTTCCTCCTCTTATCCTTGGCTGTAACCTCACCTGAGTTCTGGGGAGGGGGCTGGCTTCACCCTGGAGCTGTAGTTTCCCCGGCGTGCATGCACTGAGTCCCCCCGCCACCACCTGAGCGTTGCACCACCACAGTGACATTCCTGTGACACAGGCTTTATTCCCAAGTGGGACACCTGGATGGGGACTCCTGCCACCGCCTCGGGTTGGTTGCAAATATCTAGAGCTTAAAAAACCCCCTTCCTTTAAGGCAACGCTGCAGTTGCATTTGCGAGGGAGCCGGAGTGGAGCTGGAGCATCCTCCGGGCAGCACCGGGATTCGGGACTTCATCCTCTGAGTGGGGCTGTGGGGAGGGGTGCAGGAGCCCCCCGCGCTGTCGGAGTGCGGGAGAGCAGCTTGTTTGGTGCTCGGGGAGTTGGAGCCCTGCTGCAGATGGGGGAGAGGTGCCCGGTACCCTCCTGGTACCCTCCCCCGCCCCCAGGCTGGGGGGCTTCAGTGGTGCCCTGCTGGGACGGCCATCCCCAAGAGCTGCAAACCCCCCAGCCTCCTCGCTCGTCCCCCTTGCCGAGACGCAAGCTCTGTGCTGGAGAGGCCGGTGCTAGTTCCTAGCTCTTAATCAGGGCCTTCAGGAGAAAGCCAAGGTTGAAGAAGACTTTTTCCTGGGGCATCTCTTGCTTTGCCCCAGGGGGAGAGATGGAAGCAGGAGTCCAAGCTCCTCCAGCACCGCAGGAGCGCTGGCAGCTGAGGGGCTCTCGGTGCCCGGCTGTCCTCAGGCAGCGTGGCCCGGGGAGGAGGGGGGACGTGGGTCCTGGGGTGACGGCGGTGCCAGACGGGCTTGTGCCTTGCAGGGAGAAGTGGTGCCACATGACGCAGGAGGAGCGCGACGACAGCCTCCGCTTCAATGAGAACATCACCTTCGGGCAGCTGGGGTGAGCAGGGCGCGGGGACCGTCCCTCCTTGCAGCCGGGCTCTGCGGTGTGTCCTCGCCAGCTGTGGGTGGGACACCTTACAGATGTTCCCCCACTGGGGACATCCCTTATGGTGCAGAGGATGCTTGATGCTTCTCCCTGGGACCTGCTCCTGCCCCTTACGTTGCAAATCCGGGCGCCGCAGGGGACATAGCATGCTCTCCCACAGCCCAGCATCATCCCAGTGCCTGGGAACAAGGGGCTGTGGAGAGGAAGAGGAAGGTGGGGGGAAGAAAAGGCAACCTGGCCCTTCTTTCACCAAGAGCATCTCTGTCCTTCCTCAGCACCTTCATCCACAACATGCTGGCGTTCGGCCTGAACAAGAAGCTCTGCAGTGACTTCCTGAAGAAGCAGGCGACCATCGGCAATTTGGATGAAGGTAGGGGCCAGCCCGGGGGATGCGCACCCCCTTCGCGGGATCCCGGAGGGATGGAGCCCGCCTGCCTGGCTGGGATGCTTCAGCACCCTCCCACCACCCTTTTCTCTCTCCTCCGCAGAGCAATACAAGCTGCTCAGCGACCACATTGAGCAGATGGCCACCGAATAGCCACCTGGCTGGCACGCTGTGGCAGAGACGGAGGCTGGAGCGAGTGGGAAGGGGAGAATAACCCACCTCCGGGGCTACCTGAAAGTGAAGCTGGGCTACTTAAAAAACCACACACACACAAGCTGCAATAAAACCTGCATGATCATCCACCAAACTTCAGAGCTGCACCAGGGCAGCCAGTAGAAATAGGAGCCAAACAGCCCCCCCTCCCCTCGCCAGACCCCCCTGCATCTATTTTCAGAGTAGACAGTCCCAAAAGTGTATTTTATCAGTTAAAAAAACCAACAAAAAAAAAAAAAANAAAAAAAAAAAAAACAGAGAAAAGCAAAAAGAGAGTGACTGCTGCAGCGCCCAGGTGTGTTTCTGAGACCTGGATCGCTCCAGCCCCACCGTGAAACGCTGCCTGTGGTCTTTGGTGTTCCATAGCACAACGGTGGTGGGTGCAGAGCTGCCAAACGCGTTTGCTGCTCGGTGCCTTTCTGAGGCTGCTGTGGACGGTGGTAAATCCAGAGGAATCCAAGGCTGCGAGCCTCCCGCTGTCTTTTCCTGCCGGCATCCACTGGGAGAGCACAACGGAGGTTGGAGCTGGACTAGGGATGCGGTAGGTGATGGCAGGGACCTCATCCAGCCGCCGAGGGAAGCCACTGCCGGGGGAGAGCAGCCGGCTCTGCCTCCAGTTTGACCCATCTCCCTCCATAGTGAGACACTGGGCATTCGCAGCATGTGGGTTTGTCCTGGAAACGCAGGAGCCAGCCGCTGAGGATGGCGATGGGATGCAGTAGCCGATGGGAGGCTCTGGGTCAGTCTGGCAGCAGGTTGTGTTGTGTTGTGTATCCAGGGATGTCACCAGCGGCTGGGGACATGGGCAGTGCTGGGGCTTGCTGGGAGCAGAGATGGGGCTGGCAAAGTGCTGCTGCCTTCCTTGGTGTAGAGCTCCTTGGGAGCTGGAGGGAAATCCTTCCCTTGGGAAACCTTCCCTGCGCTGCCTGTGTGGTTTTTTACCTCTGGGCAGAGAGAAGACACAGTTTGCTCCGTATCATTAGCCTGGATCCGCAGGAAAAAAGCCATGGCCTTGGGTGGGATTGCCGGGAGAAGAGGCAGAGGAGCACGGCGTGAAAGGGAGCAAGGCAGCACAGGGGCAGACTCCCCCTGCTCCCATTCCCTGCTGCATCGTCAGCGTTGGGGCTGCCACGGGCTTGCGGCTTTTCCCGAAGCCTCCTGGCTTCCCACAGCAGCTGTGGTATTAGATTAATCGCCCTCCTTCCCCGGGCTGCGCCTCGCCGCCCTCTCCTTCCCCAGCCCCTTCGCTCCAGCCGGTCACCAATCAAACCTGAAATAGCCCTGTCTTAAGTACATCTCCTATTCCTCTCGAGCGATGGCAGCTACCCCCTATGCGGTGTATCTGTTTTTTCCCCGCGGACCTTGGCACGGCGTTGGCAGAGAGTCTGGGGACAGGGGGACATCGCTGCTCCCCTCTGCAGGGCGCATCCCTGCTCTGATGAAACCCGGTCAGCTCTGCCCATGGGGACAGAAAAACACGCAGCCAAGGGTCCAGCACTCAGTCTTACCCCAAAAACATTGCCCTGAAACATAAGTCAAGATTTCAACGGGACATTGGTCCATTTTTTCCCATACTGTCAGCTGTATCCCATAAGATAAATAGCATAACAGTTTGGGTTGTTGTTTTTTTTTTTCCCACGTAGCTCTTAGTTTCTGGTGTCATTTCTTAGCACCAAAATGATGCTTTTACCCAAACTGGGCTTCTCTTGCTGCTGGGGCTGGGACTCTGCTCCACACTGGGTTTCGTAGGAAGGGTGGATCCTGCGCTGGCTTTCCCTTGGCCATTTTCAAACCTGGGCAGAGTTACTGGAGAAAGGTTTTTGTTGGGGCGAGGGGCTGCCGGAGGGGACTAACGTGCACTTTGTGCACGTTAGTCCCCTCCGGCAGCCCCTCGCCCCAACACCTGATGGAAAGGATGTGCTGGAGCATAAGCATCAGGCAGCTCAGCACCAAGCCCTGCATCCTGGAGCATCCCATCCCCGCAGCATCCTCGGCTCTCTCTCTCCATTTGGGTCTTTTCCAAATCCTGCTTTGTTTCTTTATTGTTTGTTTGGTTTTTGGTTTTTTTTCCAACATGAAAAAAAGTTTAGCGGTGAAATATATATTATTTGCATGTGTATTTTTCTAAAAAAAAAAAAAAAAAAGTTTAAAAAAAAAAAAAAAANAAATAAAAAATGTCCATAAAACCTTCCCGATTGGAATTGTGTGAAGGACAGGGTGAGAAAGCGAGAGAGATATTGGAATAAATTGTCTTAAAAATGACTTTCTTGCTCAGCCGTTGTCGTGTGTTTTAATCAGATGGATCTTCTCGCCGCTGCCTGCTCAGCCTCGATGGTCCCTGGTGCCTTCCCCAGCTCAGCTCCCCTTTTGATGACCTACTTTTTAAATAGGGAAAAATTGATGCACCTTTTAAAGAAATGTTAGCTTTTGCCCTGCAGCCAGCCAGGCTCACGAAGGAGATGTAATTTTTATTTTCTTTTCCCCTGTGCCCTCAATCTCTGCCAGTCGCTGCTGATCCGACAGCGGAGCTGGGATCCTGCTCTGGCCTCAGGACATTTGATTTCAGTGTATTTAAAAATCAATTACTCAGTATTATCTTATTAAAAAAAAAGATGTTCCCTTAGACTAATGGGCTGTGAGTGTCATTCTCTACCCAGGCTTTGGAGATCACGTCCCCTCAGGTCTCCGTATGGCCAAGCTGAGCTTGTTCCCTGCCCCGCAGCGCTGGTTTCTCTCTCGATAGTCCAAGGGCAGGGTTTCACGGCCACGTTTCTCTTTGGAAGGAGCTGCCCTGCTCCTTCATTATTTTTTTTTTTAATTACCCTCCTTGGAGCACTCCCCAGAACCACCATTACAGGAGGGAAACCCATCAGCCCTGCAGCCCGTGCTTGGATGTCCTACCTGGGGTTCTACATGGGTGTGGGATGACCAGCTATGGAAAACCAGAAGCCACGTGCCCTGGGAGCGCTTTTGTTCCCTCCGTCTGATGAACTACTTACCACCTGGCTGTGCCCGATAAGCTTGTGTATATAAGAAAGGAGGTGCTTATTCCTCAGGTATTTGGCTCAGCGCCGGGTGCCCCTTGCACTGGGCGCACCCCCGACACCTCCCGGCCCCTGATTTTGGTGGCTGGGGGCAGCCTGCGCTTGCAGAATGGCATAGAGAGGCTGCAAAAGCAAGTGAGATCCACTTAATCCCAAGGCAGGAGGAGGCCTGGTATCCTTGTCCTGCTCGTTGGGTGGTGGTCGTTGAGCCCGTTTAGCTTTTAACGCGTGAGAAACGCGGTGCATCAAACGAGGCGAGGGGCAGCTGAGGGGTGGCACCTTACGCAGGAGGGTCTTTGCTCGAGCTAAACCCACCCTCATTTTAAATCCCCAAAGGTGGGTTAGACCAGCTGTGATGCGGGTAACTGCAGCCTCTCGGCTCCTGGAGGAGCCGCTGGCAAAGGCAGGAGCAGCACCGGAGGAGGACGGTGCTGCACATCACGGGCACAGCCTGTCTCCCCGTCCCCGCATCCCTGAGGGGTATTAATTACACCCTCCACGGAGCAGCTTTAGGAAAGCTGATACGGTTCTTGGATGATGCCAGCCGTCCATTAAACACAGGGGTTAGCGGTGGCCTGGTGGCTGCTCCGTCTCTGGTCCTTCAGGCTTGAGTACAGCAGGCGGCTCTCAGCCCCGTCTCCCTCCCTCGAGGGATAAAAAGGACGTTTGCTTGCTGGGCTCTGGGGGTTTTATTGCATCTCTGTTAAAGCTGTTAAAAATCTTTCCATTGTAGTAGTGTCTGGGAGTGATAAGTATTCATAACAGAGGGGATTCAAGATGGGTTTGGTTGTAAAAACACCTCTAAGCTGGCTGGATTTATGGCTGTTAAATCATCCCTTTTCTCATCTGTCACAGCTTTTTCAGATGTTCATCACTGAACAACAGCGAAGTCGGGGCCATAATTTGTGCCGCAGTGTGCGGAGCAAGAGGGAGGGGAGTCCTCTCCATCAGTAACTAGCTCATGATTTATGGGGACCGTCTCTTAGTCTCTTTTTTTTTTTTTTTTTTTGTCAGATAATACATCACAAAACACTTANGAGAGGCTTTGACTCTCGTTAGCTGCTCTCGTCCGCACACTGCTGCCAGTTTGCTCGGCCAGCCGGAGCCAGGCAAGGGCCGGTGGATTTAGAGCTGTGCCGGAAAGTTTGACAGCAGCGTTTGGGGAATTCGGGGCTGGCCCTCGCCCGCAGCGGGCTCCGCAATGCGGGGCTGCGCCTCTCGCCATGCTCGGGCTCTGCTTTGGGACTGCATCTCCCCGTCCTTCCCTCGCTTTGGGGTGAAACACGGGGAAATTCCCCCTGATGCCCACCGCAGCAGCCTGCAAAGAGCCGGGGTTTCGGCAGCGATGCCTCGGGAGGTAGCAAGGTCGCCTCATCTTGCAACAGCAGCGTAAAACTTCATCAGTGCTTCGCACGGCAGCGCTGCTGGAGGCGCCTGCTGCTTCGCTGCCGGAGCTGCCCGCTCTCCCTTTCCATTGCTTCTCAAAACAGATCACGGAAAATCTTATGAGGGTAAAGCCTCCAGCTTTGTCCCGGCGCTGGCAATCCTCACGCAGCCGCAGAGTGTCCAGGACGTGACCGAAGACCGAAGCGAAGCAGCCAAGCGCCTCTTGCCGCTGCACCGGGGCCAGCATCCCGCAGGGGTGCCGGCAGCCAGTGCAATGCCAGCCTGGTACCCACAGAGCGGGGACCCCAAAACATCTGGCGGAGGTTGGTTTGCCCCCCTGGTTTCTGCCAGGTGCGCCGGTAATCGGTTTCGTAGCCCCATCAAGTGTCTGCCAAGCGAACTGCATCGCTGGCTCTCAGCTTTCTGCCCCCCCGGGGTCAGGCAGCGCTTGGCCCGCTGTCCCACACCGGCGTTTAAGCAAAATTTGCGGCTGTTGGTGCCTCCAAAGCCAGGATGTGCCCGGGAAAAAATTCCCGGCAGATGTGGTCCCACCCGTTCACCCATTGGAAAAACCACTGGTGTGAAGCTGGGGGGGGTGGGGGGTGGGTTCTGTGCAGTGCAAAGCAGGAGTGGATTTGCTGCCAGGGGACCCCGGCCATCGCCCCGCGGTGTCCCGCGGTACCCGGCCGTGTTGCCGCAGGGTGTGCGGGCAGTGGCGGGTAAATAGTGAAGGGGGACGTGAAAAAAGCTGCTTGTGGGAGTAACGGGGGGGACGACGGGGGGACGTTGCCCAAGGTGGGGGTCTGCGTTCCGGATCTGGGTTTTGCAGGAGAACCACAGAAGTAATGTGCGATGCTTAGCTGGCTGCAGCAGTCCCCTCTTTAGATTCTCTGATGTCTAATATGGGGTAGCTCAGCCTCACCTCAGTGCTTTGGGGCTTTCTCCACTAAATGCTGCTGGATTTCCTAGGGATTGTAGGAAGGAGACCTGTTGAAATCCCCTTATTCCTTGCTCCAGACACCGAGTGTCTCCAGGACATTTTTCCTCTCATCCTATGGTGTCTCATCCTTAGCCAAATAAGCTTGGCTAAGAAAGCCAAGGGGACTCATCAGTGTCCGTCCATTGGAATGGGGGGAATGTTTAGCTTTTAAGTACCTAAACTTAGAGAGATGGATCCCGCCACTAAAGCATTTGATTTTATCCTCCTCTGAAATTGAAAATGGAAGAATCCCATGGACAAACATGACTTTGATTTATTTTATTTTATTTTTTTCCCTTGCAGGAGCTTGAACGTCCCATGTCTGTTTTACGGCAGCACAAGGATGCTGCTGGGAAGAGACGTACCACAGCTCCTCTTTCGGAAGGGCTCGAAGGCAAGGCTGAGTCACTGTGTGCACAGACAGAGCTGCAGAGAGGGCCCCGGACAGTAACGAAACACATCTGTCCTTTGTGGCCACATCCCAGATGTGAGTCACATCCTCTTGCTCTGCACTTTCAGCCTGACCTTGCCCGAACACAGGCAAGGTCACTGCAGCTCCTTGGCCAGCCGGGGAGGCACGTGGTGGTGTCTTGGCCAAATTATTTTCACCCGAGCACTGATTTTTCCCTGCTGGTTCCCCAAAGGGCATTGAGCTCAGCTGTGAGCGGTCGTTGCCGCGGGCTCAGCCTAACTTGCCCCTCCGCAAGCAGAGTGGGACGTGCAGCTCTGTAAAGGCTGGATAAGCTGGAAAATCCCAGTCCTTTCCTGCCAGCATGCTTTCTCGCCCCAGCAGATCCCTCTGGCGCTGGTTGAGTAGGATGCTTGAGGGTGCCTTCTTGGTGGGGAGGATGCAGTGCTAACGGGGGGCTGAACCCACAAGGCGGTTCCCCTCTCTCCCCCCGCCAGCGGCATGGCTGGTGCAGCACATCTCTGTGCCATGCACCAGGGAATCCCCTGTGCCAAGCATCAGCCCAGTGGGTGTGGGTCCTGCCAGAGCTCATTTTTGGGTCCACAGGAGCCACCAAGAATAAGGACGGCATCAGATGGTGGCTGAGCATTGGCGATGCATATCCTCTTGGGCAAAACAGAGCATCAGATCCGGCACTGCTGCTCCTGGTGCTATTTCTGACAGAGCTGCGAAAGCTGTTTGCAGCTTTATTCCAGCCCTGGGGCTTTTCCACGCATTGTGGCTTCCCGTGAGGCTCAGGGAGGAGGATGCACACAGAGCCTGGCTGAGTGGGCTGGCCTGGGGGGGAGCGGGCTCCAGAGCCCTCACCAGCAGGAAATCCCAGCCCTGATCCTGGGAAGCTCTTGCAAAGGCCATGTGTCCTAGCTGGGAAAGCAAGTGGAGACTGAAGGGTGATTTTCCTGTTACAACTAGGGTGGAGGCATGTGTTTTCTCCCTGCAGCACGCTGTGTTTATCCGGCAACGCACCGTGCGGGTGGCCGATCTGCTCGGCTGCATCCCCAAGCTTCTGTTTCATGAGCCGTTTCTGCAGTTCCCCAATGAAACAGGACGGTTTTGGCTGCCGCCGCAGCACTGAAACCGCTGGGGGAAGGGGGGGGGGGCCAGGTGGGACCAGGGCCTCTTGTGTCACCTCCGCACAAGGGCACCTTCTCCAGCCTTCAGCAATTAATCAGAGATAAGCACCTCCTCCTCCCTGGGGACTGGGCATTCAGGGTGTGAGGAGCCCTACAAGGAAGAAACCGAGCACAAAATCGTGGCGCAAAAAAAGAAGAGATCGAGGTCCCCACGGGATTGCTGTGGGGCTGGCAGCCAGCGAAGCCGCTTGCTCGCTGAAAGGAGGCAAAATTGAGCAATTTTCCTTGGCTGGCCTCTCCTGCCGCAGCGTGTACCGCTTCCAGGCAGGGTGCTTCCACGGGGCAGGGGACAGGCAGGGCCACCCCTCGCTGCCTGCAGACTCCTGGCTTTGCTGTCACTCAAACAGTGCTGGAAATGGCTCTGAAATTCACCTTTCCCCCTTGCAGCCCCGTGGGGTGGTCGCTTTTGCCCACGGGTTGTAGCATCCAGCCCCTCCTGGTCCCCGCAGGGGCTGGCCGGTCACTGCACGGGGGGATGCTTGGAGAGGAGCCGGTCCCTGAAGCAGGCGAGGAAAAGGATGCTCGAACATGCTTAGCTGGGAAGCCAAGTTTCCCAAGATGGCACTGTGGTGTTTTTTTTTTAATAAGCTGTCACTGCCAGCAGAAGGGGGAAGAAAAAAAAAAAAAAAAGCTCCTGAATAACTTGCGTCTGGTGCAACTGCGCAGGGCAAATATTTGACGTGCTGAATAAACGAGCAGGAGGGAGACGTCAGGCTCTTGCACCGGGGAGCTCTGACTCATGTTCCCACAGCAAGCAGCACTTCAGACACCTTCCCTGCAGGCAGCTGCCAAATGTCCCTGTCCCCGGAGCATGGCACGCAGAGGCGAGTGTGCCCACACCTCCGCTCCCAGCCGGGGATCCTCGCACAGCCCTGGCACCCCGGGGGTGCAAATAATACCCCAGGGTGGGCTGGGGCAGCCTCGCGGGTGATGGAGAGGCAGCAGCAAGGGGGGGTGTCCAGCTGGGTCCTCCTGGGTTGTGCCTGCTGGTTTGGCCCCCACCTCCCCTCCGTTTCTTAGGGATGCTGAGCTCCAATCCAGTCGTCTCCCAGCCTTAGTTACTCTTAGGATGCTCTTATGGAACAAACAGCCCGGAGATGCTGCAGCCACCTTGCTGTCTTCATGGTGGGCTTCACCTCCTGGCTCTGACTCAGGTTTCAGGTGAAAATATTGGGCAATTCCCCACCCCCCCACCCCCCCAAATATGCATTTTAAGCTTGTGCTAAAGCAGCAGTGTTTGTCTGGCCAGTTATTTGTGATTGCTCGGGTGGAAAGCTCGTTCGCGCAGCAAGAGCGAGCGTTTAAGCAGAGCACTGTGGTTTTTCTGCCCGTCCGATTGCAGCCGCAGGGGAAAAGTGGAAGGTCTGGGCCGAGCTCTCTGTTCCCCACCAGAGCAGCATTTGTGCACGGGAGGGGACGACCTGCAATTCAATCTCCAGCACCGAAAACCTCCGCTTCGGGTACAATACTGCCTGTGTCCTCCTGCTGCAGACGAGGCATCCTGGGTGGCTGCGGCAGGGACAGGCTGTCCCAGCCTCGTGCTCACGCTGGTGGCACTGCCTGCCTGGAGGGACAGCTTGTGCCTCTGAGGACAGAAAGTATTTTGCGATGTGCTTTGGTTTTGCAGCGTGCGTGTGACTGTGAAATACTCTCCCCCGCCGACTACGTCCTGAGGTTTGTGGATATGAAAGTCCACATGTCTCTTTCTTCTTTTTAATTGCTATAATTTGTCCGTCTCTTACCCGTGGTCAGGAGCAAGGCTTGGCTTTGAGCTCCCTCGGTGGATTTATTTTGGTTTTGATGCTGTGCAGAAAAAACCCCAAACCCACCCTTGTGTGGTGCCCTGTACGTGCATCCCGCGCACGGGTAATTTTGCTCGCTGGAGTAATTTCCTTGCCCCCAGTGGGACTTCTCTTGTGAATAAAGCTATGTGGGATCAGAGTCTAAAAACCACAGCCTGGGAAATTTATGCAGAGGAGGGAAGGAGGGAGATTGTTCCTAGCGGGCGAACAGCGGGGCTGATTGCTGTTCTCATTGCAGGCGGAGGGCTGGGCTGGTGCTAATTAGCAGGCGGCTGGATGGAGGGCAGAGTGCGATAGCTCACAAATTGCCTGGGAGCAGAGGTTGATGCCTCCTGCCCTGGACGCCGGGGTGGCGGGTGCCCGGGGGACTGGCAGCGCTTCCCTGCCTCCGTGCCAGGCGTGGGATGCTCAGTCGGGGCTTGTGCTGGGCTCCTGCCCCGGTCTTCCAGCATCCTGCAGCCCATCATGCTTTTTCCTCTCTCCAGTAGGAAGAGGAGCCCGGCCCCGCTCCTGGCAGCTGAGTTTGCACCGTGTCTGGGATGGAGGGAAGGGGTAAGGCTGCTGTGAAGACAAGGGCTTGAGCGAAAGGTGCAAGAGCAGAAGAGGAAAGAGTTAAGGAAAACATCTCTCTCTGCTTGGAAGGGTCTGGAATCTGAAGTATCCAGGGCAGGAAAAAGTAAAGGCTGATGGTTTTGCCTGGGGCATGGGGAGAGTGCCAGGCACAGCCTGGGCTGAGCTGAGAGCAGAGGGCACAAAGCAGCATAGACCCGAGGAACAGAGCGGGCTGTGGTGGGACGTGTCCCCTGGTCCTGCTCCCACAGCCACAAGCGATTCCCCCCATCCCAGGAGCTGCTCCCACCCTCCATGGCAGCACTCATCCCTGGGGCGGGGGGACCCCGCAGCCCCCTGGCACTGGGGAGCAGCGTGATGCCCCTCCAGAGCCCACCGGCACTCGCCGCCTCCGAGCCCTGGCAGCAGCCAGCGAGCTGCGTGTCCCCACGCAGGGCCCGGCAGCAGCCCCGGGGGACCGCCCTGCCAGCATCGCCACCCCAGGTGGCCTTGTTTTGTTCGGCAAAGGCGGATGGGAGCCACCATCTTCTAAGCAAAGAGCATTTTTAATCTTCTGCTCCCGCTCCATGCAATTAACTTGATTCCCTCCCCTCGTTTCCTGCAGAGGTTTAATTAAAATGCATTGTTCGCCTCGCCAATTATTTGCTCTGTCCCCCGGATAACCTCTGTGCAGCGGCTTGTGGGGGCTTTTTTGGTTTTTTTTCTTTCCTCTCTCTTTTCCCCCCCCCCTTGTTGTTGAGGTTTCTCTCTGCTCCCCCCTCGGCATCTCCTGCAGCGTTTACCTGCAGGGGAGAGCGGGATGGGGGAAGTATGCGAAGCACGGGAGCCCTGCGCGCACGCGGGCGAGCGGGGGGCCGCAGCATCCCCATGGCACCGAGGAGGGGGGAGGCACATGGAGCTCCGTGCCCCCGAGCAGCTGAAACAACAAGACCTTGTTGACTCGCCTTTGAGTTCCCCAGCACTCGGCAGCTGCTGCTCCAGCAGGTGATAATTGAAACCGGGAGCGAACCTGGATGGCGTCAGGGGTTGAGATGTAGTTCAGACTTCATCATCCTCCCCCCCCACCCCCCATCCCCTCCTGCCTTCCCTGCCGCCGCGGTGCAACGATGCTGCCGTCACCGGGGCTTTGCAGGGGACCCCAGGGGAGATGGGTGGGTGACACTCCGCTCCGGTCCCCAAGGAGAAAGGTGGTGGGACCGGGAGCCGAGCGGTTGCAGCACCGCAAGGTCATACCTCGAGGAGCGATTTCGGAGAAGGGGCGTTCAGCGCTTTCTAAAAATAGCCCCGTTGCAGGACTGAAATAACAAGCTGCTCTCGACCGGCGCTGCGCTTGAACCCGGGCCAAGGCAGCTGCTGCCGGGCCGGCGGCGGCCCCTCGGTGTGCCGCGCAGCTGGCCCTGGCGGGGGGGAGCCTGCCGGTAGTCCCCCCCGCCGGCGAGGGCTGGGGAAAGGCCAGAGCATCGGATGCGGGATGGCTTTGAGAGATGCTGATGGTCAGCCCTGAAATGCAATCTAGGAGCCTGGAGGAAGGGCAGGCTCTTGCAAAGGTCCCTTGGGAAGCGGGGGGGTTGTTTCCACCCCCCTCCTCCCCCGCAAGGAGCTGGGCTTTGGGAGGGGGGCACGGCTATGTGGTTCCCCCTTTCCAAGCAGGTTCGGTTTGGAGAGTAGAATCCATGCCTTGTCTGGGTCTGGTGGAAGACACCGACCTCGCAGGGCACCTGTGGGTCATTAGTGTCATGTCCTCCTGCAAGGTCTGGCTAACGTGTCCCCAAAGGCTCCTCTGCTCCTCTCCCAGCAGCGTTTCCTCTCTCGCCTCTCACAGATCCCACTCCAGTTCTTGGCTTTCCTTCCAGGGGCTCTGGCAAATGTCACCTCCATGGTGGTCCCACGAACTGGGATTTACTGGCCCATAGATTTCAAGGTACGGAGCGGGGCTCAGGGTGTGTTTCCTCAGGCTTTGTGCAGCTCCAGGCTGCAAACACTGTCCCCATCCCCCCGGGGGCTCCCTGGCCTGGCAGCTCGGGGGGATATTTGGGGTTGTTTCACATGTGAAATCCCAGGGGATGGCGTTTGCTGTGTCCTGGTCTGTGATGAGGTGCTGGGAGGTCCATCCCGAAATATGGGGTGGCATTCTCTTTGGCAAGGATGCGTGCTTCCCCCTCGCCGCCCGCTATGGCAGCAGCTGGCTCCATCCCGGGATGCCTCATTGCAGGCAGGGCTGGGGCCGAGTCTGGCAGGGTCGGACCCCGCAGGAGCCGGTGGAGGAGGTGGGTTTGCACCTCTGGAGGAGGTGGAGAGGAGCCCAGGGTCTCTGTGCTGCAGCCCCGGGGCGAGCTGGCTCCAAGCCCCCAGCTCCCGTGTCTCCCCTGCTCTTCCCTGGGAACGGGAGGGGACGGGGAAAGGCAGAGGACGAACCCAAATCTGTCCCTGCTATGAAGCACATCATCACCCCCAGCCTGGCTCCAGCTGGGTACCGCAGTGGCACTGCCCTCCCACATGGTGATGGGCAAGCCCCCTGCCTGCTTTGATTTCAGGCTCAGGACCTGCTGCGTGTCACGACCACCCAGTTGGCAGCATCCGTCTTCCTGATGGACTGAGAGAAGCCCAAATGATGTGGATGGGTGATCCCGTCGGCTCCTGGGTGCCTTGGGAGACCCCCCAGCGTACTAACGCCGCGCTCCTATAAATACACGCGCTTAGAGAACAGCACAGGAGCCGTTTCCCTGCGGAATGCAGGATTGCACCCTCTGCTTGAGGTCGTGTTGCGGCTGCCGGAGCTAATTACTGCTCAGAGATGAGTCCTGGCCCTGGGGTAGTTCTGGGAAATCAGCGCCGGTTCGGTGCTTCATCCTGAGGCCGAGAGATTAACTTCAGCTTCGCACTCTGCTGCCGGCCAGCGCGGTGCGCAAGGATGGAGCAAATTGAACCCAGCGTGGCGTTTTCCCTGCGGGAGATCTTCCTCCGGCAGCACTGGGAGAACCGTCCTGAGTGCCAGCGAGCGGGGCCAAATCCAGACTCACCGGAGACAGGACCCGCTGCCACAGCGGCTTGCGGTCCTGCTGCTCCTGGAGGTGATGGGGAGCTGCGGCTGTCGCTGTTAATCAATAAGTATCTCCTGTGGACAGCTGGAAGGTTTTTCTTTGCACTTGCAATTGCCTCCTCCGGAGCGTCGTGCTCCCAGGCTGTGATTGCCATGCGGCACTGAGCTCTGGCGTGACAGCGGGATGAAAATTTGGTGCAGGTGAGCGCTGGCCCATGGGTTGGGGATGCACAGCAGGGAGGATGGGAGGAAGAAACCAGGAATAAACCCACCCCAGTGCCGGGCTGGTGGGAAGCACAGGCTCGGGGAGGATGCTGAGTGGTGAGATGCAGGAGGGAGGAAGGCCAGGCTGTGTTTGCGTGCTCCTCGGGGGGATTTTGGGAGCTAATGCTGCTGTTCCTGCAGGTGGTAGGTTTTTGTTGGCATCTACAAGGGGTTGGTGGGGGACAGGATTCAGCCATTTGTGGGCCTCTGCTCCTTGAGGTTCCAAGCTAGCGACCTGGTTGAATCTCAAAGAGCTGTCCCTGATAGGTGTAGGTTGAAATTACTCTTAAATGGTGCGGGGGTGAGCTGCTCCTGGGGCTCCAAAGCGAGCAAGCATCCCTCCTGGGGTGTTTGCTGGGCGCTGCATTCGAGCCCCGCGGTGCTGAGCTCTCCTCTTCTCCCACCCGCCTTTCCAAGTCTGCTGATAAAACTTGGAGCAGTTTCGAGTCTAATTGCAGCCCCGGAGTGGGAATCCCCATCCCTGCAAGGAGGTTAAATCCTTTTTTATCCTTCTGGAAGAGGGTACAGCAATAGCCTGCGGACCACAGCTTCACCCCACGCATCCTCCCGGCATCCTCTGAGGGAAGGGTCCAAACCTGCCCCACGCTCCAATTTAAAGCCTGGCCTTGAGTTAAGCCTTGGCACCTCCCCAGCCGGAACTACAGGGCTGATTTTTGGGGAGGGAAGCGTCGCAAGCTGTTGGCATTGAAGTCGGACCAAGCACGCGCGTGGTCCTTGTGGGCCTCTGTGGTCCGAGCAGCAGACTGTCTCTCCTGGGACAGTGTGTGCTTCTGAGTGCCCCTGGTTTTATTTTTATTTATTTATTTATTTATTTAAGGTTTAAAATCCATACGCCTGGCTGTTACTGCATTTATATGTATGTGCTTTATAATTGAAAACTCTCAGTTGTGTGCTTCTCCCATGCAAAGCGAAGGCTCCAAAGCAGCAGGTGGAAATTGAGCCGATATCTCTGCTGCCGAAGTGAAAATTTGAATGAAAATTTAATTTTTCCTCTGCAAAGCAGGGCACCAGGTTCCCAGGGCCCCGGCCAAAAGCCCACCATGACCTTGCCTTAAAGGGCCTGCAAAGCCATGGGAGCAAGCCCCAGCTCTGCCCCAGGCGTGCAGAGGTATGGGCAACGTGGTGAAGGAGAAGGTCTTCCTGGAGCATGTCTTGGCCATGGAGTTTCAGACACTGTATAACGGCAATGCTATTTCCCGATGGATTTCTGGGTCGGGAAGAGGGGACTGAGCATTGCCCGGGCTTGGCGAATCACCAGCGAGGCTCAGTCCCCTCCTGCAGGGAGGCTCAGCAGCAAGGCGTGAGCCCGTTGATGGTGTTGAGTGGTGCTCCACGCTCGAGATCGTGGTGCTTCCAGACGTCCAGGTGCTTTTCTGTGCCATCAAGCTGCCTTTGATCCTCTTCATCACGTTGCTCTTCACTGCCATCAACCTGGTTGCCCAGCACTTCGTGACGATGGCGTTGGCATTGTGCAGAAGGTAAAACATTGCCACGAGCGTCTTCTCCTGGGCTCGGGGCTTTTGGGCACCCAGAAGCTCCCATGGGCTGCAAAGGGCTGGCTCCGCCGCTGAGGGTGCGGGGCAGGAGCTCCCCGTCCCCCTGCCCTCCCTCGGGGACGCCTTGGCGGGGCAGCGCTGGCAGCACGGAGGAATGGCAGGCATGGAGGGAAGCGAGGAGAAAAAAACCCCGGCTGCGAAAGCGCTGGTGGAGAGATGCTATCTGAGGTAGAGCTCTGCCGCTGCCGGCTGGGCGAAGGAGGAGCGTTCCCCCCCGGAGGGGCCGGGGGCTTTCGGGGGTCGCGCGGCCCCGCGGGAGCATTTTCTCGCATCCCACGTGGGTCTGATTTCGCAGCCCGCGGATTCCATTCCGCTGAGCAAAGCCCGCGGAGCCGCCTGCGTGAAGGAGCCGCGCGGCCGCAGCAGGCGGGTTCCTCTGGTTATTTTTGTTTATTTTTAATTGAAAGACAAAAGGCCGCGTGCTGGAGGGAGCCTGCCTTTCCCGGAGCCGCTTTGTCTTACGCCTTCATGGGAAGAGGAGAAAGATGTGAAGGGAGCAGGGCAATCCCCGGGCCACCGATCACCACCCATCCCTTGGGGCCACTGTCCCCTTGTTCCCATGGGAGGACCAGACCCCACCGAGCACCAGCTGCCCCTTTCCTGGGGAACCGCCTTGAGACGGGGGGCGAAGGGGGAGCAGCTGCGGGGCGCGGGGTTACGCCGCAGGCAGGTGTGCCTATCACTTGTGCTCTCCTGAGCTTGCTTTTCTTTTCTTTTCTTTTCTTTTCTTTTCTTTTTTTTTTTT
>RSEF01000011.1:21805591-21818294 GCA_003993805.1 Himantopus leucocephalus | reverse complement strand
TCATGCTATAGGGGATGCTGGAGTGGGGTCGTTGGGACCGCAGAGGGCTGTGCCAACACAGACCCGACAGCCCCATCTGACTGGGAGCAGCCTGCGATCCTGCAAAAGTCAACAGAGCCGCTCTCCGTTCCGACCGGAATGATGCCCAGCAGCGAGCCGGGGCATGCTGGCCGGCGGCTTCACCGCCGCAAAATCTCTCAGCTTTGGAGTGACCGAGGAGGAGTTTGCCAGGGCTGGAGATGCCGTCGTTCGTCTCAGTCTGGTGCATGCACGGGAGAGAAATGTATTCCTGGTAAACAAGGCAGGTCAAGCTGGTGAACCTCTCCGAGCCCCTGGGTTGATTAATCCCTGCCAGTCCTGGCTAAAGAGCAGCTTTAGACCTGCTAGTGTTTGCACATCTGAATAAAAAGCTTTTGCAAACCCTCACCGTGGGCCCCGCTGGAGCCAGCAGCTCGGAAGAGCTGGGGGAAAGCGATTGGTCTGGAAATTCGGCTTATTTTAGGGGCCTGGTTTGGCACGGGAGAGCAAGTCAGCGATGGAGGCAGAGACAAGGCTGACTTCAGGAGCCGCCGCGTGTTCCCACGCCGGCACCGGGCCGCACCGGGGAATGCAGAAATGCTTCTACCCAGGTGGTCTGGAAAATCCCTACAGAGAGAAATCCGGGCAGCAAACGCGGAGGAGAGCCGGGAGCTGGAGGCGGATCAAAGGCCGGGGCTGGGGAAGGGGCTGCCGCAGGTGGCAGGAGCCGGCAGGGCAGGCGCGTCTGAAAGGCATCACCGAGCTCATCTCAAAGGCACCATTACGCCGAGCCCTCCTGTTTTTCCAGAGCTCCAGGCCAGCGTCTTGCAAAGCTGTTGCACTCACTAGCAACTTTCTGGACCGGTGCTTTGTCCCCAGGAAGGTTTCCCAGAGGATGCACGTTCCCACCCTATCCATCATCCTGGGATGCCACCTCCTGCCCCCGGGATCTGCCCCCTGGGCTTTGCCCGAGCAATAAGGATGGGACTGGGGTTTGTCTCCAAGACCAAAATATGGCCCCGGGGATGCTGCGCAACGGGGGGCTGCCCATGGACCACAGCGAGGCTGGGGGAGCGGAGCGGCCGTGGGTCGTAGTCTCCTGGTGCTGCACCGATCTTTGCTCAAAAGCCCTAAGAAACGCAGAAAGATGGGATGTGCTGGCACAGAGCCCCGCGCACGGGGCAGGGGCCGGTGGGGACAGCTATCCTTGCTTCTGCCTCTGCCCTGGATGCAGTAGCTAAAAGCCAACTGAGCCTAAATGCAAAACAGCTCCGAGGGCTGGAGAGCTGCCCAAATTTCTACAGCGCCAGATTAAAAATGCACCAGTTTGCAAAGGCTGCCCGGAGGCTCAGGGAAGGGGGGGGGGGGGGANGGGGGGGGGGGGGGAACTCAGCCTTCCCGTGGCACGGCACGCTCCGGCTGCCCGCCGAGATGGCCGGCATGGGGCTCAGCTTTGCCTCCGGCTGTTGCTTCTGGGGAGCCAAGGTGGTCCTCCCCGCGCCCCTGAAGGCCCCGTATGTGGCAAGCGGGGAGCCCCCCGCCACGAGACGGGGGCTTGCTTTCAAGGGTCCGCCTTGGAAATGGAGCGTGGAGAGGGCAATGCAGCCGTTCCCTCCTCGAGAGCTTTGCAGATTAATTATTCCCAGGGTAAGGAGCTGCTTAATGACTCTCCCCCTCCTCCCCCCTTCCCATGGGAAACTGCAGGGACAGCTTCTCCTTGTCCCTCAGGGGCGATGCATGTCAGCCTTAATCCCTGAGCATCCCGCTGCTTGCTGGGGACACTCAGAGCAGATCCTTGGCGCTGGTGTAAATCAGAAATAACTCCCTTAAAGGCAGAGGCTGTGAGTTAGCATCTCCCAATGCCGTGACACACGAACGCTCCATGTGGGACCATGTGGGAAAGCAGGGCTGATAGGAATAATCAGGTTTTGTTTAACCGTATTGAACTTTGGGGAGAGGGGCAACCCCCCCTTGTTGCTGGCCTTTGGTCTTTGCTTTGGTTTCCAAATGCCTGCGGGCAGCAGATCTGTCTTGCCAAAAGTGCTAATGGAAAAAAAAATGGATATTAATTCAGGGAAAGCGTTTTCAGACAGGGACTCATCTCTGTAACCACCATCAAGGTACAGCAGCCGTTCAGCACAAAGCAGGAGCGTTGATTTTCCTTCTGGCTGCATCCTGGACCACGAGGATGCTGAGGGACAAAGCTCATTTCAGGCCTGTCCCCTCTGTCCTGGTCTCATCCGCGCTCTTCCCAGACCAGCTTTCCACTGCATTGGAGCTGTGTCCTGGTCAGCGCTGGGCAAAGCAGCCTCACTGAGGCTTACCCGGGTCTGCTTCGGATGGATGCCGTAGAGCTTCGGGGGCTCGACGACCTTCACATCCAGCCTCTCCATCTACAAGGAAAGGGGATGTTGGTCTGCCAGGTAGAAAGGCAGAGCAAGCATGAACAGGAGCAGGCCAACAGCCAGCATGCTTGGACCAGATCCAGCCCTGGAGGTCTCCCAGCTGGTGATGCCAACCAGAGCATCTAAAAGACCCACTGACTCCAGGTACCACGTACCACAAGGCGGTACGGAGCAAAGGATGTGATTTTCCCCCCTTTCCACCCCAAAACGCTCTGAGAAGCAGAGATGGGTCATCATCTCAGGCAAGGTCCAACCCTTGGCTTGATTTCCCCGATAGGCTGAAGGACCCAGCCGGGCATCACACGAACGGGCATTTCTGACCACGGATGGTGGGGGCAAGAGGGAGAACATCCCTTTCCAGCGAAGGCAGTCGCTAACCGCGCTGCAGAGTACTTGCAGCTCGCTTTATTGCGGGTGTGTGTTTATTGCTTCCTGATGGGAAGGCCCACATCTGGGACCTATTTGCTTAGGACCTTGTTAGGGGGTTGTGGTCTCAACCGCTCTTTTACCTCGTCCTGCCTGTAATCCTGCGCTTTGGCTAACTCCCCGGCAAAGCCCTTCACGGCACGAAGCTCTCGGTGTCGGCGTAGTCTGCAAGCTGCTTCACCGGGAGGTCCACCTCGCTGCAGATGTTGGCCACCTTCTGCGTGTAGGAAGCCGTCAGGGTGCAGAACTGGCCAAGGACCTCTCTGCGTCGGCCACTGTCCTTTTCATGAGCTTCACCCACCTGTCCCTGGGGGACACATGCATGGGAGTGGTGACTGGGATTGCTAGCAACACTGGGCTGGGCTGGGAATTTGAGCCATGATGTTCCTCAATGCAGACAAGGAACCCTCTTTTGCACATCCTCAATGGCTCGGCTGCTATCCTCCTTGACCACTTGTTTCCCAAGCAGCAATGTCCGTCCATCAGATGGACTGCTGAAGCTGTAAAGCCGAGAGTCCAGCAGGCCCACACCTGGCCGAGGCTGGCAGGAGCCATACTTGCTCCTCCAGGCTCCCCATTGCTCCTGCCCTTCCCCAGTGCTGGTGGTGCTGGTGGGCTGTGGGCTGAGGACCTTAAATTTCTCAGGTTCTGGAGCTCCAGTGAACTGCTGCTCCCCCCTCCCTGCTTTCAGTGACCCTCTGCCAAAAATAAAGCACTTGCAAGCTGCACCAGGGCTCCGGTGGGCTGTAGTGCCCTAAGCGATGTGGGGTCTGGGCCGCTCGCCTGGATGAACTGAGGACCAGTGAGAGGAGGGAACTGGGACCAATAAGGGAGAGATGGGAAGAGCTGAAATGCAGGTGAAGGGTGAGGGAAAGCTGGGGGGGCTGAGAGCAGGTCTGGGAGATGCTCTTGACTCCGGGGATGAGGGATGTTCTTGCAAGAGCAAGAAGATGCTGAGTGGCTCGGGTGCTGGTGGGAGGCACTGCTTGAAGCTGTGATCGCTCAGGAACACCACCGTAGCCAGACCTAACATCTCTCCCCACCACAGCTACCTGCCTTCCTCTCTGCCGGGAGGAAGACCTGGGGGAGGAAGGAGTTGCAGCCTGGTTGTAGCTGCCTGGGAACCTCTTGGGCTCTGGTGCTTTTTCCTGATGAGGCCCCACAAATCCCACAGCGAGATCTTGGCTCTGGTTGCGCGGCGTAACGTATGGATCCAATATAGTGCGAGTCGTCTTTGTCAGAGCAGCCTCCGAGCTCCAGCAGATGCAAAGTTTCTAGGAAATTGTGGTTTTTGCATGTGTCTTTAAACGCCGAATCCAAACAGGGTCTTTCTCCTCCACCTCTCGCTCTTGCTGGGAGGTAGCAGGACAGCAGACTGCTTCTCTCTCTGCTTTCCTCCCTTGAAAGGGACGCAGGAGGGGCTGCGTTTCCAAACACATGGCTTCCCTCCGGAGGCTGCGTTGCCACTTGTGCCGGTGGGAGAAAAAAGAACGCATGTATTTGGGGAACTAAGCCATAGGACAGCCGTCGCGACAGCCGGCTCGCAGCATCATCGCGCAGGTAGCCACGGACAGGCGTGATTGCTCTGCTCGTTTCCAATTAAAAGCTGATTTGCTACAGACCTCTACTGACCTTCAGCCTGGCAGACTGCTGTTTTGCAGGAGAAAACAGCCCCGCTCTCCACCTCCCTCCCTGCAAGCTCTTCTTCCCTTCCACCGTGCCTGAGATAACACCCTGTCTTGCTCTGTCATCATGTCTTTATCTTAACCCTACAGATTTTTTCCTTCCCTAGTGAGCTGGATGCTTTCTTAATGCTTATTGACAGGGTTTTGCAAGCACAATATAGGATCCGGGTGTAGGACACGCAGGAACCTGGGTCCTTGCTCCTGTCTCAGGGAAGGGAAAGCTATTTGGGGCATTTCCCTATAGGGTTGGCCCTGGGGGGTTCCCGGAGCTCAGCACAGCCCCGTGCACTGGTGGCGGGAGGTACCGTGCACACACAAGACCCTCAACTCGTCTAACTGAGACCCACGGGTGTGCCCATCCACAGCCCCTGTGGCTGCTGCTGCCAATGTTGCTGCCACATAACCCGAGTCCCGAGGGATTCCCGTTCCCCGGGGGGTCCTGAGGCATCTCCCATCCCCACTGCTCCCAAAGCACCCCTCCTCCCCTTGTGCTTTGGAGATTTCGAGGCCGTGTCATGGACAGGAGCCAGGAACTGCCGGGCAGGCTCTGGCTCCGCGTCCCCGGTGCCAAGCCTGGGGACCCGCAGGCAGGGCAGCTTCGGCCGGGCCCTCCGCCAGCGCTGTGACTGCAAACGACAGCTTTGAATTTAGCAAGCTGCGGACTTTGCCTTCTGATCGTCAGCCTCTGAGTACCTCCTATCGATTTGTTTATGAGAGGGAAAAGTATTGAGCTTGGAGCAAGGGAAGGAGGAGAGAGTTACCTGTTGGGATGGAGAGCTGCTGCCTGGGGGTGGATGGAGATGGAGGTGGGGGTGGGAGGCAGGGTGGCCCCGGGGGTGCTGTGGCAGAGGAGGTAGGTCACAATCCCCTGGGGATGGAGATTTGATTTATTTCCTGGAGATTTGATTTATTGTCCGCATGGGACCTGTTCCCCAGCTCAGCCGAGTGTCTCTGCAGGCTCAGCCCGCAGCGGTGGCTGTAAGCAAAAGCCGTACATGAGAGACAACACAGACCTGGGACCAGAAAGGCTCTTTGCCGGCAAGGGGGGCTTGAACAACACGAGCTTGCCGGGGTGCTGGCAGCCTGGCTGAGCACAGGCGCATTCAGCGCACAAGTGATGGCAAGGGAGAGCAGGGTCCCCGCCAGCCGGGGTGCCAGGCCCCAGGGTGGGAGCCGGGCTGTCCCCGCTCTCCCTGTCCCTGGACCAGCAGAGGGCAACAGTGACCTTTGCAACTGGCTGTCCCCAAAAAACCACCCTCCTTGCACTGGAGCTGCTTGGCTGGTGCACCCCAGCTGCAGGGGACAGCGGGGTCCCGGGGGGTCCCATGGCAGCGAGTCGGTGCAACGGTCCTTCCCCGCGAAACACAGGCTTTTCTCATCATGTGCTGTGCAAAGCGGTGGGGTTCATGCTTGACCCAGCATGGTAACCCCATAGATGGGGAGCCCATTGGTGGGCTCCAAGGTGGGAATTGTCACCCCATCCATCGGCTGCAAGGTGGGGATCATCACCCTATCCATGGACTCCAAGGTGGGAATCGTCACCCCATCCATGGGCTCCAAGGTGGGGATCATTACCCCATCATCAGCTTCCCAGGTGGGCTATATAGCAGGGAGAGCTGCTCTGTTCCCAGACCTTGGCCATGGGCAGTGCTGGCTGTGCTTCTGGTGCTGCCTTGGAGGATGCTGCTGCTGTTACTGTTAACAGAGCTGTTGTGCTTCCTATGCTGCGTGTCCTCCACTGGATGTGATTTCAGGTAAGCACCGCTATTACACCTAAAAGAAGGTGAGATGCTGCCTTGAAGCCCAAGCTGCATCTGTGCTGCCTTGAGATGTTTGTGGGTGCCCATGTGTGCAGTGATGGGCAGTGGGATGTGGCGGTGGTGGTGCAGCTCTTGCAGTGGTGCTGGAGGAGGGCTGGGCAGCGGGAGATGGTCACAGCCAGACCCAGCTCAGCTGTATTTTAGCAGGATGAGTGCCACAGAACCTGAAACCCAACGTGGATGTGAACCAGCAACCCCAACTCTCAGTTGCCAGTCCCTCTGCAATTAGCCTCCTGAACTAGCCGGCAGGCTGAAGTTGCAATTTTCCTAAAGAAATAGCTCAGTACATCAGCCTGCACGAAGGTCAAACCCAGAGCGGTCGTTAGCCGCCGCATCGACTTCCCATTAACGCCCCTGAGCTGCTGGGAGGGAGAGTCTGGCAGCCGCTGTCCTGCCACCCTGGCCAGCCAGAGGGGTGGGCGGGGGGGGGGCTCCTTCGATCTACCCGCAGACGTGGGACTCCAATCCATTTGCTGAAATGAATGGGAAACGGTTGAAAAGCTAAACCTCAAATTAGGTATTGACTATCTGCCGAGCCGGGCAGCGCTACCTGCTGTAAACTGAGTCGTGCTTCCTATCGCCATGCACACACACGTGTGTGTGTGTGTGTACGGGGCAGCTGGACCCCCTGGCCATGCCGAGGGGCTGCTGGCATCTCATCTCGGAGGGATGCTGGAGCTGTCTGGGCTCGGTATCAGGTTTTACCCTGCCTGCTGGACCAGCTTGCCGGGGAGCTGGAGCCCTCGGTGAGGCTGCGTGCTCCACCGCGAGACAGTTGGGCTGAAATCCTGCTGTCACGCTTCGGTTAATATTAAACCATTAAATGTGCTCAGCCCTTAATAGAGGGGCTGGTTGGAGCCTTAACCCTGCGCTTGCTGATCGGCTGCCTCCCCTCTCGTAGGGCTGCAGGGATGGCAGCCCCGGCCCCGCTTGGCACATCCTTACTGCCAAGCCGTGTTTGCTCTGCGGGCAATCTCCATCTCTTCCCCCACCCCCCCCGATATTCTCCTGCCTCCTTCCCCAGTCACAAATTCAAGGCCACCCTGCAAAATATGTTTTTAAAAGTCTATTCATTTGAAATCCTGTGATACTCGGCAAAACTGGTGTTTGAACAAACTCTAAATTGTACTTTAAAGAAAACACAGCTGTTTAATTACAGCCTGAATGCAAAGCAGCCTCCATCATGTGAGTGGTAGGAGCTGGGTGCTGACTGTGTGTTTGGCCTCTGATCCCCTTTAATCTCTGCAGTCAAAGGATTTTGGTTTGATTTCCTTTTATTTCCCCACCCAGCTTGGAATCTGCAACCAATTTGTTGTTGTTGTTTGGGAAATAAACCCCAGGGAAAAGGTCTGGATCCGGCGCAGCCGGGCTCGCACCGGCTCTGCCGTGCCGCCTCCTGGTTACCCCAGCGCCAAAAAAAAAAAAAATCTGTTTTCCCTTTGCCCATCCTGCTCTGCTTTTTTTGGCCTGTCTCTCCCCCGCCCCGAAGGAGCCGATGACTTTTGCATCTGCTGCTGCATCTGTTTTACCCATCGGGTCCGAGCACAGCGGTAACTTCAGCTGGGAATGGGAGCCCGCAGGCGAGCCAGGGCTGGGGGGGAAAAACTTCCTCTGGGAGTCCCTTCCTCCAGGAGGAATTAAGTGTGAAGAAATTTGGGGATATGGGAGCAGCTGGGCATCCCGCTGGGGGCTCAGACCCCTTTGGAGGTGATAAATCCAACCTGGGATTTTAGGTGTTGAGGAGGGGATGAGGATGCCGGTCACCCTGAGCCAGGCTCCTTCCAGAGCACCAATTTTTTGGGGAGGGGGAGCACTTGGCGAGGCTGCTGGGCTGCTTGGCTTGCAAGGATGCTGTTGCAGCCTGTGGCCCCAGGTTCATCCCTGGTACAAATCCATCGCTTCCAGGCTTGGGCTCTGCTGCCGCCGTGGCTCTTGCCCAAGGCGGATCCGATAGCAGGTAGCAAAAAGACAAATAAACCCCCTGGCCCTGGATTAAAGCACAAAGCTCCCAGGCAGGTCCTGGGTTTCCATCACTGGCAGGGTGGCCCGGGGGCTGTCCCCGAGCTGCGGTGGCAGGGGCTGATATCCCAGGGGATTGCTGGCTGTGGACCAGGACCCCCAAGGCAGCAGGATGAGCTCCCTCGGTTCCAGCGGCTGGTTGCTCACCCGGACAAGATGTGGTCAGGGTGGGAGGGCTGAGCATCCCCATGATGTCTGTCTGGGGACACCAGCCATTGCAGATGGCGGGTAATGTCCCCTCTGGCTGCTTTGACTCCCCAGAGTGACCCTTTGCCACCGCATTAAGCCAGGGGTGACTTTGGCCGGGTTCTCCTGCGGCTGCGATGCTTCAACCAATGCAAACCTTTTCCCCGTGCCTCTCCCTGTCCTGCGGATCTTCGCCCTGCGCCTCCAGCCTGGTTGGCTCCAGGCTGGTCCTGCCCGGACCCTGCACCCCTCCACGGCCTCCGAGCCGTGCTCAGCTCCAGTGTCGCCTTTGATTTCCCCTTGGAGGCTGTACCAGCCTTTCATTTTGCTCTCCTTCACCGTGCGTGGTGCCTGTGCCATAAGCCTTTTCAGGCGAACATTAAAGCCTTTGTCTGGTTGGGAGCGCGGAGCAGACCATTTAGGAGGAATTAGTGGTTACATTGAAAGGGGAAAATAAGGGCTCCTGGGTTAAATGCACTTTAAATGTCTTAATAATTGCAATTGGCCAACTCGTTCCTCCCCGGAGCCAAAAGCCTGTAATATGGGAAGCTTTTCTCTAATCAAGAGCAGCACTGATACCTTATGTAGGAAGCCACATAGGATGGAGAGAATTATTTCTCAGAGCTCAGCAAGCGGAGCTGCCTGTCTGTCATCCCCCAGCCACCGGCCGGCCCCTCTGAACCCGCTGGTCACCAGCGCAGCCAGGATGGGGCTTGGGATGGCTGCATGCCACCTTCATCCCAGGTGATGTGTCCCCATAGGACCCCGATCCAGGTCTCCGCCGTGAGCACGGGCGGCCTTTCCCTTCCTGACGCAAACCCTCCCCAGGGACCCCAAGTTGTCCCCCTGCCCGGGAAGCACTGCGGAACCCCGGCAGCCTCCTCGTCGCTGGCGGGGAGCCTGTTAGTGCCATCCAGGTGGCTGGCTGAGCCCCCGCGCAGACACATCCCGGCTCCCTGGCTCCAGCCGCCGCACGGCCACGTCATCCATCAGTGATGACAAGCTCCTTTTGCAAGGAGCCTTTGTTGGCACCCCGTACTGAGCTGGGGAGGGGGAAAAAAAAACCGGGCTTGCTGGCTTGCGGCAGACCTCCAAGGCGAGAGCATTGGCCCCGGCAAGGAGCAGCCCCCTTCCCGCCAGCGGCCCGGGGAGGGAGGTTAAAAGGTGCAGCTTGGAGGAGGTTAAAAGCGAAGCAGCTTTTAATTTATAACGTGGCCGAAAGAGAAATTGTAGCCAGAAAAGATAAAGATGCTGGAATAGCTGGAATTCTCCAGCCGCTGCGACTCCGAAGGGTAAAGCCGCTGGTATGTGTGTGTGTTGGGAGGGGGGTGGGTTCTGCTCTGCGCCCCCCCTCGGGGTCTCCCCTGCATCCCCTCTGCAAGAGCAGGGGGTCTGCCTGGGGGAGCAGCAGGGGGGATGGAGGCAGCGATGCCAAAGGGTGCGTGTGCACCCGTGCAGCTGCGTTGGGGATGGGACCGCTGCGGGGGCAAGCCTGCCCTTGCCCCCTGTGTCGTCCCACCCCCGGCTGCTTTCAGTGCTGAACCAGGACCCGCCGGTGCGAGGGCAGGCTCGGAGGCGCTCACAGGGGATGGACGGGGGCCAAAGCGCCGCCGTATTTGGGCTCAGAGCTTGGCCCGGGGTTTCTGTAAAGCGCAGGCAAAATTGAATGACTGCCCGAGGAGGATGGTCCGGGCTGCTCCTGCCCTGGAAAGCAGAGAGAGAAGGAGCGACTGCCCAGCCTGCACCGCACCGGGCTCCTGGGGCACCCACACCCACAAAGTGGGTGGCAAAAAATGGGTGCGAGCCAGAGGGGAGGTCTGCTCCTTCAGCGGTGGTGAGGGGCTGTAAGGATGGGTCTGCCCTTTTTTTTTTTTTTTGCAAGGTCTTTTGCATCTCGTGTTTCTCCGATCTGGGTAACCTTCAAGCAAGACTGGCCTTTAGCACCTGGCCGCATCGCTCAGGGCTTGGGCCACCAGCCCCCGCCGACAAGGAGCCCGCTCCCCATCTGCTCCCTTCCCTCTCCCCGATCCGGTTACAATACCCCATTCACAAAACCATCCCAGGTCGTGGAAGAGGGGAGGAGGGAGAAAGCCACCAAACCCCCTATAGATGGGGAAAATGCCCGCAAAAGGGGGTGGAAGCACTCCGTCCCCTCGCTGCCACGCTTGCAGTGATGGGACAAAACGCATCCCTGCTCGGAGGATGAAATGCCTCCGGCACAGAGGTTTGAGATGGAGTCAATGCTGGTGCTGTCTGTGCTGCTGTGCCATATGCTGTGTGCTGGGAAAGCCGGCTGGAGCCTTTCCAGGGGTTTGGGGACCGAAAGAGGACAGATGCCCCCAGCACACCATGTGCACACTGGCCTGCCCAGGACAGCACTGCCCTGATGATGCTTGGTGGGAGCCGTTCGCGTCCCAGCTCCATGCTGGAGTATCTGTGGGTCTTCCCGGACCCGGCAGCATCAGCAGACGTGGGTCAGGGGGAGAAGGGGGCTGTTCAAGCTGTGCGAAATGCAGGGCCTGGGTGGGGATTTATCTCCCGGCCCCTGGCAGAACAAGGAGTCCCTGTCTGCTGCTGGCAGCGTGGAGCCGGGGTGGCTGGAGACACCGTTGTTTTTTCCGTAAGTGGCTCCAATCTCCTCTCCCGGGTGTGAGCTGGGGAGGATGTCCATGGCCCGGCTGGTGGATCGGGGCTTGGGCAGAGCCGCCTGCCCCAGCCTGGCTGGCTCTGCCTGCACGGACAGATGCTCTGACCCACTTATTGACTCTTTGCTATTGCAAAATCCAGCCAGGCGTGAAAACCAGAGCTGGGGCTGCCTTGACAGAGGCATGGGAGCTTTGGGGTTTTGTTTTCCGTACAGCTCTGTAGCTGGAGGCAGAGCCAATCCTCCCCAGCCCCTTCTCCTCCCGCTAAGGTACAAAATCACCCGGGGCATCCCGGGTGGTGCCGACCTGCCCGGAGCCGGTCTGGGTTGCTGCCACTTACTTCAACTCCCTGATTTCGCCTTTTCACAGTTCATTTCCCTTCCTTTCATCTGGGAGACAGGACAAGAAGCTTCCTTGATTTCTTTTTTTTTTTTTTTCCCATGGTGTTTGTAACAGCCAGTCTTCCACCTGTGGCCGTTTAATGGGAATGGTGTTAAAGCAATGGGGTTTATCTGTTGCTGCACCTCCAGGCTGCCCAGCATCTCCTCTCCAGCGGGGCTGGAGGCAAAATCTAGGGTCGGCACCCAAATTATCCATGCTTTCTTTGTGTGATGATGGGCAGCGGCCCCTGAGATGGCACGACCCCACTGTCAGGGCAGAGAAGCCCCGGACGCCTCCCTTCATGATGTGAGTTTTGCAGGAAAAAAAAAGCAAATATTTTTCTGCTTTGTGCTGCAGTGTTTTGCTCCCAGTCTGGATACGGGAAGCAGTCCTGGTGAACTAAGGCAGCCCCTTGTTCCTGTGGGTGCTTAGGGAGCAGAGGTGCTACTCGCAGCCTTTGGGTCTGCGTGGCATCCCCCAAAAGTCGCTCTTCTCTCCTAGCTGCTCCGAGAAGGGACCGCAGTAGGCATTTGGCATCGTGGTCAGGTCTGAGTCCAGCTTTGCACGGCATCACAGAGTTTCTGGGGTGGAGGAGACCTCGCTATTTGCATTCAGGGAGGAGGGAGTGAGATTATATCCCTCTCTAGGGAGGAAAAGTCTCATTTTCCAGTGCCTGCAGGGGAGTGCGAAAGAGGGGTTATGTATTTCTCCCTCTCCCCACCGCACTTGCACAGACGCAGCTTCTAGCATCCTCCTGGCTGGTGACGAGCCTCTTCCCCTGCCTCCCCTCCAGATCAAAGCCGAGGTTCGCCCAGGCTGTGTTCATCCCAGGCCAGGCTTTAATACAAATAAGATCATTACCAGGAGCTAATGGGGCACGTGTGCTAAGACTTCTCTGCACTTCCCTTATTCACTTTGAGTTATTTAGTGAGAAAAAGAGTAAAACGAGGGCTGAGCCCTCCCCCATCGCCACTGCCACGTAATTAGTGTTACAGCAAAACTGCTAATATCATTGCTGGAACAGGAACTCCTCCAGCCACTGTCCTGGGAAACAAAAGGGATTTATTTTTGCCCCCCCCCCCCCCCCCCCCCCCCCCCCCCCCCCCCCCCCCCCCCCC
>RSEF01000011.1:21772438-21788047 GCA_003993805.1 Himantopus leucocephalus | reverse complement strand
GGGGGGGTGACGGGGCCGGGGACCGGGGAGGAGCCGGGCCGGGGGCGCCGGGGCCGGGAGGCGGCGGGCAGCCGCCCTTCCTCCGCGCCGCCAGCGGGACCCAAACTTTCGCACCGAACTTTTATTCCGGTTTGGTTGTTTTTTTTTTTTGGTATTGTTGTTGTTTGGGAATATTTTGTTGTGGTGGGTTGGTTTGGGTTTCTTTGGTGGGGTTTCCCCCCCCCCCCCCNNNGGGGGGGGGGGGGGGGAGCGCTCCGCAAACCCGCCCCCCGAGCCTGCGTGTCCGGCGGAGCCGCGGGATGAGCCGGGGGCGGCGATGAGCGCGGCGGGGCCGGGGGCGGCGGCGGCGGCGGCGGCGGCGCCGCTCTCCCGCAAGCAGCGGCTGATGGCCGCGCTGGCGGCCGGCGAAGCGGCGGCGGCGGCGGCGGGCGGCCCCGGGGCTCCGCAACCCCCGGCGCCTCCGCTTTGCTGCTTCATCTGCGGCGGCGGCATCAGCCGCGGCAAAGAGCTAAAGCTTCAAGTGCGACCCCCCCGCGACCACCGACCCTTCTTCCCCTTCCTCCAGCACCAGGAACCGGCGCCCGGCGCCCGCGCCGTCTCGGCGGAGGGCTGCGCCTTGGTCTGCGCCGTCTGCCGCTGTTTCCTGGGCGAGCAGTGGGACTCCTTCGAGCGCAGCCGCACGCCGGTGGAGAAGCGCATGTACTGGCTCAAGCGGCCCCATCAGTGCGAGGCGGCGGCGGCGGCGGCGGCGGCGGCGGCGGGGGGAACCGGGTTGCGGCGGGGGGCGACGGGCTGGGACTCCGCCGCGCCGCCGCGCCGCCCCGCCGGCCAGGAGGAGGAGGAGGAGGAGGAAGAGGAGGAGGAGGAGGAGGAGGAGGAAGGGCCGGCAGCCGGCTCCGAGCTCTCCGAGCTCTCCGACGCCGAGCCCCTGTCGGAACCCGAGGGGGCGGGCGGCGCGGTGCGGACCCCCCCGGCGGCGGTGGGCAAGCGGGGGCCGCCCTGCTGCTCCTCGGAGGACAGCGAGATCAACATCACCAGCGAGGAGGAGGAGGAGGAGGAAGGCAGCGAGCGGCCCGCTTGGGCGTCGGGTACCGCCTGCTACATCTGCGGCAGCCCCCTGTCACCCGCCACCCAGCACCGCGTCCACGTGCAGAAGCAGGAGAAGACCTCGCCAGCACCCTTCTTCCCCTTCCTTTGGCTGCACAGCCCCCCGCCGGGCGCGCAGCCCCTCTCGCCCGCCGGCAGCACCCTGGTGTGTCCCTGCTGCTTCGCCTCCCTCATGCAGCAGTGGCAAAGCTTCGAGCTGGCCAACGTGCCCGTGCTGCAGCGGCTCTACGTGGTGCCCCTCAACGCCGGTGCCATGCCCGCCAAGGGCCGGCGAGGGCTGAAGGAGGATGGGGTGGGCATCCCGCCGGCCCCCGAGGCTTGCTACCTCTGCGGGGAGGAGTGCGGCAAGGAGGCGAGGCCGGTGGCAGCCAAGATCACCAACGGCAATGCGAAGAGCACCATGCATTTCCCCTTCCTCAGCCTCCTGCCTTGCCCGCCCAGCGCCAAGGGGCTGAACAAGCACTGGGAGGTGAGCAGCTGCCGCAAGTGCTTCGGCGTCTTGCAGGACCTGTGGGCCATGTACAGGGCCTGCCACAATGAGGAGCTCATCACCTCGGTGCAGAGCTTCCTGGGGAGGTACCACCAGGTCTTCTCTGCTGGTGACCCCAGTGGTCTGGCCGGCCACCCAGCTGTCAAGCCCGGTCCCACCTCCGTCTGCTACATCTGTGGGGCCGAGCTGGGAGCTGGCAAAGAGTTCCAGCTCAACGTTAATCCGCCGGGGCGATTTGGGGAGAAGGAGCCCTTTTTCCCCTTCCTGACGGTCTACCCACCCGCCCCGCGGGCCAGACCGGCCGACTCAACCGGGCTGGTGGCCACCTGCGTCCTCTGCTACCATGACCTGCTGGGGCAGTGGCTGCAGCACGAGGGCAGGAACTCCCACCACCCCAGCAGCGCCTGGTCCCGGCAATACAAAGTGGAGACCTTCGTCTGCTTCTTCTGCCGGCAGGAGAAGAAGCGATGCCTTGGATTAAAAGCGGTTCAAGTGGCCAGGCTCCCCGTCTTCCTCTACACCCTCCGCGTGGCCAACAGCTTGCTGGTGGATGACGGGAAGCAGCTGACCATCGGTGCTTGTGCCGAGTGCGGTGCCGTGGTCCTGGCCGGCAAGAGCATGACCCCGCCGGAGCTGCTGGCGGTGGCACCCCCGGCTCTCCTCCCCAAGGTAAGGCGGTTGGCTCGGACCCCATCCCTCCCCTCCCGGCGTTTCTCAGCTCCCATCGAGGAGGAGGAGGAGGAGGTGGTGGAGCGGTGACATAGATGGATGCTCCTCTTTCGGGTCCGGTCCCTGGGGGCAAACGCTGATGGATGGGGTGCCTTTAGCAATGAACTTTTGGAGCTGTCAAGCTGTGAAGGAACAGATAAAAATCCTTCCAAGAGGTGGGGAGAGCCAAGACCTGTCCTGTTGCAGAAGCGTGTGTCTGTGGTGTTGGCGCCTGCTCGCTCGCAGCCCTGCGCGAGGGAGGTGGGGGCTGGCGTGGAGGAAATCCTGATCCCATACCGCTCGCCGTCAAGGGTGATCAGAGGTGCCGGAGGGGGGGGGGGGCTGGACAGCCTGCCCTCCGCGGCAGCATCCTCGGGAAGCCCAGAGGAGCTCGTGGCCTCCGCCACCGTAGGAAACTTCCCAAGTTATCTCTGGTTTTATGAGGCGCCTTAACCAAAGGGTTTTCTGGGAGGCTGGTGTGTGGGCTTGGGGCTGGGTACCCCCCACCTGTGCTGCTCTGGTTATCCTGCAGTGAGGGACCCCCCCCAGGCAGCATCCCCCCGTGCCTCCAGCCCCCTGCGTCCCCCCAGCCGCGGCGACGGAGCCCTGCAGCCCTGAAGGGTGGGTGTCACGGGTGTCATCGCCCGGGTGCTGCCGGTTTCCTGCGTTGCTTTTTTCTGCACCTCCCGCCGGGGTTACGCAGGGTGCTTCGGGGGCACCACCTGGACAGCAGCGTGGCAGAGCAAAGGTTTACTGATTGCAAGCTTGCCTTTCTCGTGGGATGGGGGAAATAACTGCTTTTATTCCTTAAATTTCTAGCTTGCGGGAGCGTGCTGGAGAGCCTCTGCTCTGTATCTGCAAGCCAGGCCCCGGGCCGGAGTCTGTAAAGTGCCAGCATCCTCAATCCCCGAGTTCGTTTTCAAAGCCTTTCGGCTCCGTTCGTAGCCAGAACCCTGCGGCTCTCCGAAGCGCTGGCATTTTCTTTAGAAATGTAAACCAGCCCTTCCAAGACAGCAATGCTTTTCTCTCGGGTCGCTCTCCCTTGGCTGGTTACAAATATGATTTTCTGTTCTGCTGCTTGGAAAGCCACCGGGCAGGAGCTGCATGCACCGGAGGGCCGGCGCGCGTGGCACTGGCACAGAGTGCCAGCGTGGTGCAGGAGGTTGGATTGGCACTGGTGATGGGAATCCTCCAGAAGCCATTGCTTTTGGGCGGTTTCCCCGGGCTCCATCGGCCCGAACCGGATGGTCCCAACATCACTGCAGGTCATTCATGGATGCAGATGGTTTATTTTCAGGTTCACGCGCATCGGGTCTGCTTCCAGCCACCGCAACTTGCCGTGTGCGGAGGGGTCTGAGGTGGTGGAGACCTTCTGGATGTTGGAGCTGGTGCGGGGCTGCGTGGGTTGCGATGCCCATGTGGTCACGGCCACGCTGCCCGTCTGTCCGTCCGCTGGTCTGTTGGCATTTGCAAGGTGCTGGAGCCCTTGCTGGCTGGTGGCTGTGGAGGTCTCGGGAGTCAGGCAAGCATCCCGTGGTGCTAACCTGGGGGGTGATGCTCCAGCAGAGCCCGGGTGGGTGCAGCTGGTGAAGGGGGCAGCATCCGCATGTCCCCAGCCGGCGTTTCACTCTTCCGCCCCATTAGTGTGCCCAGGCCACATCACGGGGACATTATGGACAGCAGTTCTGTCCCAGCTCTGATGCCAGCGTTGGGTACTTGGGGGTGCTTCCTGCAGGGTTCATTAGTTCTGCCACCCCCCCAGCCCGGCATTTCTCAGGCGTGCCAGTCCTCGTCCCCCGCTGGCCCCAGCCCCAAACTCCCCCTTGGGCTCCTGCCTGCAGCCCCGTCTCGGACTGGAGCAGCTCTGAAAAGCTTTTGTGTGGGGCTATGAAAGGCAGAGGGGGAGGAGGAGGACGCAGAGGGTGTCCTGGGGAAGGGATGCTATTCAGTTCCTCCCTCTTGTTCCTGGGTTTGCTAATGAGCAAATTAAAGGGCTGCTACAACAGGCAGGGTGGCAGGAGGCAAGGCAGACCTTTTCCACCGGGAGGCTGCCTGGGGAGGGCACGGCTGGTCCAGGGACCGTTTCACTTTGCCGGGCTCTGCCGTGTCCTGGTGGTGACTCTGGCTGGACAGAAGGTCCTCTGATCTTTTCCCTCCCCATCTCCATATACTTCCCATCAGGCGGGAGGCCTCACAGATGTCAAGGTTATTTAAAACATGGCTTAATGCTTGGGTAGGGTGCTTGGCTAATTTAACTGTACCCTCGTTCCATCACGCTACTTGCTGGAAGTCACCCCAGATGAGCCTTTCACTCTTGTGTGACACCCAGGTCCCCGTTCAGATGGGACCAGGCAGGATGGAATGAGCCTGAGGGGTTAAAACCATCTCCCTGTTCCTTGCAGCTCTGCAACTGCATTTTTTGGCTGCGCTTGCTTTCCCACACACCCAGGATTGGCACCCCCCGGCACGTAGAGCTGGTGGTTTGCAACTGTCCTGCTTGCAGGTGGTTGACCCAGATGGCTCAAAGTGTGAGGCAGCGGGTAAATGCATGAAATGCCACCAGACACCCCCACATCCCCCTCTCTTAGGAGGACAGCAAGAGCAGGATGGGGCTCAGGTCCTCTCTGTAACAGCTTGGAGGTGCTAACGAGGGAACCCTACATCTGAGGCTCGTCAGGAGGATGGCGGCTCCAGTGTTTTGGGTGGGGTGGTGCCTCTGCTGCTGGTTTAGTGTCAGGAAGCAGCGGGGCAGGTGGTGCTCCGTGGAGGTGTGGTGGTGCCAGTGGTCCTGCCTGCTGCCGGAGGGTCTCCTGGAGGTAAGCGCTGCCTGGCAGAGGGGCTGCTGCAGAAACCCTGCTGTTGTTGGCTTGTGTGGGGCGGGTTTGGGTTCTCCCACCAAGAAAAAATGACAACGCTGAGCTTTGGTAAGGGTACCCCGTCACGGGTGTCCCCTTTGGGTCACCTCCAAGGTGTGCAGGTGTGTGCCATGAGAACTTTCATACTCTTTCCAGCTGTGCGCCTTGCAAGGGGGAATCTGTGCAGATCTGTGCACCGTTGGTGTAGGGCTCCTGAGTTTGGGGTGGCCGTGCTGCCGCCAGAAATGGTGTCTCGTCCTCCTGATCCGGAGAAGCCGCCTGTGCGTCCCACCGCCGAGCCCCCGCTGCCGGCCGGGAGGAACCGTCTCCCCGGGGTGCGGCAGGAGAGGCCGCCGCTGTGAGCAGAGCAGGTGTTGAAGGCCGATTGCTTTGAATAAACCATAAAACGCCCAGGCTTGGCCGGTGTCCAGAGGTGATGCTGACCCGTGTCCCCGGCCGGCCGTGCCTGCTGAAGAGACCTCTGAAGCCGCCCCTCGAGCCCTCCTGCCCTCTCTAAAGGGGCGAAGCTCTGCGTCACCGGCGGTCCCGGGTCAAGGGCGGCTTGTGCTCGACCTGGTTGGTGTTTTCTGTGCTTGCCCCGATCCCTTCTCTTCTGCCAGCACTGGGAAAAGCTTCCCCTGCCTTTCCGACTTTTCCCATCCCTGCCTGCCACCACTCTTGCTGCAATTACGTATCTGTATAAGTGAGCTCTGTTGGTTGGGGTTTAGTTTGGGGTTTTTTTTTTTTCCTTTTGCAAATACGTTCAGGTTTCTGGAAGGCTCTCAAATCCCGCCGTAAGCTCTTTTCTGTGCCGTTCGGGTGCTGTGCGATGCAGTGCAAAATTTGTAGCCGGTGCCATCCCGCTCCTTGGCAGGACCCAGAAGCCTCCAGCTCTGTCCTCAGGCTGTTTTTTGAACATCATCTGGTGTTTTCCATGTCCCGTTCCTGCTTTGCAGGGGACACCCAGGTCTCGTTGCACGGGGCTGTGCCTGGCAGGGCACAGTCAGGCTCATGGGGCTGAGTCCGTCGCATTGATTGCTTGGCAGCGGTGTCGTTAGCCCAGCTGGGGATTTGGCCCCTTTTTTCAGGTTACGAGCTCCAAAGGTCACGCTGCATTTCCAAAACGCTACGTCGAGCTGACAGCTGTTGGTGGGCATTTTCTTTTTGCCTTTTGAAAAAGGCTTTGGGCCAACGTCAAAGAGTTCCTCGTGTTCTCGACTAAACCTTGTCCCGCTGATGCTGAGCAGCAGCAGAAATTCCTGGATGCCGCGAAAGCAAACCTGTGTCGGTTTGGGTGATGCCCGACCCTCCTCCGGCATTGCACCGGGCCAAATTCCCGATGAGGGTGAGGATATTCGGGTGTATCACAGCATGAGAAATAAGAAACCAGTGCGAGAAGGGTCCCAGGTCACGGCCAGGCGGGCAGGACCTCTGGCTTGTTTGCATCTTTTACTAATTTTCAAGCAAACCAAAAACCTCCTAGGGAATGGCAGCGTCTCGGGTGGTTGTACTTTCTCTGCCAAACTGATGGCTCCTCCGCGTGTCCCCAGCCCGGGCTTCATGTGTGGGCTGCATCGGCCTTCTGCTTGTCCCTTAAACGTAAGGGAGGAGGAGAACCAGTCTCACTTGTATCATTTTTTTCGGCTTCCAGCTTGGGTTGGCTTTGGTGGTAATATCTGTGCTTGTGCCAACTTTTGCCATCACTGATTCTAGCGGATATAGAGCAAAATCAGGCCAAGGTATTTTAAGCCAACTTTACTGGGATAAACCCGGTTTGTTTGCGGCATATGTCTATGTAGAGATGTTTTTAGCGAGGCTCGCGTTGTCTTTCAGCAAAGCAGCTTCCTCCGCAGCGCCTGCCGCGGCTAACACCGACCGGGGTCTGGCATTTTCGGATGAGCTCTCAATCCCGGCACGGAGGTGGCAATATAATCATGATATGACTTCATGTCTCGGGGCACGGCCTCCCGCGGGATCGTGTTCCCAGATGGCAAACAAAGCAACAACACGAGGAAAATGTGCCGCTTGCTTTTTCCTGCCGATGAGGTCAGGGCGGGTTTGGTATGTACCCAGCCGGGCTGGAAACCTGCGCCCCTCCGTCCCTCCTCACCCTCACCCGCCGCTTAGGTTGTTTCAGAGTCACCCCGTGGGCTGGTGGCTCGTCCCCCCGGGTCTCCGGCTGGGGGTACGCGTCCTTCAACCGTGGTAAGGGGCCGGGGCGGGGGGGGGAACAGCAAAGGCGCCTTTTGCTTTGGCCAGGCTGACCTTGCTGTACCAGCTGTCCAAAATACCAGGGCTCCCGCGCCGCTGCCAGCCGCCGTGTCCTCCAGACCTTGTGCTGACTCCACAGCTCACCAGCTGGCTGCTATATATTTATTTTTCATCCATGCCTTTCCCCCCCCCCTCACCCCTTGCCTTCTCTCTGCCTTTCCCAAAAGCAGCAGTGGAGCCCGAGCGCTGCCTCTCTTCTGCGGGCACCTGCCAAAAACGCTGGCCTGAAATGTGTGCTGCCCAGGAAACCCTGCCTGCACCCCCCGAAATATCCCACGCAGCCCCCCCCCCGCCATCCTGGGGAGAGGGACTGGCTCCGCTCTCATCCCCTGCGACGAAAACGCTTTCGCAACCGCCGAAGCATCTTGCAGCAGCCTCCCTGTCTGCGCCTCGTGCGAAGCCCCGGCCAAGTCGGGAGATGGGGTAGAGGGACGGACGGCTCTGGCTGTTGCGGACGGACAGATGTTTTGTCCAGATACTTGGCCTTTCTCAGCCGTCCGGGAAGCGCGGTCGCAGAGGGCAGCCCGGGATGCTCCTTGGCCGCTTCCCAGCGAGGAGGAACCTCCCCGCAGTAGCAGCGTGGGCGACTGGTTTTGCAACCGCGTCGGTGATGGCTTTTCACCGCCCTCTGCCCCTCCGGTGCACCAGCTAGGTCCTGTGCCAACACCCCCACTGCCATCGTCCTCGGGGGCTGAGCCGGGGCCAAGGAGCTGTCTCCATCCCCTTGAGCAGGCTTTGGGGACCCAGGAGGTTTTGGGGACTGCCTGGGTCTATGCCGTGCTTTTTTGGGGCGGTGGGGGCTCTGCTTGCTCCCTGCCAGCACCTTTGGCACGTGCTGCTCAGAGGAAGGTGCTCCCTGAGGCTCCTTGGCTCCCCGGGAAGGGCCATCGGGCAAACAGCTCCCGCTGGTCCCATGCTGCTGGGCAGCATCTGGCCAGATGTTGCCCTTCCTCCCTGCAGCAAAAGACTTGTGCCGCGTGCTGGCGTCCTGGGCTTGAAGGGATGGCATGGAAATGTCCTCCCGATGTGTCGGGGGGACACACTGCCCTCCTTGGGGACTGCCAGGTCCTGGGGCAGACCTTGCAGGGGCAAATCCAGGAGGGTGGTGGGGCAGGAGCATCCCGGTGCGTGGGGAGCAGGGTGGGAGCTCGAGGAGGAGCCACCGGAGCTCGGCTGGCGGTGGCAGGCTCCCAGCCGCGCCGGGCTTTCCTCCGCCGCGAGCAGCTGGTGACAGGAGACTTTCCAGTGCCACAATCCTCCCGGGCCCCAGCCCAGGGCTCTGACAGCTCTGGGTCCCCCCTGCCGCCAAGGCGGCCGGCAGCGGTGCCTCGAGCGTGCCTTGGCTCCTTGCAGCGCCGCGCGTCGACAGGTGCCAGCCCGGCTTTCGGGGACGCGGCGCTGTTCCTTCCTTGCACCCCTGTTCGCAAAAGGCATCTTTCCCCCGGGCTGTCACAGCCCGGATCCCCTCCCTGCGGCGCGGGGAAGATGCCGGAGCCCCGGTGCCAGCCCGGGCAGGTCACGGTTTGCTCCTCATGCCGGGCGAGCAGCTGCTCCGGCATGGCGCTGGCGGCCACGCCGGCCTCTCCCGGCACCCCGGCGCACGCCAGCCTTGCCGCGGCGTGGCTGGATAAACAGCCCCGTGCAGCTGGCCTGGCCTCGGCGTCGCTTTTTTTCCCCCCCTGAATCTTCAGTAGCAGAGCAGTGAGGAATAGGACGGCGGCGGCTTTCGCTGCGGGAGGGGGTTTGGGAGGAGGAGGAGGGCATCATCTGGGTGCACTTTGCAGCCTGGCATGATTATGACGCTGCTTTTCCCTCTATTTTCTGTATTTTCCTCCCCGCCTTCCACGTTAGTGCAAGTGCTGCCGGGCTTTAGTAGCTCTCAGGAGACTGAAGTCATCTGTTTACCCGTGGAGCTGGCGTGCTCGGAGCAGCAGCTGCCCCGGCTTTCCTTCTCAAACCTGCCGGCCCGCGGCGAGGTGCCTGTGCCGAGCGTGCCGTGACCCGCACCGGCGCAGGGCGAGCACTGCGGCCGCCCCGGGGCTGCCTCGCATCGCACGCCGGCGGCACGTGCCGAACAGGGCTGGGGGTGTCCGTGCTATCGTGCCGCAGATGTAGGAGCTCCCTCCACCCGGAGAACTGCCGAGAAGCCATTTCGGTGCCTATACACAAGCGTTGGTGTTGGATGGGCTATTCCCAGTTGTGGTGGGGACCTGCCGTGGGATTTACCAGGAGTTATCCAAGCCCTTGCACACAAACTCAGGGAATTGCCATCTGGTCCGGCGCTGCCTCTTCCCGCCGGCTTCCGTCAGGGCCGGCTGCGGCATCGCTCACCCTGGTACCTGGGGGGAGCCGGGCGCTGCCGTGGCGGGCAGGGGTGAGTGGCGGGGTGCTGCGTCTCGGGGCTGGCTTCGACCGGGGATGTGCGGGGAGAGTCTCGGTACCCGCAGTGAGGGATGCAGAGGGGGACAGGCGGGATCGCAGGGACCGGTTTGCACCCCATGCTCTCTCCCAGCTCCTCCCGGTGAATTTTTGTCTTCTAGTTCAGAGCTAAAACAAGGCTGGGAGCCAGCGGGGATGCAAGGGACGGTCATTAAGGGAGACGGGTGGTGGTGACCCTGCAGCCAGGAGCATCCCCCCTTTGCCATGGGGACAGGCAGCTGCCTGCTGTGGCGGGAGGGCAGGAGCGTGGTGGCAGTTTGCAGCCAGGGAGAGGATGCCGGAGCCGACCCAGCACCGAGCCCGGGCTGTTCCCAGGGCTGCCTGCCCCTCTGTGACCCTCCTTGAGGCTGCCTCCCGGCGTGCTGGCACGTGGTGTGTCCCCGGCACCTGCTGCTTTTGGGGCTGGGGACTTCCATCATGGGGGGGCGTTTCGTCCCTTCGAGCCCCAGCCGGGGCTGAGTCCCTGTGGGACCCACTGCCCCCCATGGCACAGCCCGGGCTCCGCTGCAGCCCTCTGCTGCGTGCCTTCCCCCATTGACCCCCCCAAAATGGTTTTGAACGTTCCTCCCTGGCTTTTCCCCCTCCTGCCCCCCCTCCCTTGAAAGGGGGGAGCGCATCAGCTGGTGGCTCAGGGAGGTGCCACCAGCAGCCACCTCGGTCCCCAGGGAGCCAGACGCGAGGACACTGCGGTCGCTGACAGGGACCTTGGAGCAGGGAACATTTTGGTGACAGCCAAGGCGTCAGCCTCTCGCCCGGCGGTTTGCAGCCGCAGCGGGGCGGACAGACTCAGGGAGGGAGGGATGGACGGACGGACGGACAGACAGACAGCTGCGCAAGGCGTCTCGGGGGCCACGTGCGGGGTGTGGGGCGAGCAGCAAATCGCCACCGTCACCTCCCATCTGCCTGCAGCGTGTTTCTGGAAGCGGGCTGACTTCAGTCGGCCGTGAAGCTTTTCATCGGGTGATGATCAAGTGCTAGTGATTTCGGTTATTACCCTGGCCAGGAATAAAATACATATATATATATATATGTTTGCCTCCCGCCCTCCCTCCTTGTCTTCACTGCTAAAACAGCTGGATTTTCTTCTCTCCATCTCTCCCCCCGGCTCCTCGGAGCAGGCAGCGTGAGTTATCCCGAAGTGAAAACACGGCGAAGACAAGGCCCTTCAGTTTTCCCGGGAGGTAACCGTGCCAAGGTCAACCCGGCGCGGGGACGGGGCGCTGGCTGCCGCTGCCGCCCCGGCTCTCGGGTGCGGGTGGCACCCCGGAGCGGGGGGGGATCGGCGTGTCCCGGCGCGGAGGACTCCCCCGGGGAGCCAGGGGTGGGGTGGGGGGGGGAAGCCGCCTCTCCTGCCTGCAGACAGAGTCCAGATGCCCTGGCTGCCGCGTCTCTGGAGGGGGAGATGAATTCACTCCTGCCGTCTTCTGTTTTCAGTCCAGAACATCTGCACAGTAACTGGGAAATCTGGGCTTTCTCCTGCTTCTCGGCCAGGTCCTGTCAGTCCTTTCCTCTTCCAAAAAGGGGTTTGGTGGTTGGGTTTTTTTGTTCGGGGTTTTTTTTTTTNTTTCCTCTTTCCCTCTGCCGCTTGTGCCGTGTAACCTGCTCCCTGCCGTGTATCCTGTCGGGGCTGTGCCTGGATTTTACTCCATGCGGCTGCTGCGAAGCTGCCCTGCCTGCCTGGAGCACAGCGGGGCGGCTTTTGGGGGATTCCGCCACCCCCCCCGAGCATCCAGACAGGGACTCCCCGGGAGCAGTTTTTCCCACGGGGCTGTCCCCAGGCTGGGTGGCCGGTGGCACGGGGATGCACTGGGGCACACAAGCTGCTGCATCACTTATTTATTCCGGCCGGTTTTCCCTTGCTTATCCCCCGTCCTCGTGCTCTCAAGGCCTGATACTGCATCCCCAGAGCCCGGGCGCTGCTTGCAGCGTGCTTGGGACTGTACAACCCCTTCACTCCCTCCAAAGAACTTGGGCTGGGAAGCATGGAGGGCTGCGGCAGGGTAGTCCCCCACCCTGGTCCCAAATTGCCCCCCTGTTTCCCTCTTATTTCCAGCAGTGAGCAGCTTGGCGAGACTGACCGGGATGGCTCTTGGCTTGGCAGCATCCCGCGGGAGTGAGGTTTCTTCTGTCACCCTGCCGCTGTCTCGGGCTCTTGGCAGGGCTGCGCTTGGGCGCTGGGCATCCCGGGCACCTCCTCTTCCTCGCTGCTGCTTCCACAAGGCCGTGCCATGGGGACCCTCGGCAACGCGTCACCCCCGATATTTGCAGCCCTGGAGGAGGAGTAAATCCTGCTGTGTCTCCTGTCCCTCCTCCCCTCCCCGTGCACGGGCAGCCTGACCTTCCTGCACCCGAGCTGCTGGGGTCCGGCGAGCCCTAACCCCGCTCCATCCTTTATCGTACCCCCTTCTCCTTCACGCAAAACCTTTTTCCTCCCTCTTTGCTCGCCTCTTTGTCCCTTTGCTGTGTTTTTCCGCCCCCCCCCCCCCCCCCCCNCCGCGCTGGCCCCGTGCCCGGCGCCCTCCGCTCGGAGCGGAAGGAAGGGCTCCGGGGGAAGGAGGGCAAAGCCTGGGTGATGCCAGCGGAGGTTTGACCCTGGCTTAGGAGAACGGGCTGACTGATGAGAGGGCGTTTGAGGCCACGGACATCGTGGGTGCCGTCTCCCTCGCGCATCCCCCTGTGCGGAGCTGGTGGCTGGGTTGCAGCCAGGGCAGCCCGAGGGTGAGCTGGGGTCTTGCAGCACCCAAAGAGGCAGCAGAGGAGGGAGATGCCACCCCTTTTTTGGCACTTCGGGGACCATGGGGCAAGTGCCTAAGTATGCAGGTGGTGCTGCCTCCCCTTGGCTTTCTTGGGAGGAGGGGGGAACCCTCAGGACGGGGCGATCCCTGGGTGGGATGGAGGGCCAGGACGCTGCCTGGAGGAGGTGGCCGGGCAGGATGGCTGGGAGCAGGGCACCCCCGAGCACCTGGAGGTGACGTGCGCCCGATGTCCTCGTCCTGGGGACAGCCGCGTGGTGCTTGCTTCGCAGCTGCTATTTCTGGCTGGTCCATGGCCTCTGTGCCGCGGTCCCCAGTGCCGGGGCAGGCAGGGTCGCGCCGCCGGCAGCTGCTGCTGCCCTTTTCCTTTTCATTCCCTCGGACCCGTGGGATGGATGGGGATGGGATGAGGAATCCCCCCCCGGCGCGGGCGGCGATGGAGAAGCTCAAGACCTCTTGGGATCTCCCCCCCAGCCCTGTTTTCCTCCCGTTTAAACCCGGCATACGTCTCTGTTTGGTGGGCGGCTGTAAAAAATAGCACTTGGTTTGAGTTAGGAGAGTGGCGGGGAAGGGCTGGGAGGGGGCCGGGGTGCAGGGGGGAGGTCCGGTTTCTCCCTTTCCTGGAGGAATTAGGGAGGCCACATGCTGCCAGGAGTGTTTGGCTGGTAGAGGCAAGCGGAGGCTCCGAGGAGGCGAGCAGGCGTCCGCACAGATGGAAATTTGATCACCCACGGCTCAACAGATTGTTTGATTTATTTTAAAATCAAGCAGATGGCTGCAACAGGAGTTTGTTTAAGTTCAGCTCCGAGCTGGGCCAACGGCCAGGATACTCGGGGGTAGGCGTGCCAAAAAATGTTCAATGACTTTGGTCATCACCCACCTCTCCTCCTCCCCTCTCCCTCGCTCCAGCGCACACACCCCGGCTCCCCCTCTTATCGCATCCTCGCCTTCATCTCTTGGCTCTAGCATCTCGCTTTGTCTCTCCCGGGCGGGCGAGCAAGCTTGCCCCTCCGCTTTTCTTCCCCGACTGGCTCGGGAGGGTTTAACTCTTCCCCATCCATCCTCTCGCTCGGGCTTTCTTGTACCGTGGGGGTGCAGGGAGGACCCCCCAATGGAGAGAGGGAACAGCCCCTTCCCTATGCTCCCTCATCTCCTTCTTCTCCGGGTCCGATTTGGGGTGCGGAGCTGGGGGGGAACGGAGGGGTGGGTGTCCCGGCTGGGTGGGGAGGGGGTGGATGGGTCCTGGTGTCCCCGCACACTGCCCCGAATCGGTGGTGGCCTGGATGGAGATGGGGTCCCAGCAGCGTGTGGTGCTCCCGGATGGGGGGATGTTGAATGCTTGGCCTGGGTCCTCTGTCTTGGGGTGTGAGGGGTGACCTGGGGATGGAGAAGAGACCCTTGATGTAGCACGTGGTGGCTCTGGACATGTTTCTGGCCTTACCGCCATATGGCTGGCAGGGAAGGGGCTGGAGGATCCTGTGGGAAGCAGGCTGGGATGTGCTAAACTGTCGTAAACGGGACAGGGGAGGCTGTGCTCAGGGCTTTAAATAGCTCTGCGCCACGGGGCTGGCTCTGTGCGGGAGGTCCGGCCATCGCGGGGCTGCGCAGGGTCCCCAGCACACGTGGCCACGTCCCCTCGCCCTGCCAAGGGGCATCTTGGATGCTCTCTGTAGCAGGGGCAAGGAGCTCTCTGCATCTCCTGGGGTGAGCAAGTGGGATGCTCCAGGAGCACAGGGCATCCTGCTCCTCCTCCTTGGTGGCCTTGGGATGTCCCTTTGCCCGGTGCCAGCCCCACATACCTCCCAGCACCACGGCAGGTTCGGCACACGGCCGGCACACGCTCTCACTGTGGATTTTCACGCCGGGGAATTGCCCGTCATCCCGTTTCTAGGAGCAGGGTGGTCAGGCGGGTGGTGGGACGAGGCTTTTCCCCGGCACCCAACCCCTCTCCGCGGCGGGGCTGGGGGCTGCGGGTCCTGCTGGGGAGAGGGGCCGGGGCTGGAAGGGGTTAAGGCAGGCGAAGGAAAACAAGAGTGCTGCAGGGCCTGGGTGGCTGACAAGCCAAACAACTGTTTTTGACTCACTGTTGCTGCCTTGCCAAGTGCAATTGCTTCCACATTCCCATCCCCTGGCTGGAGGGGCGCGGGGAGACGTTGGCTTTTCGCGGTCGGGAGGGGAAGGGGGATGCCGGGGGGGAGCAGCAGCGGGAAGGGCTGGCTCCACACTGCTTTTTCTCGGCTCTTCTCTCTTTTATTCCCCTCCCTGTCGAGTGGCAGGAAGGGGCAGGGGGTGATGCTGCCGGGGGATGATGCTGCCAGGGTCACTCGTGCCAGCTCCTGGTGGAGCATCACTTCTGCCAAGCCCCAAAGGTGGGAGAGGGAATTTGGGGGGGGGGGGGGGGNGGGGGGGGGGGGGGGAGCTGAAATGCACCCCCGGGGTTGGGCTGCTCTGCCTTCTCTTGCTGTTTGTCTGCGGGGGGGACCCTGAAAGGCAGCTCCTTCCCTGCCAGGGGGTGCTGAAGGGCGTTGGGGGGCAGCAGCATCCCTTTGCCCCCCCTCCAGCTCCTGTACCCTCTCTCCCGCAGCAGCCAGGGATGGAGCCCCGCATCCTTGTTGTCCCTATTGCTGACACCCCCCCCGCCCTGTGTAGGGATGGAGAGTGACCCCGTTGCAACCCCACTCAGAGATGTGGGGTCTCATGTGGGGCCGGACCCCCCACCGTGCCTGGCTGGGGCAGTAAACCGAATGTGCTGGGGGGGGGGCAAATCTGCCAGGGGGGGCNGCTGGGGGGCAGGGGGGAGTGCAGTAAAATCCCCAGGCCTCTGAGTGCTGGTGCCGTTGGGTTGCAGACAGCAAGAAATAAGCCCTTGGAGCACAGGCTTGGTAGTTACAGTGAAGATTTGAGCTACTCTGGATCACTGCTTTGTGGAGTTAATTATCTTCTGAGTCTGGGTTTTTGGTGGTGGTGGTTGTTGGTGGTTTTTTTT
>RSEF01000011.1:21736917-21749492 GCA_003993805.1 Himantopus leucocephalus | reverse complement strand
TCCTGCTGCCTTTGCCTCAGGGTACGGCTCCACCAATCCATTTTGCTTTCACATTCTCTAATGCTTCTTAACCTTTCTACGTCCCCCCCTGAGCAGGTGATCGCGCTGCACACAGGCGGTGTCTCCGGCCCCCTCTGATGCCCGTGCCGGGCTCAGGCATCCGCCGCAGCCGGAGACCTGCACGGCCACACGCACGCGCGGGAGCTCGGGCTGAGTTCCCGCACTCTTCCTTGTGGTGTCTGTCGACCGCTTTGTGGCCGCGTTCTGCTCTTGGGCCGGGTGGTGACCGGTCACGGCTGTCCGCTTCCCGCACGCCGATGCTCCCCTGCCTGCGCTCGCCCAGCTCGTGCCCAGCTTCGTCGCGAGGCTCCCAGCGACTTACCGCGNTGGCACCGCCCGCTTAGAACTGCCGCATGTGGTGTCGGCTCCGTCCCCGCCGCGTCAGCAGCCCGCCACCGAGCTGCCGCGCCCGGCACGAGCTCGCCGCTTTCCCCGGCCTCGAAAGCCCCAAAAAGGGCCTCTTGGCGGCCCCTCCTGCCTCCATGTGAAAGGATAAATCTCACACTTTACGAAGTACACAGTGTTTGAAGTGGCACTGTATACAACCACTTCATAAATGAAGACTTGTGGTAAAGTTCTATTGCAAATGGCTTTCTATGTTTATTACATGCCTTAAAAAAATAATGAAGTAGATTGTACTGGCATACAATGAACATTACCGATCCACAACACGTAATACAGCAGACATTTGTTATACTGGTTGCATGCCAATAAAATCTCTATTTACCAGACAGGCATACACCATAACTTAGCAGTTGGTTGGTTGGCTGGCTTGTTTTTTATTCTTACTTCATGGGGTTTTTTTCCAATCACAACTTTGTACGCAAAAATTGTAAAGGCACATAGAACTTCACAGCTGCGTTGAAGAATACCCAGCTAAGACAATGAAACAGCAAGCAAAAAATCCTGATTAACCAACACTAAAATATTTAAAACTACTTCATCAAGGCTTTCTCTTACCTTGAAAAAGAAAAACATAATGAGATATGGTTATTTTTTTTTTATTAATACGAAAAATAAAACATGAAAGTATAAAAAGAAATAATTGTCCTTAATAGTGGTGTTCGATGTATCTATCCAAATGTCTCTCTACAAATTTTTACCTGGAATGGTAGGTGGATGATGGATAGTTTGTGCAAGTGAATATTGTAATCCATTTAAATAATTAGAACCACTCACTGCTGTAAAATTAAGCATATGCTGCAGAGATTATAAATCTATTTTGTTCTTGTTCTTATAACTACTAAAACTACTACAAAAAATTTCATTTCCATGGTAGTTGCAATCAGAAAAGTGGTATCCGGCACCTGTTTCACCATATTTTTTAAATCTCCACAAAGCTACAAGGTCCACCACTAGATTTTTCTTTCTTAAATTTAGGCACCACAATTCAAATGGTATATTTTGTCATCAACAATGCCACAACTGAAAAGAAAATATGCAAAAATAGATAGAAATAGCAAATTCTCTACTTGCTTAAATGTGCCACTGAGCTATTTGGATTAATTCTTGACATGCAGTGTTTTTTTTTAAACACCACAACTTTGCATATAAACTCATAGATTAGGTCAGAACAGCTTGGAATACACAAGGAATACTGATACAATTCATTGAATACTTTCCATGCACAGGTTCTATGCATATTTCAAGCATTACTGTCCTTCAGGTTATAAAAGACAGCACTCACCCTTTGACAGATGGGAAACAGATAAAGATCAAGTGGTTTGTTCCAAGTCAAAGAGACAAAATTATCCTCATTTACAACATATGAAATCAGAGTGGCTTTACTAGATTAAAGATCTTAACATATCTGGGCTAGCTATAACTTTGTTTGTTTAAATTGTTTCTATTAAATTCACAAACAACAGGACTGAACTGACTTAACCAGAGACTCCATGAAAACTTTACATGCACAAACAGTTAACAGAAAAGTAAAATCCAAATTGAGTACTCGGTCTTTCACTTCCACAAATTTGGTACTGTTTTCAGAAAGCAATGCTAAAACAGTAGTTTATACATACTTAACTTTTAGTGACTTTAAATACAGAATATGCACCAATTATGTCTGTAGTAATGGGACCCTTGTTTAGCAAAACCAGAAACTCCTGACTGTCACAGTGACAATATTAGAGCAAAACAGACTTATTCAACAGCACAACAATGCAATGACGAGGCTCTTCATACTTTTCTTTTAAGGTAGCATGAGATCACCATGATTTATGACATAACTTTAAAGTTTCTAGACCACATTTTGAAGAAATCGTTAAGAAAAACAGGTGAGACCTAAACACTTGCCTGCAAAATTGATACCCGAGATTTTTGTTCTCCTCTCCTCACATTACAAATAAAACCCAGAAAATGCTACCTCACATCATAGTTGGCAATCAGTATACTTAAGCATAATAACACATCCTTGAACACTGCTACAAAGTTCACATTATTTCATTAAGTTTGTGACTCTCATATTTATATTAACATAAACATGTTGTAGGTAAACTCAGAGCAAACAAACTAGACTGCTGTCTTTAAGCTCTCCATGCTACTCACGTGCACTCCGTGCATCTCTTGCTGCTACATACTTAAAAGAATCAGGACTGCCTGAATAGTCTCAAAGCCTTTATAATGTGCCTGCTGTCACACAGACTTTATAACTTCTATAGAGCTATTCCACAATAAGTATCACCCAACTGTAAAGCACAAAAGTTCAAGCTGAGCAATCAAACTGAATGGAACTCAGCCTTCCCTGGATTTGAATCCTGTATTTCCACCCAAAAAGACCACAGCTCCTTCTCATAGGAGCTCTTCCACCCTAACACGCCTTCACTCCCCGTAACTTCCACATCGTCCTTCTCTCTGTGCCACCACCCAGAATCACACCCTGAGCTGCAGCAACAGCTGCTTGCCACAGTTAATTAAAAAATACATATGTGCTGATGGTTGAATCACCAATGTGATTAGCCAGCAGGCCAAACACAGCAGATAACTGTAACCTCTGTTTGTGGTGGCACTAATGAGAGTTTTTCCTTTCCTGTGAATTTATGCCAGTTCACAAGGTGGTCAAAAAAAAAAAAAAATGAGGAAGGCAGGGAGGGGAAGTGACTCATAGATGGCTGAATTGTAGAAACTTCACTTTCAGAGCCACTGGTAGATGAGACTAAAGAAAAAAAAAAATCAACCTAAGTAAAACAAATCTAAAAAGACTCCTTAAAAGTTACAAAAAATTTCATCTTGAAAACCTTTCACCTTAAGGAAGCCTGAACCTTCCCAGAACAGGAAAAAAAAGCCACAAGTAAACACGTCTGTATTACACACAGCCAAAGTGTTATTAATCCATTTACTATTTCTGCCTGTTTACTGAATTGGTCTTTCTGAGCTGCAACCTAAATGTAAATACTTAACTAAAAGATTCTCAGAAACACATATAAAATTATTATTACATTATGCTGGATTCATGCAAGTAAAAGAAAAGAATGAAACAAACCCCCTCAACAGCAACTAAGCAGAGTCAGAAAATCCTACCTCCTCCATATTTTGGGAAAACCTAATTCATAGCTACTTCTCATTAAAACAGGTGCTATCAAAAGAAAAAAAAAAACAACAACAAAAAAGCCTGTAATCTTACGAAAACCTCCATTTCAGAAAGCTAGGACTCAATTCCCAGCACAAACTCACATATAATTCAACACTAGATCAGCTTCTCAAATGTAGTTTATAGCATTATGACTAAGGGGTAGTTGAATTGATTTTCAATTCAAGTAAGAAATCAAGTTAACCTCAACCTCCCAGCAGACGAGTACATTCTAGTAGAGTACAAGAAAATATCTGAAGGTTTCTGTGGTTAACACAAAACCCAGTTGCTAATGTAATCAAAAGAACACTGTAAAAGTCCAATCTTCCGTCCAAAGAGTCTCTGAAGATCACATTTTCCAGGATGAAAGGTAGTGTCCTTTCCCACCTGATGAGGATCCAGCTATGATATATTTGTCACTTTCAGACTGTAGTACTGTAATTTAGAGAAACTGGAAACAATGCAGTTACTTCTGGCTTCTCACAGTACAACCACCTCCATCCCTGATGGGTTACTTCAACAGACTCATAACACACTGGGTCTGACTCTCAGACAGAGCAACGTCCTCGTTAGCATCATCAACAAGGTCACAAATGTGTCACGCCCTAAGTATGATTTAATTTTCCTTCTTGGCGTTTCTCTGGGACTCAGCAAGCAAACAACCAAAAGGATGAACGACAAAACACAAGAAATTTTGAGCAACATGTAGGAAAGTATATAATAATGTAATAAAGTGTGGCTGTGGATCGAACGATATAAAGGAAACCTAATACATGAAAATTAATTACTTTCAAAATACACTAAACAAAAAATACTTTTGATACTACCTATCCAAAAGCGTGAAAGATTTATAGTACATACTTTTTCCTCTTATATCCACTCAACTCTTAAGAAGAACATCATTGACAGTGAACAGGAACTTCAATTACAGGTCCAATTTACTTAAGAAGTGCAAAGATCACACTGAAAAATGGTAAGTATTTCTATGCAAAATTATATACACAGAATAAATGCTCTTCAATTTCGTAATGGCTAGACAGTATGAAAACCTTTTGAAGGCCAGGCTATTCAAAATATTAAGGTTCAGAAAATACAAAGTATTAGTGGGCTTTCCAATATATTATTACTATTCCTCTTATTTACCTAAGGGTTTTACTTATCTTGAGAAAATAAAAAAGTAAGACTGTGGCTGATCCACTTAAGATTTCCCATGCTGGAAGGTTAAACCTCTGCTTAGAACCAAGGCTTCCACATTGGAAAAAAAATCAGCTAGGAAGAGGACTTGGATTATGAGTAAAATATCTCTGCAGAACTAGCTGAATGTTTCAGAAACATGTGCTTTCAGAAAATGAATTTCTGAACACAGAAGAATAAAGTAGTTAAAAAGAGCGAGATTAATACACCCTATTCTTCAGTGAAGCTACAACCACGGACCCTAACTTTAAAAGATAAAATAATTGTTGACTACTATAAAGCTTCCTAATTGCCTGATACAATCTAAATACACTCAGGAATAAACACTGTCTCTTCTTCTCATAAATCAAACAACTGATCAAAAGTGTTTCTTATTATTTGATAGCAATTAGGTTTTAAGAGACTGTCCGTGAATGAACAAGAGCTATACAAATTAATGCTACGCTGAGTGTAAGTGTTTTAAAGTAGTGTTCTGGGAAGGGTTTAATAACTACTCACTGAAGAACACACATTCTGGTTCAGAGTGAGAAAATTGGTTAATTATTGAGAAAACACAGTAAAGCACCACTTCTTCCAATCTATATATTCAAATGTATATTTTCTTCCTGAAATGAGTATGATCTGTACTAAAATCAGAGACAGCTTCTTGAACGAGAACATCCACATTTTAATGTTGTCTACCACACTTTTTCTTAACATGCAAAAATCCTCCCAGTGCAAGACAGTATTTTTGACCTAACATAGATATCTTTGAGATCACTAGAAATACAGCATTGCTGTATTCTTGGTAAGGGTTTCCGGCTTATTTTTTAGGCCAATGAATTATTTTTTTTAATTATGGGTGGAAATGAGGGAAGAACTCAGAGACTGAATTTCAGAGAAGAATATAAATACATAGGATTAATTACCTAAATACTTTTTGCCTCATCCCCCACACCAAATAGTACAAACCCTAGAAATCCAGTCACAACCTGAGAAACATACTAACCTACAATTAAAAAANAAACAAACCCAAATGAACCAATAACAAACAAACAAACAAAAAACCCACCAAAAGCCTGATATGGAATTGAATTATGTCAAAGACTTCATGTTATTTTATGGCCTATTTGAATGTTGGAGATAAATTTAGACTTTCCTGTGTTTTAACGCTTACGTAGGAGATTAACTACTTCATAAACGTCTGGTAATTACCCAGAACAAATGACATGTACTCTCAAATTAGGGAAAAGAAGCCTCTATCTTAAACTATTTTTTCCTCTTCGGGTGAGACTAAGAGGCATATTGCTACACCAGCACTTATTTATTAACGGTCTCTGAAGGTATCATTTGTTTGTTTACACAAGAATACCTAGAGCAAAGATACAAGGAAACCAGCACTTGTGGGCGCTTTCATTTTCATGCATTTGTATTTGATTCCTGAATATAGGCTATCTGAAATCATCACACACATTACTGATTATATATGAGCAGACGTCTTACCCTTAAATTACAAGTTATAATGACAGTGGACTTATAACCTAAAATTCAAGCTCAGAAACATTAATAAAACCTCATGGGAATGGAGAGCTGAAGACAGCATTCGTTCAGATTGTTACCTGATGGTTTCTTTCACTTCAATGTATTCTATTAGTAATCTTGCCAAATAATATCAACAGAAAGATATGTACAAGAAAACAAAATCTATTCTAAAATTCTACTTAAAAGTTAAAGTTTCACCTTTTATGAAAAATTCTGAAGCATTTTTCTTCACTGCCACCTAAGGATATCCCCTACTACAAACAACTTTATTTTGAAACAAGAGGCGGGGATTTTTGGTCTGTCCTGGCTTTTGTAAGCATCTACAGCAAGTATGCAAAAATTGCTTCTCCTATTTGCATATACACCTATTTCATTACGTGTATAACCAGCACTGTATGATTTTTGTGCATTCCTCTGGGATTATAGAAATTTGGAAACTCTGTTTTACTGCTTTTGTTGACTGTACAACTCTATGCAAAAACAAGTACACAAACATAGAACTGATTGTTTCTGTGTAATTTCTCCAGTTGGCTTTGCAGGAGGTCTCCTTACATTAATCCCTTAAAAGCTGCTTCGAAAAAAAAAGCACCCCTCACCTCGAGTTGTTTTAGAGAAATATAAATACAAACTATAACTTTGTGGACTTCTACACAAGCAGCCTGATTGTAGTCCATTGAATCTCTTGCTGTGATAAGAATATTCCAGTTAAATGTTTTAAGTCAGGTCCTTAAAAACGTGGAGCTGATTTCTATTGTGAGCCATACAAGAACTGCCGTACCTTTTGAAATAGGTAGTATGCTGCTCAGCAGAAACATAGAAATGTAGCAGAAACAGGATGGCATCTCAGCCTACCGCCTTTACAACTACTTTCTAGCTAACCTTGTCTGATAATAGCTTCAACTACCTCATTTTCATCTCTGTGTGATATAGCCTGCAGGACTTCAAAAGGATAAAAAATTACATATGCGCTTTCACCAAAAATGTATTTTTATCAAAATTGATTTTGTTCAGAACAGTTTGAAAAAGTTTTCTATCTTGCTAAGTTTCAAAACTTCACTAGGATTTTTCCATTTTGCTAAAATTTTATTTTTCTATTTTTCTATTTGACTTTTGCTGTATTTCAACCTATAATGTTTTGATTTTTCAAAGTCAAATAGGAATGATCCAATACCAGTTAGGCAAAAAGCCTTCAATCCACTCAAAATGAAATGATTACGCTGTTATTTCTATGGTAAATGGAGCTTTTGTTCTGAACTGGAGTGAAAATTAAATAGCAGAATTTCCTATGGAACATTAGTTGTTTTCCAACTCATTGTGCTAGAAACAAACCAGGAGAAACAGTGAGTTCCTTTTATGCCCTCCTAAATCTGCCTCCCAGTCATTCTTTCCTGTCATCTGTATGCCCTCTTTGACTACATTCTCTGAAACTCCCAGGAGCATCCACATTTTACAACCTGTTATTTTGATCTGTGGCAACCTTCTTCTTAGATCTCTGTGGCTAAATGCTCCATTATTATCTTTTGTTTCCCCTTCCTTAATTAGGTACATGAGACACAAATTTTGCCATCTTACAAAGTTACATGAATTGATTTTTGGCTACAGCTGAAAGATTTCATGCTAAAGGACCCAAGAGACTGAAATATCAACTGTTCCTTTACCTAAAAAAAACCCAACAAACCAAACCCCCAAAAACCAACCAAACCACCACATGATAGAATATAGAGTATATTAGTATATTAAAGCTATAACATGGAAGTTGGCACTGATGCTTACCAAACATGTCATTTTAGTTACACATGTAATTAGCAGAAAGAAACAAGCAGTCGTCCTGCTTGTCCTCCAGAGAGCACAAAAAAGATTAATTTACATTAAAGGTTGCTGATCAAATGTACACAAGACAAGAACAACAAAAAAATATCTAGACAATATATACTGAGGATTTTTCTCAGCTCCTGGACGAAATTGTGGTTCAATTGTTACAGCTAAATACAATAGCAGCTCTGTTCTAGTTATGTGAAGGAGTGAATGTGGACTCAAGGAGTAAAGTTAAACAAATTCCTCAGCAGAAAACCAGTAGCAGTGTTACATGTTGATACGCAGTGCAGTTGCTGAAGAGTAATAGTGGGCCACACTCTGTTAATGTGCAGTATAAACATTCTTTACAAAAAACTGCATGGTGAAGTTGAAAGCTGGCTTTTTTCCCAGCTCTACCTGAAATGACCTTGTGCAAGCTGTCAGTCAACCCGGGTGAACGATACATCCCAAGGCAGGAAACCCTGGTTTATAATAAGTATTGTTAACAGCAGTCCGTGGAAGATCTGGGACTACTATGCATAACCTTTAGATGCAAAGTCACTGAATTTTCCAGTAGGCTATAGTGCACATAAGGAAAGGGGCTGAGTCTCCCCAAAAGCATATGAATACTAGAATGTTTTTATGTCTTTGAGATAATTTTTTTGAGAATGCTTGTGTGACTCTGAAGAGTCCAGAATGGCAGAACGTGCTGAAGATGGCAACACTAAACCCACAACAGACCTCATTTCAGAAGGCTACCTAGCCAAAGCATTCACCTTTAAGACTTAATCTTACATATAATCAGCAGTGCAGTCCTCTTCAATCACACTTACAGCCTTTAATTCACTCTATGTACATTTACATTTGACATAGGACATTTTTATAATTACAAGTCCAGAAAGAATCACCAGATCTGTCACTCTAAACTCCTGCAGACCAGAGGGCATCAAGTTTCACAAAAAGAATGTTTATCAAGGCCAAAATGACAGAACCAACAAAAAATTTCCATACTTGGCAAATTATACCTTCATCACAGCCATGTCATAGGGCAGAGTAAGGCACCATCACGCACCTGTCCCCTCAGCCTGACAACCCCCTGACCACATGGAAGCCTGCCCATCTTCCCCTCAGTCTGCTTCCTTCTCTTTTCCCACCATTACTCCCAGGTCAAATTCACTGTTAACTGGCCACCAGCATTGCTTTTGCTGATGCTGCATAACCTGCTACCAGCTGTTTTCATTTGTTGCCTGTGCAGTGGACAGCAAACTTCATACTTAACTAGTTAACACTCCTTGGATTCACCTTTAGACTCCAGGCAAAAAAAAATGCCTTCCCAAGCCTGAGTGGTTTAGAGGCTGGTGCAGGCTGCTGATGAAACAACAGTGTGCTGTGTATTTGTAGGCTATTACTGAGTTTCACTCCCTCCTACCTCAGGATTCTTCTCATGTAAAAGAAAAAAAACCTAGGGCACTGTAGTCCTGTTGCCAGCCGCCTTCAGAGCCACTGGTGGACTGAAGGGCATAAGGACACAGATTGCTCCAGCCAGCACACAGGTTCAGACATCTTGTACAACACCTCTGCTTGGGAAGCAGAATTAGAAGTCCATCGATCACCCTAGTTCTTACAGTCATAGTCTTGCACCTATGGGCAGCCATTTACAGACGCTACTTTGCTGTCCTGTCTGCCTTTTGAGGACATACACATTCAGTAATGTCGCATCTGACACTCAGGCATGGAGCTGCACTGGGTCTAAAGAGATTTACGTAGTAACTCTGCACACAGTGTCCAGATGGTACCTCCAGCTTCCTGCTGCAGAGCCGGCCTTGCTGACGGCCGTGGCCCACAGCTGTAGGGCAGGCAGCGGGCTGGTGAACACGCAGGGTCCAGCCTCACTCTGCTCCTGTGCCTGCGCACCCCGACCCTCTCCAGGGCTGCTGCACAGGAAAGCCCTGGCTCTACATGTTACTGCGTCTTGCAAGTTCGAGCTCTGAAAAACAAGCCTACCACTGACACTTCACCACATACGAAAGCGCAGGAGAGAAAGCTTCTTTCTGCCTGTACATATGGGTTGTTCTTAATCCAACTAAACAAGAGCGTAACAACACTACCTGCTATCTGACCTATCTCAACATACATTGTCTCTTTTCATCCTTCCTTTCCTTCTGTAAGGCACTGACGGCACCTAAATGCACGTCTTCCATTTTCTGTATGAAGAATTTTTTTTCCAGGTTTCTTAGCTCACATCTAGTGACAAATTGGTGTTTATATGCATTAAATGAAGAAAGGACACACAGTGGCTAAAATAGGAGTTTGTCGTTAGTAGATACTTAGCTTGACACTTTGGGCAAGTCACTTAATCTCCCCTTTGTCTCAAAATCCCCACCTGGAAAATATGAATAACAGTGGGGAATGTTTTGACTAGTGTTTATAAACAATTTGAGACTCTCAGCAGGCTTGAAGAAAAATGAAATGTGGCATTGCTATTAAAGAAAGAAATGTTGAAAGATTAACATCATATTCAAAACTAAAACAGATCTGGTATGAAAGCATAGTATTGCTTGACTAATCTTGATTTCTCTGGACTGAAATAAGCACATCAAAAAATGTAATGAGTAAGAGAAACAGCTGCAATACAACATTCCTTGGGCATGTTACTTGTGCTATTTACTTAACATTGTATTTGGCAGGGAGGGAGGAGATCTGTTTGAGACCGTTGCTTTCAAGACAAAAAGGGGAAGGAATAAAGATGATGAGAAATGAAGGGAATCTACCTAGTCTCAGTGTTTGTTGCCCAAAATCCAAAAACTCTATCACTGAAAACTCTTCCAAAGCAGGAAAGTACTAGAGCTGGTTTTGAAAAGGTTTGCTGAGGTTATCAGACGGGACCTAGGCACTGACTGGAGCTCGGGGCAAGCTTAAGTCTGCTTCTTATGAATTGAACACTTCATGCTGGCTCAGTGAAAGACTGCATAGGTAGTTTGGTAAATTACGTTACCATCTGTACAGCAGACACATGTTTATAGATACTACATTTTTCCCTTAAATCCATTTTATACGCCTTCAACAATGGAAGAGGCAACCTGTTTTTTGTACTAGAACTCTATCCCACTTGTAAGAGATCGTGGGATGGGATGAAAAAAGAATTAAGTCAAGAGGCATGCTCCTTTCCTTCCATCAGTCTATGAATGTTTTACAACTCTGAGCTAAGAAACAACCTCTTCCTATTTTATTATAAACTTATAGCTAGGTTTCATTATTCTGATTTCATGAATTTGGTATACATGTTGCATAAGATGTGTGTTGAATGAGGGAACTACGCTGTTCATGTTTCCCAGTCCATTAGAACTAGCCTATCTTTTCAACTTCTTATTTGGAGAAATGAAAATCTTTCGATCATGAGGTCATTGTCAAAACAATGCACAGCATAGTAAAGATATAGAGATATAGTCTAAGAGTAAGTAAATGCACAGAACCAGGACTTGGCACCAGCTCTGCTAAAGTACTGCTACAGTCTTAGGTTTCCCTCACCTATTTTTACTTTAGTATCTAACACTATAAAAAGAAAGGAACATTTTGCTAATATGACTGTCTTGCAAATGAACTAATTAATGTTCACAAATCCTTCCCAGGATCATAAAATAACAGAATTAAATTAAGCAAATTTAAAATGCATTACCGTGTTTGCATATATTCAAACTTCTTCACATGTTTATTCACACATTTGCTACAGTACTTCTGGGCTCTTTTACAGCTTCTCAAAATCTGAATGCTAAAAGACTCAGTCCTCTTCAAGTGAGAAATTGTTTGTCATAAATTGATAATACTTAAAAATTAAAAGCAATATACCTGTTAATTGTAACAAAGCAATAGTTTTCAATAATTACTAATTTTAGTCAATATCTACAATACTCAAGAATTCGCTAAATTACTCCATTATTCAAACAGACAAAAACTCAGATAGAGAACATACTAAGTTCCAAAAGCTAACAAATGTCAAGGCTATTTGTTCATTTTTTAAAAATCAAAGTCTGGGAGGGGGTGGGAGGAAGGACAGTCTAACTCGGCTAAGAAATTACTTAAAAACTGCCTGGCCCACTTTTCATCAGGATGAGAGCCATGAAGTGTTGTTATTACTCCTTGTTTACTGTCATTTCTAGTAGCTGTGTCACAGTGGCCACAAGAGACAACCTGGAGCTAACAGACTGCAGATACAGATTTGGAAAAATGCAAATATAATAATTAGTATATTTTAAACTAAAAAAAAAAAACAAAAACAAAAAACCAAACCAACCAAAGAAACACCACAGATAAAAAAAGCCCCAAACCCCAAACTATTCTAAATGTAGATTTCCCTAGATTTGCTTTCTTTAGAATGAATTTTAATTTTTTTACTCCAAAACGGAATCACGGAATTTTCAGAGTTGGAAGGGACCTCTAG
>RSEF01000011.1:21725536-21735917 GCA_003993805.1 Himantopus leucocephalus | reverse complement strand
CCCCCCCCCCCCCCATTAAAACTACATCCTTTAACACTAGTTCTAAGTAGACTGAACAGAGTTTGCCGATTTTGTTGGAAAGTATGATTTGTGTAGAGTCATCAGGTGCCAATGACAACCTATACACTGTAGCAGTTTAGATGAAGTAGTTGTCATGACAACTTAATTAACTAAATAAACATATCTGTATGCAGCAGCAGCGCATGTCCTCTGCATCATCTTTACCTCAGCACAAAGCATTTTGAGTATATGTGCAAGTGAGTCTGTCCCCCACCCCCCTGCCTCTCCTCCTCCCCTCCCAACCAGGCAATGATGAAAATGAAGTCCCGTGCGGTACTGCCCACTTCTCCCGAGCAACTCAACTGGAATGGTTACAGGAGTGTAGCTGCTTCTGACAGTGCAGAAATCCAGGTCAAGGCATTGTCATCTTCCTCTTTCTCCCACTCCTCCCCATTCTTCCCTTGAGGTTGGCTGATTAGGTCACCTTTCCAGAACTGGCTTCTAGTTCTACTATAATTAAAGGAAAAAAGGACAGTTTGTGGATAAATACACAGTAAATGGCCTGCTTGCCAATAAAATCTGTTTTTACATGAAGAACTAGCACAATCAAATATGACTGCCAGCCTGAGGTTGTCTTTAAATCAGCAGGTTTTGGTAATGCGTGCTCTTTTAGAAATAGGTAGCATAGCAACTTAAGTTACTCAGATAGCTCCACTCACCAAAGATCTATGGAATAATTGAAATATCTAAGTGAATGCTCAGGTCACAACTAAGTTTTAATTGCTGTCACTACAAAAGAAATGTAATGTTGCTTCATAAAGGAATACCTGTTCCAGTATCTCCCTCAAAACACAAAGCACCAAGGAAAAGAATAGATAAAAAAGAAAGGTTCCTTATTAGGAAGTTGTTGCGGTTACTGCAGGTTGAGGCCTTAACTGCAATGTAAAGAACAGATAACATCCACCCGCAGTCATCTACCACCAATAGCTTTTTTAATGTTTGAGACATTTTCATGTTCCATCTTTTACCTACTGTATATTTGTCTGTCAGTAAATATTATTGTGAGGGACCTAACAATAGCAATAAATAGAGCCCAGGTAAGTATGGCACAAACCAGAAGGAAGATGGACGAGAAACAGCAAAACAAAGCACAAAGGTACATGCCATAGTCTTAACAGAGCACCCGATAGACTTTTACTGTTAGCATCATCATCATTATTTTCATGCCTGTCACATCCTGGTAGTGCCCAGACTGATTTTTGATCCTGAAAGAAGCATCAGATCTATGACACAGTCCTATTTAGCCCAGGGAAATGTCCAGCAAAACCACGTTTGAATTTTAAGAAGATATTTAAGCCGCCTTTGTCTGGTTTGCATTATTCAGTGCAGAACAGTTTACACTGAGGTGAATTTTATCCAATATTGAGTCTGATAGGATCATGGAAATTTAAAAGAATATCATATAGGATCTCATCCAGGAGAGCATTTAAGTCATTTACTTTCGTCCTTCTTGGCTTTGGTGTTTTTCTAATGGGATGTAAGTTCATGCCTAAAATTAAACACTGATTTTTTTAAATAGATTTTTTTTCTCAAGTCCTTCGTGATTCAACTAGTAAAGTTTTAAACAGGCTGGTTCTGTGAGTTTACCTGGCATCGCTTTAATTGCAATTTTGAAAAAAAAAATTAGAAAAAGGAAGTAATTCTACCTTTACTATTTTTCATGCTTTAAAAACACATAGATAGGTGCCAACTCCTTCCTTAAAACCCCAGCAACAATCATCCCCCAAACCCCCCTAAAGCTTATCAAAAGATAACATTTCAGTTCACATTTTTGGGCTGTCAGATTCAAGCAGAGAATGATGGATGAACTAAGTCAGCATTTACTTAAGATACAGCCCTCGCTTTAGGAGAATAGACATACGTTATGACTGTTTTTGAGGTGCATCATCCCATTGTACTACTGTGAAAGCTTGAACACTAAGGATTCAAAGTCTGTTGTTCTTGGGCACATATACATGAAAGTCAATAGAAAGCGCCAAATTGAAGGAATTCAGTCCAGAGAAGGTTTAATTCTATAGAGTGGAAATAAAAGACCGATGATTATTCTGAAGAATTTCAGAAATGTTATGAGAAATTGTGATGAGGATTAGTTTTGCTGCCCAGGCTGGTGTGGGGGAATTGGGTGTTCCTCTGCTTTGTCTGCCTTTGCAAGGTAGCCCAGGACTCTGAGTCCCCAATGGCTGAAGGACACTGACTTCTGTGCAAGTGTAAAAGGACTCATGCTGCCAGGCACCCAGGAGAGAATTCGGATTACCAATTCAGTAAGAGCTCTGGTCTTATTTATCTGATCAGTCTCATTGAAAGCAAGGAAAACTTCTTTGAGCTTTTGAACAAAGCACATCGTTTGTACTGAATAAAGCTAGAATATACCACGCCTACTTTTCTAATGGACAACTCCACACAGCAGACGAATCATCAGTATCTCTGGAACTGCACTAATTTCCACCAGCTGCAGATCTGACTCACAGTGCTTAAATGTGACTGAAATGTCTTCCTATCCTGAGCTCCGCCATACATCTCCAGGAACCATATGACTGCCCACCACACAAAATTGTGAACCATCTGTCTGTCCTGCTTAATAAGCCTTAATGTTTAATAAGTAAATGAAATATTTAATATTTACAGAAATCAGGCTGCAGGCTGCACAGTTGCCAAGTGCAAAATGGCCAACAGAACATACACAGCTGCATTTCTGCCTCTGTGGATGTAGCTGAGGAACTACTCTGATGCCAGACGCTTTATAAAATTAATGTTTCTTAATGAATAAGCTTCAAGAGCAGAAAGTTTTCCTATGTTTTTGTTCAGCAGAAGGACACTTATATCTTGAGCGGGACATCTGGACACAAATGTAGGAATTAATAAATAGGATCTATAGTTAAAGCAACTAAGCAACTTTTTCCCCTCTTTTTGTTTCTATTCATCATCCTGCATCCTTCCCTGCTTCTCTCTTTCAATTCTAAATTCACTGTTTCTTCATGTTACACTCTCAACATAAACTGGTAAAAATGCTCACCTAAAACTTTTCAGCTTGGATGTCTGTGAATAACCAGTTCAGATACAAAAGACACAACGTGGAGGATGTCAAAAGAGCTTCTTCACTGACAGTTAAGACCCAGGGATGTATCTAATTGTGGCATATTAGCAATATTAGATACCAGCCCCCATCTGGGCTATCTGGGAAGAATCTAACCATGCTACTCAATAAAGTTTTACTGGAGCATTTATTTTGACTGATGCTCTTAAATTCAGAGCAATGTTTTATGCTGCACGTATATTAGTGTGGTAATCAGTTCTATTTTTAGTTTTATATTCTAGTTTTATTCAAAGCTACAGTAAATACCACGGCAAATTCTAATAATTAAAATCAGCATTATAGTTTTAAATAACAGGAATATATTTGGAAGACAGCTTTTAAACCAAAGAGATTTTTTCCTTCCACTTGAGAGAAATATTTGTCCTAGCAGAGCACTCTTTCTTGTTAATTTCTAGAGCTTAAGAAAACTAATTTGCATGCCTTAACTAAACAACCATATAATGGACTAGTAAGACAGAGTGAACAAGGCAGGCTATGGATATTTGAGATCTGCTATTCATTCAGTCTTCAAGGAAAGCGTGAATCCAGGCGTATAGTGTGTCTTCACGTTTCTCAGCCATTGATGTACAGTCAGTCTGAGTGAATCAGAAGAATATCATTATTTCTAGCATGTTAGAACAACAGGAGAATTATTTAGTAAACCCATTGTTTGAGATGTCATAATGTGAGTAAACCAGAAAGTTGTATGTGGTCAATCATGTGATGCTGAGGAGATATATGAATACAGTCCCATTCTAAATAGCTATAAATCAATTTGTTTGCATAACCTTGTATCTAGCTGCCCCACCGAACACAACAGCCAGTCCAAGGTGGCTCTAACCAGTTGCTCCCTGAGGGTCACCTGCGCTGGCCTGGAGGCTGAACCAGCCTTGCTCTGCAGCACCTGGGAGGTGGCACCCTCTCGTGGCGGTACGCTGAGGTGCTGGCTGCTCATCCCTTTTCTCCAGGCGCAAATCACTTCCTTGACATTAGGCACCTTTCTAATTCTTTGGTCTTTTCCCCATCTTGGAAGGAAGGTCTAACCATAGCCCCTGCTAGAGCAACCCCTTGCTATTTCCCCTCACCAGACAGATTCTGTTTCTCAATCACGGAACTCTTGTGCTCTTACAACCAAACCATCTCATTTTTTCTCAGCCTTTTTTTTTTTTTCTTTTTGCAGCCTCCTAGAGCTCTGTCCAGGTTAACAGGCTCTCACAGATACAAAGCTCTCAATCAGATCACCTGCCTTTTAGTCCTTTTCAGCGTGATGATTGTAGAGAATGTGTTCCATCATCTGCACACACCTTTTTTCTTTTCCTCAAGTAAGGAACAACTCGATGCCAGGTGTCTAACATCGATTTCCTTTCTGTTAACAGTATTCCCAGATTTCAATGCATTGGTGGACCTTCATTTACATCAGTTACTAATTCATCAGTTACTGCATTTCTAATTTAATAGTTAATAGCTGAAATCCACAAATAATGCGTTCTGTATGACTTCCATTTTTAGCAATGAAACCTGGCAATGAGCAGTAGCACTCCCATTTTATTCAGTTTGTTTCCCATAAATATCTGCAAATCAGTACTGCAGATGATCTAAAAAGATGTTGCTCTCAGATTTAGAATTACACCCTAATATCTTAAAAACAACTAAAAATATATTTTAAATAAACAGGCTTCTTTAAAAGTACTGATTTATTAAGTAGAACCATTGATAGCTCCTGTTACGCAAATGTTAATAAATAAAATAGTGAATTGAAAGGTACAAGATAAAATATAATTGAAATAATATACATTCTCAGTTAAAGTAGGAATGCAGTATAAACTAAAGCCTCAGAGCATGTACTTTGGCACAACTGTGCTAAGGTCAATGAAATTATTGTGATTTATGCCAATGACAGATCTGCAGCAATCAAATTATTAGAAAAATAAAATAGTTTCATTATTTTTTCTGACATAGAAAAGAAAATAAACACTATTTAAATGTACTGTTTGTCAACCCCTTTTCTACAGGTGTTTGTTTCTATATACAAATCCATCTGAATACAGATTTACATCACTATGTCCTTAATCCTTCAGACATATACAGAGCTCTTTGCCTGGAATTATTCCTAATCATTTCAACAACTGGATATCTGACTCTTACCGGGGCTCTGGAGGAGCATTATGATCTACCACGGGGCTCAAAGACAAATTTAGCTTTCCTCTGAACAACAGATCCTGTTTGTTGCCAGTAGTTCTGGATTTTACTATAGGCACAAAAGGGGATGCCAGCACTTCATTAAGAACAACTATGCAAATATTTTAAAGTAGCTGTCCTAGCGGTCAAGCACAGCAGCAGCTGCAGGATGAACTGTAGGGGTATATCTTAAATACAATATATGTCCAAATGTTGTTTAGAATAGAGTGGAGATTGACACAGACATAGGTCAATAAATGGTCGTGACTGGACAGTCTAAAGGATTACAGAATTCAGGATGAGAAGAGGTAAATGTGCCCAAAATAATCAGTCTGTTGCTAGCCAGTGAACAATCCTTCCCCTGCAGCACATTCTGACAAACGGGATGATTATTCTTCATTAATGTTTCATTATGACTTGGATGTTTTTCTTCCCAGCACACATACTTTTCATTTTGAAAAACAAACAAAACCTACCCTAAATCTGAAGTACTAAGTAACAGCCAACCATACAGTATAGTAAATTTAATTAACATCATAAAGCATAAAGAACTTTATGTTGAAACTCAGAATTCCATACACTAAGTGAGCATTCTGGCCACAGAATTATAGCTTTTGCAAGGAATCAGAAACAAGTGCGATTCCTTTTTCTGTCTTCCTCATTTCTTAGATTACATTTTGGGAAGAGATAAGGTTAGAGGGACAGAGGGATTACCTAATGACCCTTTTTACTATAACTTTTAACTGGAGATGTTTTAACATGTACTCTTGTGAAAACTGCATTGCTATGGCAACCTACTAAAAAAAAGAATCACTGTAGGTACATCACATACATATTGACGTGTAAGCACTCACATGAGATTTTTCTTGAAAGACAAAAACACCTCCAGATTTTCTGTTTTATATACATGATTTAGGCATAGACTGAATAGAAATAATCTCCTTTCCTGAATATTTACATTCTCATCCAACTACAACTGCCTTAACCCTGCATGAACTCTAGCCGTGCAAGTGACATGCATTTTAATTGAGCAGCATACACTGAACTTCTTGAAATTAAATGAACATTTTATGTTTCTTCCCCACACAGAAGTGCTTTAAACTAGTATATATACTATATCCTTTTTAAAGTAATTGTCATTATTTTTTATATGGTTATAATTGTTAACTACCAATTTACATATCAAAAATATATAAATGTTAAATGTGCACACAAACGCTAAATACCAAAAACCCGATTATTCAAGCACTCAAAAATATAGAAATGTTAAATGCTGAATCACTGCACATTAACTAAAAGCATGACTAACGACTCACATTAAACTGGATGCCACTTATTTTTAGTTAATTTTATATCATATCAGTAATTTTCTTGTCCTGATACAAGTCTTTGCACTCATTTTGCTGTCATGCTAGCATTACTTACCCCATAGCTAGAGAATGTAATTTGGAATATATTTTTAATACCTTTTTTCAACTGAGCAATGGCCTTGGTGATTTGCTTGTAAGACAAAGTGCAGAGAGTAAATATATATGTATGAAACAACTTTTCAGATGGGAAGCTGTATTAACATACCATACTTAAACCAAACAAGGCATAAATGCATTTTCAATCAGTAATTCAAAGTAAAGGATTCCTTTAAAATCACCACATTCAACATAAAAGTAGACACAAATCTATTTTAATAATATCCGCTGGGACACCCAGGTCTGATACATGCTTTGTTACATGACTTTAAAGACAGAAGGAACAGAGGCACTATAACACTGCAGTGTCAAACTGCAAAGCACCTGGCCTGCTGAACAAAAGACAGGGCCTTTTTTAGATGCTTAAACTTTTGTGTACAATAGAAAGGAGAGCTACTTGTCCGGTGAACCAGTTTACGGGCAGAATACAGCATTTTCCAATAGGAAATTCTCAAAACAGCACATTTGCTAGATCTTTTCCCCTTTAAGTTTACACAGCCTCCCTGCAGCCCAAGGCCTAGGGAACGATTCGTCTCCCCAGAGGATCCACGTTTTCATGAGTGTGTTCTCACACAAACAAGGCACAGCCACACTCGCTCTTAAAAACACGAGGTGCAGGGCCCCTGCAGCTTCCCTTCAATACACTGTTTAACTAGACGGGGCACTCACGCAGGAGGAGTGAGCATTACGCACTTTGAGTTCTCTCATACTTCAGTGGTAGCATCCTGAAAAATGCCCGTATCCCAGACTTTACCATAACCCTGCCTGGGGCACTCTCCCCTCCTTACCTCTTGGAAGTAGGAAAGAGACTGTGAATATGACATGGGTCGGTTAGGAGAGCTGCCTGTGTCGGGGGGAGTCATTTTCTAGTTTCTGCCTCAAGAATTGTGGAAGAATGTTATCCAAAGAGTGCCCAAGGAAACAATTTCCCATAGTAAATGTGGGGCTTGCAGCGTTACAGTTTTAGTAGCAAGCACTTACTTTTCCTTCTATTCTTTTTGTGCTCAAGGGAGGTTTTGGGGCACTCAAATCCCAGACGGATATCTAAATAAAGAATGAATCTTCTGAGTTAAGAAAGTGCTTCCCAAATTTCAAAGCTAATGTCAGTAAAATTATGTAGGATGCATAATGTGAAGCATGAAGCCCCGGTGGCTTTATTGCAAGTAACTCAAGGATTTTTGGTCGGACCTCTGTAAGTTTTGGTTTTCAACTAGTTCAAACGGTTGATTTGATTCAAAAATCAACAAGATTTGCATTTGCTAAAAGAAGCAACAGCTGTAACTGTTTTTTCTGTCCTTACAGTTCCACACAATAATGTTTAAAAATAAAGAGAAATAAAAACAAACTCAGGTTTGAATTTGTACAATTTGTACCGTTTCTGTGCCAGATCTGGTTGAGAGATGAAGAACAAAAAAGTCTGCTGGGAACAGAGGAGGATGGTAAGTTAGTAATTATGTCTCTTGGTACCTGTTTTGTTTACTAATCAAAGGTCTAATTGCTGTGCTCTATTTTAATTAACAATGTTCTTATTTTAATTAGTTACTTTTCCTGCATACATTAGCATTGAGAGAAACCACTGAGGATATGAATAATATGATGAAGAGTTTAAGCTTTTAAAAATGTTTTAACAATTTCACAAGTGTTTAATAATGAAAAATAAAGCTCTTCTTCATAAATGTGGCTACTGCTACTCCAAGGATTTCATCCTAGCCAAAAAGAAAAGTCTTTTTTTCTTGTGAGTTTAAAAGTCAGCTGATATCAAATATAATTATCACAGGCACCAAAAGAGCTAATGTAGGAAAATGAAAGGTTTGATAGTATTTAGATATGCTAAAATGTTCAAGCTGGCCGAATCTTCTGAAATGTCCCAATGCGACAGCCATTCTCTTAAGAACCAATCTCAACATTATTAGCAATTATCTTTGAAACTGCGGGAACTTTATCTTCTTCCCTAACACAGGCTGGGAAGAACTGGAGAACTCATACAAATTGTTCCAGTTCCTGGGAAGATACCAGAACAAATAACCTTTACATAAGTATGTTAATTAACAAGGACATATGTAGCAACCATTGTCTTTTTCCTATGAACTGTTTTTGACAAATGTGTTTACTTCCTCTGTGGGGCCGGTGCCAGGCTTGGTGTACAGGGAAAACAACAAATCCTCTAGTTTTGGATATAGCTCTGCCTAATGTTCCTGTGTGCAGCCTAGGAAGGGTCAGTCTATATGAAACTAATAGTAATATGTTACACAGCTGGTTAGAAAACCAGTTCATTGTCAAAGTGGCAGTTACCAACTGGGATTCTGCAGAGGCCTGTTCTGAGTGTGCTTCCTCTAAGCTGTAAATGGAACAGAAAATATATTCATTAAACTTGAGGATAACAGCAAAATGGAAAAGTCTGAAAAACATGGTAGTAGATCATTACAATTTGTTTTGAAATAATCAGGACGCAATTCAATAAAGACAAAGGCAAAGTGCTACATCTGGTAGGAAGAATCAACTGCTCAAATACAGAATGCAATAAATACAAATATAGGAACAACTGGCAGCTTTTTCAGAAAAGGAGGAGGCAACTTTAGTGGAAGAAGTGGAATATGAGTCAGTATTACCCTGCTGCTTCACAAACAGAAATCACAATGGGCTATATGAAAAGGAGCTGTGAAGTGATCCTGTTCTATCCAACCCAAATAAATGGTTGACTAGAATACTAAGACCAGGTTTCATTATCACATATTTGACAGGAGGGAGAAATGGGGGAGAAAGGTTCACTGAAGATTCTGGAAAGCAACAGAAATGACAAGAGATGTACAGAAAATGTGACTGACAAAAAAGGCCCTGAAGGAATCTGATCATTAAGTCTCAAGATGCCTGAGGAAGACACAGCGATGTAGTTTTCAGGAGTGCCGGAAGTAACTCAGGAAACAAGCTATTCACCATTCTGCTATGCACAGGCCAAAAAGTAGGTGTTCCTCGCTACAACTAGTATCTGTTAAGTTAGACAAACCTTGTAAAGCATGGCTAAAGGAATACAATGGATTGTCCAGGGAAGCTTAAGAAAAAATTAGGCATTTATCAGAATATCATGTATCGGATTCCCTCTTTAGGTGGCAAGAGATCAGGCTAATTCTTGAGGCCTTTTCCAACCCAGCATTCTGATTGCCAATCTTGTACTTCTTTAATGCCACAGCATAAAGCATATTTCAGGCAGAAGGCTGTAGTAGAATACCTACCATTGAATTACCTCTGGGAAGAGACAAATCGTTGCATTGGGTTTGTGTGGCAAGGTTTTGGTAGCGGGGAGGCTATAGGGGTGGCTACATTGAGAAGCTGCTAGAAGCTTCCCCCATGTCTGTTAGAGCCAATCCCAGCCGGCTCCAAGACGGACCTACCACTGGCCAAGGCCGAGCCCATCAGCAACGGTGGTGGGGCCTCTGGGGTAACATAGTTAAGAAGGGGAGAAAAACCTGCACGGCAGCAGCCAGTAGAGAGGAGTGAGAATATGTGAGAGCAGCAACTCTGCAGATGCCAAGGCCAGTGAAGAAGGAGGGGGAGGAGGTGCTGCAGGTGCCGGAGCAGAGATTCCCCTGCAGCCCATGGTGAAGAC
>RSEF01000011.1:21706252-21716877 GCA_003993805.1 Himantopus leucocephalus | reverse complement strand
GCAGTGTTAGGTTGATGGTTGGACTCAATAATCTTAAAGGTCCTTCCAACCTAAATGATTCTATGATTCTTAGCAGTTGCTGGTCAGGATGACGTTTTCCATAAAGAGTCTAGAAACTTATGCAACGTCATCTATTAATGAATCAAAAATACACTAGAGTTTTAGGTATATGATAATGCTATTTGATGCAGGAGAAACAATAATTCACCGCTGCATTTTTAAGCATTCATTCAAGGCAAAACAAGTAACATTTGTAATACTGCAGAATTTGAGTTAATAATGAACCTCAATTTCAGTTCTAAGTATGATGATAAGTATTTAATGCTACTGCTGTAAGTGTGCATTTTATACCTGGACATGCTGTTTCACAATCCATACTAGGCTTAACCAACAGAGCTATTATTATGCCAAAGCTGACTATGTTATTAGAAGTATATGCATCCATTCACAGTAATGTTAAATGTCAAACTTCCTTTACTCACAAAACTATTGATAAAGAGGCATGACTAACAGGTTAGTTCTGTAGACTTCATCAGAAAAATTAATCTACAGAGACACAGTGTGTGTGGTACGAATACTAGAAATCTCTATTTTCTATTCAGGTATCCAGGGGAAAAAAAAAAAAAAAGAGGAAAAAAAGGCATAGTTAAAGAAAGTGAGTTATCCACCAATAGAAAGTGCCATACAATTGACTGTACGTTGAGCAAGAAAGTTAAGAACAGAATATCACATTATTTCAAAAATTCCTAAGGCAAAGCGAACCGTTCCATTTTCAGGTGCATGTGGGAGAAAAGTTTATGAATAATTAATTTTAAGTAATATTTTTTCCATGAATTATTGAAAATATTAGTGCTGACTACAAATAATCACATGCTTTTTCTATTTTCCATTTTCATTTCTAGTTTTGTGATGCACTTAATATCTTCTGTTGATCCCATTAGTGTAAAGACATCATATTGGATGTATTTTACAGCTTACAGTATTTTTTTCTGAAATTTGAGATGACATACAAATATTTTAGGAGATGATTCATTACAACATAAATTCTTTATATCAACATTCCAGTATTGGGGGGAAAGTTTCTTTCCCTGAAGGAATGATGTAAAAATAAAAAAGCATTTGCTAAATCATGTTTTCATAAATGCCTAAGCTTAATAGCACAGATCATTAGTTTTGTGACTCACCTTTTATGATATTCTTGAAAGCTCTATTGACTCTTCAGTAATATATATTATCACATTAAGACTGCTCCTTACTACACAGCTACAACGAGAGATGAAGTTTGCATGAAGGTTTCACAAACAAGACACACATCATACCTTACATGGAGCACCTAAATAAATGAGCCACTAGTTATCAGCGAGTGACACATTTCTCACAAGTAGCTGACCCACCTGCTACATCAATTAAGAGCAAAATACCAGTGCTGATGACATCACTAGTAGAATTGATTCCATGATGTTAATGTCAACAAAAGTTCTGCTATGTACTTTAGCAGATTTAGGGTTTTGTATTCTTAATTAAAAAAAAAAAGTGCTAAATGAGTATTCCACAGTGTAAGTAGCAAGAACTAGCAAGTGAACTTTTTATTCACCTACAAATAAAATTCATGTGAATCAGCATATCAAATATCTGATAAATGCCTGATACAGGGCTTTTTTTATAGGACTAACTATGAAGGTATGTGAATTTAACAACTACTTGCAGATGAGGTAAAGGTAGTACACTAGAACTGTAAGGGTTTTGGATACAAGTACCATTCACAAAACCTTTAAGAATGAAGAAATATTTGCGGTGATTTCCCCACTGTAGTGTTTTTAAGTAATAGAAAACATATTAATTCTGTTATAATTGGCCTTTATACTAGAAGAAGGTGTTTGGAAATAGGCAATAATGTGAACCTACTGTCAGAAAATAAGCATGCATGTTGCATCAATGAAGTTTCATAAAGCTCCTGGATCCCATTCATCTTGTTTTATTGAAGACACTTGATTACTTCTATTGAATCAGTAGGTTCCTAAGATGTAGTTCATGCTGAACAATAAACGAGGAATGTTGTAGTTTAAATGTAACTGAAATTCATTACTGGACCCCTTTGGATACAACACATTGATTAGTATTATTTTCTTGTCACAAGTCTTATTACTTGAGAAACTCTTCTTTTATGAAAACAATCATTCTTATCCTCAGTATGTCTAAAAATTCTTTTGACCCTGTACTTTAGTGACCTACTTTTATGATTTTATTGAAAATTGAAATGCACCATGATCCATCAGTTACTTAGTCTTGATTCTGTATACATGGAGGTCAATGATAGACCCTCCATACAACATTAAGAATGAGATTCATAGTTTTCTTTTCCACTCAAATAAGTATTTCAAAATTAAATAAACTTACCAGTTTAAGCAGTATGGAAAATGCAATTTTAGTTTGCTGGAAAGAAATGAGAACTTCCTAGAATTGTTTATTACCTCTAATATTTACCTTCTTGAACAAAGAATGACAGTTATTATTCCTTTCACTATGTTTTCTGCATTCATCCTCCATTCTCTCTGGGTTTCATTTTAAAATGGAGTGCAAGAGTTGCTCAAATCCAGGAACTCTTGAAATCAAAAAAAGTGACTATTGCAGGTCTGACCTCTCAGTCATGTAACCTAAAACCTAACTCGGAGCTGAGTGTCGGTAAAATGTTCTCATTTATGACCTAAAGCAGGAGAGTTAATATCTCTTGATTCTTAACAAACAATAAGAATTTTCCTTTACTAGCAAATTATTTTTGGTGATTTGTCTATAGTGAGAAGTATATTATTGATATCTGTTATTATCAGGCTTCAGCTATACAGGTAAGCTTTTATTCAAACCAATTACAATTCCATCACTTCCAATCCTGTTCTCTTAACAAAACCAACCAAGGAAATAAAATAAAAAAAAACCCAAACACCCCACAGTTCTAGTCTGTAAAATATGTGTGAAAAAAATATTGAGCACATCTTGTGTTCTTAAACTTTTTCTCTCAATACTGTGGGTTTTTTGGTTTTTTTTCCTGCTTACAGGCCACTTCATTATAATTTCTAGAGTCCTTGTTAAGAATCTGAGTTAGCATCTTTGCAGGAAATGTTCTAAGGGGAATTAGATTATTGATTCTAATTGAAGCAAATTGAACAACTGCTAATTTCCATTTATGCATAGACTCCATCTCTTCTTTACTCTGGTCTTTGAAGTCTTGCTTTTTCAGACTCACTGTTAAACAGAATATGAAGGAGAAGGGGGAAGGGCTAGCCCAGGTGAAGGACTACAAGGAATGTGAGTTTCTCAGAGCTTTGAGGTGACTGTGCCCAGGCCTTCTCTTACCATGAGCTCCCCAAAGGAAATCAAAACAGAATAATCTGTATTTGAAATAGAGAAACAGTACTAAGCAAGACAGATCAGAAATTTAAGGTGTTTTAAAAGGACCTTTTTCTTCCCTGTTCATGCACGTAGTCCCCTACTTAGAGTTTCAAATTAAATTAACTTGGTGATTTGTGTTTTGTCAAACTCTGATCTCCAATATTTCCTTCACCCTCAGCAGGCTGGCTGTTTGCTTCCTGCTCCCTACAGCAGTCTCTCCCAGGCTAATCCCAAATAATATTGTAAGAAACAGAAGTTGAAACTGAATATTCTTCTTCATTCCTCAGTACAATGGTCGTAAGTTAAAAAATATGCCATTATGTTTTACAGTTATGAAAGAGAAATAATCCAATTATTTTTCAGAAGGGGGGAGAAGGGAGAAAGCTGGTGTGTGTACATAGAAAAACTGCTTTCTTCTGAGATCTCTGCAATGTGAATCCCACATTACTTTTGAACAGATTTATTTTTGTTATTGAAAGGATTTGAAATTTAGAACTGTTACTTTTATTATCTCAATGTACCACTCCTCTCTCCCTCCTCCCAAATAAGGGTCTATAATACTAGTGTGGGTTGATGTCTCTTTGCCCCGCTACCCAAATAGGAATGCTGTTAAAGCACTAGAAGGGAAGGAAGATTTCCTTTTTTTGGCCAATAACTCATTGAAAAGGGTTTGTAGATTGAAGGTGAGGAGTAGACCAAGTTATTAGTACTCCAGAGTCACTTACTTAACACAAACGGTGCAAATAAAAGCCATTGCTATTATATCAGCTTGACAAGAAGGAGGAAAGAATAATTTCAAGCAAGGTTTTGCACCTTATTCTTCCTACTAAAGGCAATTAAGATACAAAGTGGTAGAAAATGCAGGAATAGGCTTTTGGGGAATTTTCACGGTTTCTCTCCTAGCAATCATAAAACTTACTTTGCTGGCCACAATCACCTTCACATTCTTGAAATCTTAGAGTCAAAACTGTTCATTTTAGTCATCCATATGTGGTAGCTGTCATAATTAATTCTGCTTTACTCAGGATGCAGTAGATTATTTAAGGATCAACCATGTAGTGCCGTAATTAATAACAGGTTCAAAATCTAATAAGATCAAATGGAAATATAGGCTGTCAGTAACATCCATGGGCTTTGGGTCAGGCTGTAAGCATGCAGGTGGAGAGAAGGGATGCAGCTCTTCAATATCTTTGCAGTTCCAGTGCTAGTCCTCTTCAGGTCAGGATGGTTTGTTGTAAATCTGTACTGTGAAAAACAGTTGGCCTCTTCAATAGATTTTTCTAATTGTAACAATGTATTTCTCACCTGTGAGGAAAGACTATTAGTTGCCTCCTATACTACTATAAGTAGCTATTTCAGGAGCATTTTCACCATAGTCCTAGTTGATTGACAAGATCACTTCATGTAGTGAAAAAAATGTTGTTGTTACCAGGGATACTTTGTCATGGGAAATTTCTCAGGGAATATTTTTTTTCTCATTACTGTAAACACAATTGGCAAAGTCTATCTGTGCAAGACTTCCAGCTCAATTTTGAAAACCCAAGAGGCCTGAATAATTCAAATAATCTGTGGATAAACAAGCTGACTTTGTGGCACTTGAGTTGCCAAGCCTATTGAGGCTTTGTCATCAAATTCTCATTTACCAAAGGGTTATAAGATTTGTTAATGTTATATAATTCATCACTCCACTGTTCTGCATGGTGCTGTAAGAGCTCAGTTCTCTTTTCACAAAGTTGCACTGATTTTAAACCACAGCAATTTCAGTAAATTTAGTTCTAAACTGAATGGCTCTGAGAGAAGAATCATACCCTTAATGTTTCATATGAATAATATATCAGTACTGTGAGTCACAGCAGGAAACTCCTAAGCATAACAGGTCAGATACAAAGTTGCAGTTTTTCTGTGTTGCTCATGTTGTGGCAGGAATTGTCAACTACTTTTACTTTTAAGATCTTGTTCCTCTACTGGAGCTCTGGAAAGTGGTCAGAGCCTACCTGCAAATTCAAATGAAAGTTTTCATTGCTTTTGCTCATTTGAAAATAAAAGCACAAGACTGACACAGCTAGAATCACACCTTCTGCCCTCCCCCCCCCCCCCCCCCCCCCCCCCCCCCCCCCCCAGCTTAGAAACAAGCTGTCACACTTGGACAGTCAGAAATATATTTTAGAACTCTTTAAGCATGTGATTGCAGGGCTAACTTGTGACTACAATTACTTCCCTTATGTGTGCCAGCTGGGTAAGTAAACATTGAAATGCCAATGTATGATAACTTGTCACACAGCTATCTATATAATCACAGTAACTCCACATCTAGAATATCTGAAAGTCTCTCCAACACGAGGAAGAACTGAACACATTTAAAACATTTTTACATTAAAAGTTATACAAAATGCTAAAGTTTACTGTGTGTCACAATATCTATTTGAGCCAATGCTCAGTTTCTTACCTCCCTAAAATTCTGAAGGCAGATGGCTAGATTAGTTTAAAATAAAACTTTTGACAGGGAAAACTAGCCAGCATAATTCCATCCTATAATAGCTTTACAGAGGTATATTATTTTGTATGGCAGAATCATTCACAGTATAACCATGTTATTTTTTAAGACTGTGCTTTAATTGTGACCCCAGTTATTCTCATCCAGATTAGGTAGTTTTGCTGAGCAGCTTCCAGCCAGTTTTAAATACTCTTGATCAAAGTCTTCACTCGCACAAAATGCCAGTCAAGGCTGTTGTAGCATTTAGTCTAGTGACTAAGAGGCCAGTCTTGGTCAAGCCCTCTATTCAGGGAGAGAAGAGAGTAATGCAGAGCCTTTCGAAGATAGGAATCCTTAGGGAATCAAATACATTTGCTTTAAGAATCTTGAGTAGTACTGAGTATCAAGCCATTGTTTTTACTGAGGTCTGCTAATAAAATGATACCCTGTGTCATAAGGTTTGCTATATTAAGAAATTCAGTTCAATTTCAGTTACTCCTATGATATCATAACTTTCTGACCGGGCACGGAGCTCCAGTTCCTCCTCTTTGTTCCCTAGGCTGTGTGCATTGGTATACGTACACTTGAGGTGGTTGGTCTTCTGGTTCTCATCTTGGGAGCGTCGTGGTTTGGGCTAAGGAACACTTGTTGGCCTGGCTTATTCCCCAGTTGATTGCAATGGTGTGAGCATTGCCACTTTGGACCCTAGCCCCCAAGTCCTTCCGTTTAAAGCCCGCCTCACCAGGCGGATTATTTTGCCTCTTCTAGACAGGTAGATCCCATCCCTCCCTAGCAGGCTATAGTCACCGAAGAATGTTCCATTGTCATAAAAGCCAAAACCCTCGTGATGGCACCAGACTCAGTTACCTATAAGTTTGTCACCTCTTGTCTAGATTATGCAGTAGGACATAGCAGAATGTGAATCTTACTCTGCTTAGAAAACTCTAAGTAATAATAAAAAAAAATATTTGCTGAAATACATCTCTTCAGCACTTTAAACCTCTCCTTTTTTTCCTGTACTGGCTGGCCACAGACTCACAAAGTCGAATCAAGTCCTGTATCCCAGTCCTTTTTTATGCTATGGCATTCATCCTAGATTTTTCAAGATAAAGTCTGTTGCAGAAAACTTTACCTTCTTTCCCATGGAAATCTCTGCAGGGCTAAATCTTATCTGTATAGGAAATAGTGTGGAATAATTGTCCTCAGAAATGAGTTCATGACCGTTTCTCCACCTACAGCTCCATGTACTGGGAACATTTTAGGGACCTGGCCTTTCTTAAGTTGGAAATATCACAACATTTCCTTAAAAAAGGCAACAAAGAAAGCAAAACAAAGAAAACCACTATTAAAACAAACAGCTGCTGCCCACACACCTCTCCCTAGAGAAGGGATAAGACAATAAACAACGCATCAACAGGTGTTAGTCACATTGCTGAATGTGCTACTGGATGATACATACAACAGGAATTGGCACAGTTTGAAAATCTATATGGAACAAAATATAATGGATTTTGGGAAATGGCATTAGAGGAATCTCTTCTAATCTGATGCGATTATTTTGTGTAGGCAAAATGATAACAGATTACAATGTTGAAGGAGAAATTAATAGAAAACAGTTCATATTTTCTTCTCTAATTAAATGCTGAAGGTGCTATGGTTTCTACTGTTGTAGAAAATGCATGGGGAACTAGATCATCTTACACTAGTTCCTGAAAAACACTTGTGGGTTTTTTTTTTAATTTAATCAGTTATTTTTGAGCTTCTCACAAACCATTTGTTTCTTCATGTTAAGCTACTATTTTTCAAGGAAGGAAAAATAATTTTTAAACCAATGCATTCCTATATTGTGAATTACTTTGAGTTTTGAAGTGTATCGGTAGACATAAACACAACAAAATTATACTGAAATATTAAAAAAAAGTAGAATTTCAAAAGTATTTTTTGGTATCAGGTCCTTACTTATACACCTAAATAGAAGCAAATCTTTTCTGACAATCTGCTGCAATTATGGATGCAGCGCAATTGAAGACCTCCTCTTGTGGAACTCGTTTGGAAAGGTGTTGATAGCCTGTGTGACAAGAAGTGCCTGTGCTCCCTCAGAAGCAGATTTTAACACAGCTCTAGAGTTATGTTGCACTGTCAAAGACGACACTGAAACGTGACTATTAGTTACATGCTACAGTGTAAAATAAATTGTGATCCATGCATGGCCTTGTATATTGAATGAAGTTGCAAAGTAGGACACTAAAATTACAAGCATGGTTCTTGATTCACCCATCTGTACTATTGCTCTGCCATCCTTGACTGAAATAGATTCATGGTCATGATGGGAAATTAATGCTGACTGATGACAGGCAGCCTACAAATCTTTGCATCCCTCCCCTCTCTCCACCCATGAAAAATACAACCGTGTTCTCATCACTTTAGCCTGCTATTCATTGACTCCTAAATGTCTCCGTATAATCTTCAAAAAGTTAATTTCCCGTAAGTGAGGAGAAATCTTTATTTGCAAACTTCATCTTGTAAAAATTTTAGCTGTGCAACTTCAGAGTCTATTTGTTACAAATGAGTTTAATGTACCTACCCAAAATCAATTCTGTCACAGAAAAATACTCTAATTACATTTTACTGCTATGACTGAATTTATTGCTGTTACAGATAACATCATTCACACATAGCGTATACTTAAATGGAAGAGTAATGTCTCTTAAAATAATTGTTAAGATATTTATGGTAAAATACAACTGAACAATCTGTAACTGAAGGACATTTTAAAGCTCATTCTGCATCTTGATCCACCCCAGCCTTTTATGGCTGATGTGATAATGGCAAAAATGACGTAGTGTTACATCTATCTGTCTGTGTTTATCCATCAGTCATGTTTTTTTTTTTTGTACAACAGTATGTTTTCCTACCGCAGCATAGACAAATTCCAGTGTTTTGCCAGCCTCAAACAATAATACATAACCAAATTTCAAATATCAAAGCCATAAGACTTCTTAATTGTGACCAAGCATTGGAATAGGTGTGAAGGTTGTTCTTCAATAACAGTTTAGTGGGTTTACAATCCAGATTTTTGTACTCAGCATTAGCCTTTTTTCTCTGTCTTAAAAGTGATTCTTTAAAATAAATAACAGAGTTCAAGTGTGCCTAAGAAACCAGGTTAGCAAGAAGAGCAGTATCTCTCCCCAAAAGTGAGAAGCAGTGCTGACCACTAAAAGGCAGACACAAAAAGCTACCTTATTTGTCTGGTTTTCAAACTATTACAGTCCTTTGTGTGTGTTTCCGGTTTCTACACAGCAAGCACTTGACAGGACATGACACGTATATAAATAGGAATGAAAGTATGTGCAATTGTGCTGAGGGTCCACATGTTAGCATTTCTGACTTTCCTTGGAAAGCCAAGGGAGAGGCATTTCCACAGTTGTCTTCCAAAGCGCTCTGTGTTAGCTTGGAAAAAATAGCCTAAAGATCATCACAGCCAGCACAAAGTGGATCACCTCAGGGGTGCCTCCTCGGCTTTCAGGGATTTGCAAGAGATTTGCAAGGTTTGCAGTCTGAATCCAAAATGGCTTTGGTCCGAGAATACAAGATTAATTCCTATCAGTGGTGTTAGGGACTGCCAGGGACAATGAGAAGGGCCACCTAAGCCAGTTCTCCTTAGCGGAAACTGTCTGTGTAGCTTTGGAGACTGCTTCTGAGCTTACAGAATAATTGCTACGCTCATCTGGGCTCCCTGTCCTGATCACCATACAATGGAAAGGTGTGGAGAATCTGCTTGAAGTCTGTGTTCCTTCTGTGTAGTTTTTTTTTCCCCCTTTGGAAAGCCTCAGATATATCCCTAAGCAGACAGTTCCTTGGAAGCCTGTCCTGCCTAACCTGTTTTGTAAACACAGGTAGAAGCAGGGAATCCTTGACATTGGTAAGTGTTCCAGAATTGTGCTGATCATGACAGATGTTAGTATCGTGCAGTCTGGACAAAGACAGGCTCTTGCAAACTGTGTAAGAAAGGTTCAAGAATTTATGACTGTGTCTGTAAGCATCCTTCCATAAGCGGAGCTTCCCTTCTCGATCGCTAGGATGTGGTAAATGACCTTGTTGACACTTCCAGTCTCTTTCAATACAAATTAGAACATGTTAGCCTAAACTGAAAGCATCTCTTTAAGCCACTTCAACACAATCTGTAAGAATGTGTATGCCTGTGCCCTTTCTTGCTGTTCATGAAACTTCAACTGTAAATATTACTGATACTGACACATATGTTCTGTAGCTAGTTTGTAGGCATCTCCATCCCTCCGCCCCCTCAAGGAAGGAGAGTATATTCCTTTTGGGTTGCTGCAGTTGAATTCCTTCCATAACTGGTGTCGTGGTTTAGGCCAAATTGGCCACTGGGGACCCCAGATGGGACCGACAGATGCTCCCCTCTACCCCTCTTCGTAGAGGCAGAGGAGGGAAAAGAGACTTATGAGTTTAGAAGGAACTAAACTACTTTCATGAGATATTAATAATAAAATAAAAAGGAAATAATGAAATATATACAAAACCATATCAAGCTCCCAAGATGACAGTCACGACACCGGCTGGCACTGGGGCAGTCCCAGGCTGGACTCAGTGACGGATGGGAACCGGATTCTGGATCTGCATTCAGGGTCGGGACCAAAGGCAGACGATTGAAGTGAAGAAAGAGAGCGTGAGAGCGCAAGAGAGAAAAAGGGAGGGAAAAAAGAGAGCTGACCCTTTGATCTCTCAGCTTTTATACTGAGCA
>RSEF01000011.1:21637920-21656227 GCA_003993805.1 Himantopus leucocephalus | reverse complement strand
GGGGGGGGGGGGGACGATGGGCACGTGCTGCCCCTGGCCGCCTGCCCTCCCTCCTGCCCGCACAGGCAGCCGGGGCCCTGCCTGCTGCATTCAGGCAGAGCGAGGATGGGGGGGCTCGACAATGCGAGGCCATTAGCATTGAAAATCCATGCGAAGCAGCTGTTCCCGCTCGGAGCGTGCAGCTGGATGCGGCTCGGGAGCGGGAGCCGAGGCGCTGAGAGAGGAGGGGAAAGGCTGGGGGGAGGGGATGGGACACGACTACGGAGCATCACCCCAAATTCCTCGGGGATCCAGCCAAGAGAGCGAGCGTGGCGGAGCCGAGGTCCTGCGCGGCGGGTGCGGATCCGGCCCGGAGGAGGATGCGGGATGCTCATCTCTCCCCGCTCCCTCGGCCTCCCCGCCGCGCTGGGGTTTTTTTCCGCTCCATTTGCCAGGGGCTGGAGCTGCTGCCTGATCGTATTTGGTAATAAATTATTAGTTCCAGCGCTCGGGAGCCCGGGAGCTCAAAATAGCTGCTTTTAAAGCGGGCGGCTGGTGCAGGTTGAGTTCAATGGCAATCTGCTCTGAAGGGCACTTCATGCTCATTAGGGGCCTTTCAAGGTGCTGGGGAGNGCAGCGGGGACGGGGAGGCAGCGGTACCGAGCCCCCCACACCACCGCCCGCCCACGTTCCTCCGGGAAGGACCCCCCCCGGGGGGGTTTCGGGGTGCTGGGAGCCCGTCCCTGCCCCATCGCTGCCCGCTCCTGCCCGCCCGCCTGTTTATTTGTCTCCAGCCCCACCAGGCAGCCAGACTGGTTCTGCTCTCGCTGCCGGAGGAGGCTCCCGCTGCCAAAAAACCCGCCAGCGTCATCAGGAGCAGATGGAGAGAAGATGGCACGCTCCCAGCTCCCAGCCCTGCGCCGGGGATGCGGGGAGCCGGGGCGGGGGGGGTGGGTGGGGGTGGGCAGGGACACCCCCCCCCCCCTTGCCCCCTGCGGGAGCCAGGGGTTGGGGTCCTGCCCCGTTGGGGACGCCAACCCCGTGGCTGGTGCCATGTGCGGCACCGCGGGAAAGGGTGCCGCCAGGACGTGGGGTGGCACAGGGAAGGGTGAGGGGGACGCGGCGATGGCCCCGCCGTCCTCTCCTCCTCCTCCTCCTCCCGCCGCCGGGCAGGGACCTGCCTGCTCCCGCGGGCTGGCAGCCAGCAGGCACCGGGAATGCCAGACACTCCCTGCGCCGCTGTGCCCGGGCACATGCCGCGGGAGGGATGGGGACGGGAATGGGGTGGCACGTCACCTGCTCGCTGGTCCCCAACCTCCCCCGTGGCCTCGGCAGGGGACGCAGGCGTCCTGCGGCCCCCACACTGCCCACCCTGCCTTGGGTTTTCGGGGGGGGGGGTGGTGGCGTACAGGCAGCGGTTGCCTGCCTGCAGGGGTGAAGGCAGCACGTGGTGCCCCGGGGTAGGTTTGGGGGGGGGGGGACAGCCCCTCTCCCTGCACCCCCATAGGGCTGGGGGCAGCGGAGGGGCACGCTGCCCCATTTCGGGGTTCGGTTCCCCGCCTCGGGTGAGGCAACCGCTGGCGTGACCCCGGGCTGCTGCCAGGCTCTGAACTTGACCTGTTTTTCCGCATGGATCTGCCTGCCGGGAAAAGCAGCCGGGGAGGGGCAGGAGGAGGGTGAGAGCTGGGGGAGGGCACACCTCACTGTGGGGCGGCACAGCGTCCCCAGCCACCGAGGGGACGGCGTGACCCGTGGAGGTGAGTGGCACCCACGCCGTGCTGGTGACGGGATGCTGGAGGGATCGGGGTGGGGGGGACGTGGTGTGGTCCCACACCCTCATTCCCACGTGGATGCTCGTGCCTGTTCAGCTCTCCCGCCGCAGCGTGCCTCAGTTTCCCCAGCTGGCAGTTCTCCCGCTGAGCAGCCCAGGGACGCCCGGACAGACGGACGCCACCTCCGTCGGGGCAAGGCGGGTGAGCGGCGCTGCTCGGGCCCCAGCCGGGGCGGAGGCGCCGATTTTATCACCGGGCAGGAGTGGCAAAACTGGTTTGGAGCCCGGCTGTGGCAGCGGCACAGCTCGGTTAGCGAGCCAGCCCTGGGGGGGGAACGCGAGCTCCCCGCACGCTTCCTGGCGAGCTGCTGGCTTGGAGCTCCCCGAGCTCCCCTGGCAAATCCCGGCGGGATCATGAGTTTGTTGGGAGGCGTTTGGGGCCACGGAGATCAGCTGAGCATCACACGGGTGATGCTCTGCCGCCAGCCCCCGTGTCCCGGCGAGCGTGCGCGAGCGTGCTGATCCCTTCCAGCTGGTTAGCAAAACGTTTCCAGTCTTGGATTGGGGCTGGAGGGGGGATGATGCCGGGGTTAATAGCTGGGGAGAAGCTGGGGGGCACGGGGAAGTGCCTGGAGGGGTGGAGGGCTGTGCCTGGGGGGATGCTGGGCTGTGCCTGGGGGGATGCAGGGCTGTGCGCAGGGGATGCGGGGTAGTGCCCGTGGGATGCGGGGTAGTGCCCGTGGGATGCGGGGCTGTGCCCGGGGGATGCGGGGCTGTGCTTGGGGGGATGCGGGGCAGTGCCTGGGAGATGTCGGGCTGTGCCCAGGGAATGCCAGGCTGTGCCCAGCGTGCTGCAGCCACCTGGGGATGGTGCATGGGTGCATGGCGCTGCAGGCAGAGCCCGGTGTCCCGCTCTCCGGGCGGGCACCCAAGCACTCATCCGGGGGTCCGCGGACCGGTACAAAACCCGGGGGTGCCCGGGGCGGGCTGGCGCGGCGGGTTGGCTTCCCAGCTGTTCCGGTAATGAATTTACATGAGCCGAGCGTGTCGACAAGGCGGCAGTCAATGGCTGAGAGCACCGGAGTTAATAAATGCTTGTATAATGAGGGCAGAGGGGAGCGCGCGCCGCCGCGCCGGCCGCCTCTCCTGGGGCCGGGGGGCAAAGATTAATCAACGCTGAGTGGCACTCGTGGCCCCCCCGCCACGGCTCCCGCCGCTCTCCCCGGCCACCCTCTGCCGCGGGGTGCTCCGGGGTCTTCGGCGTCACCGGTGCCTCGAGCTGCGTCCAGCCCCACTGGGAACTGGGGGGGGGGGGGGGCGCCCCCCGGGCCCCCCCCCNCCCTCGGTCCCCCCCCGCTTGCCTGCCCACCCGGGAGCGGGGCTAATTTTAGGCTGGTGTTAATGAAGCTGCTCGCTTGGAAGTCTATTTTAAGGGCCCTGACATCAGCAGTTGCTGTTTTGGGAGGTGGAGAGCCCTGGAACGGCTGGCCGTGACAGCCGGGGAGGGGGGTACGGGGTGGGCTGCACCCTCCCACTCAGCAGCATCTGTGCCCCCACCCTTAGGGGCCACTGTGCCCTATAGCGCCTCTGTGCTTTGGGGTGCGGCGATGGGGACTTGGGGTGCCATGGGGAGGATTTGGGGGTGCAACGGTGGGGAGGTGCTGTAGTGGGGATTTGGGGGTGCAGTAGGGCTGCAACGGTGAGGATTCGAAGGTGCAATGGTGGGGACGTGGGTATGAAGCGGGGACGACGACTGGGGGTGCGATGTGGGGGATTTGAGGGTGCCGGGGTGGCGATTTGAAGGTGCCATAGTGGGGACTGAAGTTGCAGTGGTGGGGATTTGGGGGCGCAGTGATGTGGGCGGGGGGATGCAATATTGGGGATTTGAGGGTGCGGTGGTGAGGACTTGGGGGTGCAACGGTGAGGAGTCAAAGAAGCAATGGTGGGGATTTGGGGGTGCAGTTCTGGGGACCCGGGGATGCAATATTGGGGATTTGAGGGTGCAGTGGCAGGGATTTGGGGGTGCAGTGGTGGCAATGAGGGGTGCAGTGGTGGTGCTTTGGGTTTTGGCAGCACCACGCGAGCCAGGGGGCTGCCGCCCTCCCCATCACCTCCATCAGGACAGTGAAGTTGCCGTGTCCCGCCAAAACACCCTCTCCCTTCCTGTGGTGCTCCGCTGAGCCCCACCGGGTGCTGTTATCTGGGAGCAGCCCGGCCTGCGGGATTGGTGGGGCTGTGGGACGCCAGTGGCAGCTGCTGACCCCCACATCGCCTTGTTTTCCATGGGCGAGCAGCCCGGGCGTGCTCGCTTCGTTAGATAAGCTGTCACCCCGTAACCGTGCAGGGCTCGCGCTCGCCTGCTCGCTTCTCCCCCCATTGCATGAACTCGGGGTGCACTTTGGGGTGGGGTGGTGAACCAGAGGGAGGGTGTTGCTGCTCCTGGGGGGATTTGGGCATCCTCTCTCCCCGCTGGTCTAACGCGAGCTGCTCTTGTTCGCAGGCATGAGCCATGAGCCGAAGTCACCGTCCCTAGGAATGCTCTCCACCGCCACCCGCACCACTGCCACCGTCAGCCCCCTCACCCCTTCGCCGCTCAACGGCTCCATCGTCCCCAATGGCAGCCCGGCAGCCAGCAGCACTTTGTCCGTCCAGGCAGCACCTTCCTCCAGCTTCGCCGCCGCTCTCCGCAAGCTCGCCAAGCAAGCTGAGGAGCCCAGAGGTAGGGGACAGGGACAAGGAGCTGGAGGGATGCTGAGTATCAGTGCCTTTCCCCGCGGCCACCCGGGAGCCGGCGGACGGCATTTTCTTGCCATTTCCCGAGCTAATGTCTTTCCCCGGCGTCATGTCTCGAGGGGGCAGTTTAGAAATTCAATTCAGCTGGAGTAATCCAAATGCCGTATCACTTGCCGTACCCCGGGAGAAAGCCTGAGAGAGCGTGATGCGGGGGGACCTGTCCCTCCCTGCCCCCCCCCAGCCCCACTCCCTCGCACCATGCTTCACCGAAATGCTGTTTTTTTCCAGAGGCTCCTCAAATCTGTTCCTTCCCCAGCCAAATTGCCCGGCTAAATGGCAAATTTGCGTGCCCCCGGGATGGGGCACGGCCACCGCATCCTCCATCACACCCTCCCTCTCTGCTCGGATGTGGGGGTGCAGCTCGCGATGGGGGGTGTGAGCAGCTGCCGTGGTGCCGGAGCACCCCGAGGTCCCCGCCGCCACGGGGACCGTGTCCCATGGGAATTGCTGGGGCTGTCCTGTACACGCAGGGGGAGGCAGCCTGTCCCCGAGCTGCGAAGCGTTTCACCAGGAGACTGCTGGCATCGTCAATTTGCGGTGAAATAGTACTTGCCCCTGGTATTTCCATTGCGGGGTGCTCCCCGTTGGGTCATTGCCCACCACCCAGGGACTTTGGTCCCTGGGGGAGGTCACCCGACCCTTTCCAAGATGTTTTTTTTGCAAGGCCTTGTTTGCAAGGTCCTTTGGGAAGACCCTTTTTGCCAGGTCCTTTTTGGAAGATCCTTTTTGCAAGGCTCTTTTTGGAAGACCCTTTTTTGCAAACTCCATCTGCAAGACCCTCCTTGCACTCCTCCCCCTCGCCAGCCACAAAATAGCCCGGCACGGCCGTGACCCGAAGCCTCTGGCATCGGCTGCTCCCAAGGAAGCATGTAGGGATGGATGGTGGGTCCCCACGATGCCGAGGCGACCATCTCTCCGTGATGCTTCAGCCTCGGTGGGAGCTCCTGGATCTCCCTGGCTGCCTCTTCCAGAGCCCATCTGCTTCCTTTGGGGCGCTCGTTTGGGTTTGGGGGATTATTTTGCCTTTTCTGCCCCCCCACACCCCACAGCTTGTGCCCCCACCATGCTGCTCAGCCCATCCGAACGGCCGTCAGTGGGTTCTGGCATGGATTTCATGGCACTGGAGAGAAGCAGCCACGTTGCCTTTGGATTTCCCCTTAACGATTGCATAGTTTGTTTGCAAAAAAAAAAAACCCCTCATCCTCCCCGATCTGGGTGCCCGAAGTGGCTCATCCTGGAGGTTTGTAATAGGGGTGGGTTTGGGTGCGTGTCGGGAAGGGGTTTTCTCTCCACACCGTGTTTTTTAGCCCCACAAAATGAATTGCTTTGGCCCCAAATCCTCACCCCGCTCCCCTTCCCGCAACGGGAGATTCTCCGCCGTGGCAGATGCAGCCGATGGGGGTGATGCCAACTGGGTCCTCCCACGATCGCCGGCTTTTTTTTTCCGGCTTTATGGACTAGTGACAGATTCGCTGCCGGGGGTGCCGGTGGCTGTACCGCAGGCTGGAGCGTCCGTTGGTTTGTCCCGCTCCCCTACAGCATCCCCGGCTGCAGGGGCTCTTCCCAACCCACTCCATCCCAGCAAAGCCCTAAGAAGCCACCAAAGCCATCGCCTGGCCGGAGGCTCCTGCCTTCCGTCCTACCCTGGGCTGTCTGCAGGGTGGGTTTTATTCCCCCACCTTCCTTTCTTTTCCCCCCTCCCGCTCCTCCTCCAGGGTCTCAGCTGTTAATTACATTTGCCTGTCAGCCTGGGCTGCTAATCTGCTATCGCCGAGCGGAAAGCGGGAGGTCAGAAAACAAAGGTGACACCATCACACTGTGCCTCTTGTCATCTCCAATCCAGATTAGTTTCATTGACTAACTCCTGGCTGAATACCACCAGTTAATTATAACGATCACAAACCCTCCCGTTTAAAGCCACACAGCGAGAATTAAGGTTCTGAAGTAAGACTTTAGCTTCATTAATTGCCGGGCTCATTGTGATGGTATTGATTGTTAACGCTATCGCGTGGTGAGTAATGGCTTCCCAGCTCAGAGGGGATTAGGCTGCTAATTGTTGTTGGCCTTGCGCTGACAAGATAGACTTCAGTGGGTGTCAAATCCGTATCGGCGGCCTCCTTTGTCGCGGGCAGCCTTTCTCTTTCCCCGAGTCTTGCCGCTCTTGAAATGAAAGCGATTCGGAGCGACTCGGGAATAATTAATAAGGCAGGGCGGCCGGCAGCGGGCTGCTCCGCTCGGCCTCGCTGCGATGCCGCGCATCCTCCCCGCTGCCTGGGGATGCTCCTGCTTCCCTGCGGCGTTCCTGGTCCTGCCGCATCCCGGCTCCCTCCCGGTGTTACCCTGGCGCTGGGGGTGAGGAGCGCGTGGGGCTTTCGGAGGGGGACGCAGGTGGGTCGCAGGGCGAGGAGCTGCCTTGCACGCTCAGGGGAGCCGCCTTGCACGCTTGGAAGGGCAAGGAGACACCTTGTACACTCAGGGGAGCCGGCTTGCACGCTTGCAGGGCAGGGAGCCAGCTTGCACGCCGGAGGGGAGACAAGGCTCCTCTCGGTGCCCAGCTCAGTGCCGGGATGGGGAGCATCATCACCTCTCGGCTGATATCTTGCGGTGACCACGGGCCACCCCTCGGTGGCCAGTAGCCGGGCCGTGCCGGCATGTCAGAAACCTTCCCTTGGCCCAGACTCCGGGCTGGTGGGAGCAGGGTTTCGGGGATTGGGACACCCCCCCCAGGCTGCCTGGGTGGGTTTTAGGAGCAGGCGATGTGCGGCGGGAGCAGGCACCAAGCACCGTGTGCCCTAGTTAACGTTGAATTTGTATTTCTGCTCCAGCTCCGCTTTCCTACCCACATCTCACTCTCTGCTTTTAATTCCGTTTTCATTTTTCCCTTGCAAATATCGCCAGCATCCCCAGGGTGGGTATAATTTAAAATACAGATGTATTATGCAAATAAAGCCAAAGCCTTGCCCAAGGGTTACCGGGAGCGACTCCTTCATCCCAGTGTCTCCGAGTGCCCCAGCTTGTGCACGGTGACTTTTGCAGCTGGATTAAGGAGTCTGCGGGTTCGGGTCGAGAACATGTGGCCGCCCGGGGTTGGCATCGCCTCGGTGTCACTGGTGCCAGGGCACGGAAGGGGCTTGCTGTGCCCATAAAGGGCTTTACGGGAGGTGGCGGGGGTTGGCAGTCCCTATTAGATGGGAGCAAGAGTATGCCCGTCCCACCATGTGAGACAAAGCCTTTTAGCACCAGAGGGAACCTCCCTTGGGACAGGGCTCCCTGGGATCCCCTGGGATGGGAGGATGGGGGTCCAGCCTGCGGGGCTGAAGGGATGCTGACTGCCCTGTGTGCATCCCTGTGCCCCATCCCTGCTCTCTGCAGCGGGGCATCCCACCGGGAATGGTGTGGGATGGCTTCAGCTTGTTCAGCGAGCGGTTTCAGCTGGTTAACGGCTGCCTTTTCCCCCACTTATTTTATTTTTTAATTTAATTTCAGGGTCCTCGATAAGCAGTGAGTCATCCCCGGTCTCCTCACCGGCCACCAACCACAGCTCCCCCGCCAGCACGCCCAAGCGCGGCCCCATGGGCCCCATCATCGTGCCCCCGGGGGGGCACAGTGTGCCCAGCACGCCGCCCGTCGTCACCATCGCCCCCACGAAGACGGTCAACGGGGTCTGGCGGAGCGAGGGCAGACAGGTATGGCGGTGTTTGGGGGGTGCCCGGCCCCCGCAAAGGCTGGAGGGTGTGGGATGCTGTGCACGGCGCTCATTGTGCCAACCGTGGTCCGAGGTGCCAGGAACCACACTGCCACGTTGCTCCCAAGGGACCGAGGGTCTGCCCCCCCCATTTTGTCCCTTCTCCTCCCCACCATGTCCCTGGGCTGCCGTCATTGCCGGGCTGCCATCGTCCCTGGGCTGCCATCCGGAGGGGAGCGCAAGGAAGAAGCGGGGAGGCGGCGGGGAGGAGGGGGGGGTGTTGGCTAATTAAGAAGCATCGTTAGTGGTTCTCCTCTCCTCTGCACGCTACAAGCAGATTCCCGGGGGGATTATGCCACTTGGAAAGACTAATTAAACCACAAAGCGGAGAGGCGATGGGAGGGGATGAGAAACACCGAGGGCGGGGGGGAGAAAAAATAAATTGGACCACGATCTTTGGGCGCTCGGAGGGGTGTGTGGGGCGTCTGGGTGCTCTCCACCCCCGTGTCCCCCCTGTGTCTCCTCCTCCCCAGTGACCCCCGCAGCAGGGGGGGTTAACCGAGCGTGGGTTATTGTCTGGCAGAGCCACGCTCGCAGCGTGACGCCCCGAGACGGGAAGGTAATTAGAGCAGAGCCTGGCACGCACAATAAGCCTTAATGCAGGCGGCGGAGGCGGCGGGAGGTGGGGGACGCCCTTTGTGCCGGCTGGGTGACCTTGGGACGGTCCCCGATGGCCGGGGACCTGTCACCTGCCCCGGAGGGTCTGAGTACCGGGACTGGATGGGGAGGAGATGCACAGTGCCGGGGGGGGATGCCACGGGCTGCCGCCATCCTCCTCCTCCAGCTGCTAAAGGGACACTATGCAATGAAAAATAATAATTTTTAAACCCAGCCTTGCCTTGCCGGAGGTCACCCACCTAATTGCCGGATTCTGCAGGGTCCCTCGTCACCCCAAGGGATCCCCCTTTGCCAGGGGGTCCTTCCCCTGCTGGTGCAGGTGCCAGCAGGGAGTGACCTTCATCCCGGCGCTGGGGATGTGGGGCTGACGGAAGATGGCTGAGGTCCCGTGGTGGGGTAGGGGTGCTGTTGCCGGCCTGTCTGCGGGGCCGGTGAGGTGCCGGACTGACCCCTGGTTTATGGCCGCTATCAAAGGGCAGCTGGATTTCCACCGGCTGTGTCTGTATCCTCCCCAGATGATTAATAGCTCTGGAGAACAAAGCAGCCTGTAAATCGCCAGGCAGGTAACATGTGTCTTGCCATCAGCGCTGCTCTGGCTTCAGCACCCCCTCTCCTGCCGGTGCCCCACTGGCGTAGCCCCCCCCAGACCTTCACACCCACCTTTCGACAGCAGGGATGCGGGACGATGCGCCCTCCCCTGGGTACCAGTGCCAGCCAGGGATCCTGTGGGTATGCTGGGGACCCGCCAACGGTCTCAGGGTGGGGAGACAGCAGGGACCCCCCCGTGCTTTGTGGGGTCCCCGCTGTCCCCTAATGCCCGCCTCGGCGTTTCTGCCTCTTTGCCTTCTAGCAAGAAGCGGGGTCGCGAGGCAGCAGCAGCAGTGCCGGCCGCGAGCGCCTCATCTCGGAGCCCCCCCTCACGCAGGAGAAAGCGGGGGGCCCCACCGTCCCCTCCCACCTCCTGGGGACACCCTACTCCTTTGGGCTGCCACCCAGCTCCGTGGTCCAGGACTCCCGCTTCCCGCCTCTCAAGTGAGTCTGGCGGCGATGGATGGGGCGGGGGTGGTGGTGGCAGGATGCGGGCATCCCCTGCGAGGTCTGGTCCCACCGAGCATCCCAGGGGAGTGACATCTCCCCAGGGAGACAGGGTGGGATGGTGACCATCTCCCTGCTCCCCCAGCCTGCAGCGGCCGGTCCACCACGTGGTGCCTCCCAGCGCCGTCACCGAGGATTACCTGCGCAGCTTCCGTCCCTACCACACCGCTGAGGACCTCCGCATGTCCTCCCTGCCACCCCTCGGCCTGGATCCGGCCACCGCTGCCGCTTACTACCACCCCAGCTACCTGACGCATCACCCCTTCCCGCACCCCGCCTTCAGGTGGGCATCACCGAGCTCGGGCCTGGGGGTCCCCGGGGGATGCTGGTGGCCAGAGGACGAGCCTTAGGGGCTGGGGAGGTGGGAGCCTGATCCAGGGAGGATGGTTGGGCTGCACTGAGGGCCCTTTGGGGCTCCCCAAACCCCTCTCCCAGCAGAAGGCAGCTGCCGTCCAGTCTGGGACCGCTCCCGGCGGGAGGAATTGGGGGTTTCTTTCCCCTCCCGGAGCGGCACATCCCGCTGAGCATCCCTGTCTCCCCAGGATGGACGAGTCGTACTGCCTATCGGCGCTGCGGTCCCCCTTCTACCCGCTGCCGGCGCCGGGCTCGCTGCCACCCCTGCACCCCTCGGCCATGCACCTGCACCTCTCGGGGGTACGGTACCCCCCCGAGCTCTCGCACTCCTCCCTCTCCGCCCTGCAGTCCGAGCGCATCTCCAGCCTCGCCGCCGAGAGGTATGGGGGGCACGATGGCTGGGGCGGAGGGACATACGGGGCATCCCAGGGGATGCTAACAGGTGTCTGGGGGTTGTTTGGGGGGTTGGTTTTTTTTTGGCTTTTCTTTTCAGGCTGCAAATGGACGAGGAGCTGCGGCAGAGGGAGCGGGAGCGCGAGCGGGAGCGGGAGAAGGAGCGGGAGCGAGAAGCCGACCGGGAGCGGGAGAAGGAACGCGAACGGGAGCGGGAACGCGAGAAGGAGCTGGAGCGAGAGCGGGAGAAGGAGCGGGAACGGGAGCTGGAGAGGCAGCGGGAGCGCGCCCGGGAGAAGGAGCTGAGCATGGTGAAAGCCATGGAGGGGCCCTTCCTCCCTGTGGCCGAGCTGCACGGGCTGCGGGGGCACCCGGCCGAGGAGCGGGGCAAGCCGGTGGAGCCGCTGGTGCCCAGCAGAGCAGGTAACGTCCCCACGGGTGACACTGTGGGGGATGCCGCCCTCGGCGCAGCTTGCCACAGTCCCCTTTCCCCTGCAGATGGCAAAGCCGCGGGGGTCAGCAGCCCCGGGAGGTGGCTCAGGACGGAGCCGGGCTCTCCGGCTGCCAGCTCGCTGCGCCAAAAGCCCAGCTGCCGCGGCTCTTGGAGAGGCGGCGCAGTGCCTGTGCCATCTGACTCGGTCCAGGGCGGCGATGCGCCCGGTGCCGCGGCACGGCTGGCAGCTGGGCTGGCAGCAAGCGGGCAGCCCCCCCACCTCCCACAGGCAGGGGAGTGCCGGGATCTGGCTGGCGGCTGCCCCGCGGCTCCACGTGCCTCCCGCCCGCAGGGATGCTGGGGGGGACCCTGTGCACCCCGAAATACCCTGATAGCCGATGATGGGAGTGGGTAGCCCCCCCCTCTTTCTGCACCCTGACTCCCCGGCACCCTCTTTCCACCCCAGAAAAACTCAAGGACTCGGTGCTGCCGACGCCGAAGCCCATCCAGCACCCGCTGCACCCGCCGCCGGCCTCCCACCACCCCGTGCCCAGCCTCATCCCCAACCACAACGTGTTCCCGCTGCCGGGGAGCAGCGCGGCCACGGCGCTGCTCATCCACCGCACCAACGAGGAGGAGAAGTGGCTGGCCCGGCAGCGCCGGCTGCGCCAGGAGAAGGAAGATCGGCAATCCCAAGTCTCGGAGTTTCGGCAACAAGTGCTGGAGCAGCACCTCGACATGGGGCGCACCCCGAGCCAGCCTGAGCCCGAGCATCGGCCCGAGCACCCCAGGTAGGGATGCTGCCAGCCCCATGCCAGAGGTGCAGCTTCCCCCTAAAACCTAATTGCATTTTCCCACGTCCCAGCCATCCCTGCTGTAATATCTATAGGATTTTCCCCTGTTGCCCCGTGGCTGTGCACGCCCCCGTTAGCCGGCTCCAGCCCCCCCGTTAGGTAGCCAGCATCCCCTAGCCATGCCCGTGAGCGCATCCCCGTGAGCAGAAGCCACCACGCTCAGCCGGCGCCAGCAGGTCCCCATCGTGCGGTGCCAGCCAGGCCGGCTGCGCTGGCAGCGCCGAGCGTTACGGTGCCCGACATCTGCGCGGCGGCAGGCGACGAGCCCGGGAGGTGGCCAGGGGCCAGCGGCAAGCGGCCAGGTGCTGCCCGGGCACCCAGCGCCGCTAATTGCACCTCCCCGCCGTGCAGCAGAGCCCGGCGGTGGGATGCCCTGTTTGGGGGGGCTCTCGCCCCGACTGCAGTCAGTTTGGGGGGGCAGAGGAGCCTGCCCGCACCCCGCGATTGACAGGGGCTTGCTCACCCCCATTGCTGAGCGCTTAAGCAGTGCGTGCTCATCCAGCTGTCTCTGCTGCCGTCTCCCTTTGTTATTTTTGGGTATCCAGGGGATTAGCGCAGCTCATCGAGGATAATAAGGAGCAGATCGCGGGGCGGCACAAAGGCGAGTGCCTGCCACAGGCTCCCTTCCCCATCGGTTCCTCCCACCCCAAACTGGAGAGGAGAGAGCAAGGTCACCCCAAAACACCTGCAGCCAGGGGATACTCCATCCCCATCCTCATCCCCATCCTCATCCCCATCCTCATCCCCATCCTGGGGCTACCCTCATCCAGCGGGGAGGGAGAAGGACCGCTCCCCGGCAGGGCAGGCGATGCTTCCTGACACGGTGCCGGGGCGGCGGATGGCGGCGCTGAGCTGAACTCGCTGCTCTGTGCACGGAGGTCCGGGGCGCTGGAGCAGAAAAGCGTTAAATGCACAGCTTGGGCGCATTAAATATTTATGCCGCTAACGGGCTGGCTCCGTTCTCGGCTGTCGGAGGAGGGTTGCACCGAGGTGCTGCCCTTGCTGCGGGGAGAGCAGGGATGTGCCAGGACCGGTGGCTCTCTTGTCCCAGTGGTGGGCAGCCGGGGGGGATCGAGCCTGGGGTCTGCTGCCCGGCACCCTGGGGGTGCAGCCACATCCCTGCTCAACCTGCCCAGGAGCAGCCTTAATTCTGCCCCTCATCCCTCGGGATGGTGGCACAGGAGGGGATGAGCGTGGCAGCCCCACGTGCACAAACCCCTCTGGGTGGCCCTAACCAGCATGTTTCTCCCCCAAAAGCAGCCGAGTGCCAGGGTGTAGCCGGCTCTCCGGTGGTGGTACCGGCCCCTCACCTCTCTGGTCCTCTCCTCTCTCCGCAGGTCGGGATCGAGCCGCCACGAGCCGAGCGGCCGGGAGCCGGGGCAGCACTTTGGCGGGCCCCCACCGCTCATCTCCCCCAAGCCCCAGCACCACCCCGTCACCACATCCCTCTGGAACCCCGTCTCGCTGATGGAGAGCCCCCCCGAGCCCCCCCGGCGCCTTCCCGAGCCCCACGCCCTCCACAGCCACCCGGCCCCCTTTGAGCCCAGCCGTCAGAGCATCCCGCTGGTGAAGGTGGAGAGGGTCTTCTGCCCCGAGAAGCTGGAGGAGGGGGCAAGGAAGAGGGATGCTCTGGAGAAATACCCCCCAGGACGGGAGCCCAGCGCCCCGGAGCATGGGAGCTTCACCCACGCCCCCTTCCTAGCTGAGCTGGAGAAGTCCACGCAGAGCATCCTGAGCCAGCAAAGACCCCCGGCCGCCCCCTTCGCCGAGGCCACCAAGCCCAGCTCGCCCTACCGGCCCCCCCAGCCCCGCACCCAGGACCCCATGTACATCTACGACGAGTTCGTGCAGCAGCACCGCAGGCTGGTCAGCAAACTCGACCTGGAGGAGCGCCGGCGGCGGGAAGCCCGTGAGAAAGGTGAGGTACCAGGTTTGCACCGTGCCGGGGGACCCCCCCCCCTACCAGCACTGGGACCTGGCGGTGGTGGTGGTGGTGGCGGCCGGTGGGTCTCCCAGGGATGCCGGCAGCTCGCGATGCAAACGTTCCCACAAGCCGAGCGGCTCGGTAAATCCTCAGCTGTAGACATGCCCAATTAATAAATGATGAACTGAGGCTAATAAGCGGGCTTTAAATATTAATGGAACTGCGCGAGCAGGGATAAGAACAGCGGCGAGGAGGAGACGGAGCGCTGCGGGGGGGGCAGGTGTTGCCGTCCCCCCTCCAGCAGGGATGGGGGGGGCTCAGCCGCAGCCTTCCCCCGGCCGTGCCCCGTTAACCCTCCTGTTGAGCCCCCGCCACCCATCCCGAAGCGATGCTGAGTGGGGAAGCAGGGGTGGGCGATGCCCCCCAGGGTCCCACAGCTGGTGGAGGGGGGACAGGGCTCCATTGGATTACGTGCCCCACTCTGCTGGGACCCACACTGGATCCCCACTGCTCCCCCCCCAGCATCCCACCCTGCTGCACCCTTGTCCCCAGCGGGGTCCCAGTGGGTTGCCCAGGGTCCCATCAGATTCCCTGGGGTCCCAGCAGGTCCCTTGGGTCCCCGCAGGGTCCCCATGGTCTCCCCAGTCTCATGCCAGCGTCTCCTCATCCCCAGGTTACTACTACGACCTGGACGACTCCTGCGACGACAGCGACGAGGAGGAGGTGCGGGCCCATCTCCGCTGCGTGGCTGAGCAGCCCCCACTGAAGCTGGACACATCCTCCGAGGTACCAGCGTCACTCACTGTCCCCTGTCCCCACAGGAAGCAACCCCTCCTTGGGCACCAGCTCCTGACACTGCACTGCAGCCACCATCCCCAGCTCGGTGCCAAGGGGTTGGGGATGGGGATGGGGCTGAGAATGAGGATGAGGATGGGGATGGGCATGGGGATGGGGGTGGGGATGGAGATAGGGATGGGGGTGAGGATGAGGACCAGTCTGGGGGTGACCCTGCTCTGCTCTCCCCCTTGGCGCCCCAGAAGCTGGAATTCCTGCAGCTCTTCGGCCTCACCACGCAGCAGCAGAAGGAGGAATTGCTGAGCCAGAAGCGGCGCAAGCGCCGGCGGATGCTGCGGGAGAGGAGCCCCTCGCCGCCGACGGTGCAGAACAAGCGCCGCACGCCTTCCCCGCGCCTCCCGCTCTCCACCCGCTACAGCCCCGACGAGATGAACAACAGCCCCAACTTCGAGGAGAAGAAGCGCTTCCTCACCATCTTCAACCTCACGCATATCAGTGCCGAGAAGAGGAAAGGTAACAGCTATGCTCCGCGCATGCTTGGGGCTGGCCCCAGCTGGGGGGGATCCCTGGTTTGGGGGTGCTGTGGAGGAGGGGTCTCGCCTGGGGCCGTGAGCTTGCTCGGCTGAGCAGAGGCTACACTAAACCTCAGCTTCCCATGCCGCAGACAAGGAGAAGCTGGTGGAGATGCTCCAGGCCATGAAGCAGAAGACCACGCCAGCCGCCGTGGTGGTGAAAACCTCCCCGCGGGACAGCCCCAGCGGCCCCATCACCGGTAAGCACCCCTGGTCCTCCCCTGGCTGTCAGCTGGCCGGGAGCATCCCCTGCCCGGCGGGATGGGGGCACAGCTTTGCTTTGTGGGTGACACCGAGCCCCACCGGTGACCAACTCTACTCCTCCTCTGCCCAAAGATCCACTGGTGCCGCCGCTCCTGCTGGATCCAGATAAACCCGTGGGCATCGCCGTCTCCGTGCCAGAGGTGCAGAAGACGGCAGAGCCCGGCAGATTAGACCAGCTGAGACCCCAAGAGCTACCAAGAGCTAAGGAGTCGGCCGCCGTGCCGGCAGAGAAGCCCCGGCTGAGCGATGGGCACCCTGGGAAGAAGGCACTGAGCATCCTCAGCTACGTCAGGGGTCCCCTCCCCAAGGACATCCCGGTGCCGCTGTCCCACAGCATGAACGGCAAGAGCAAGCCCTGGGAGCCCTTCATCGCCGAGGAGTTCGCCCACCAGTTCCACGAGTCGGTGCTGCAGTCCACCCAGAAGGCGTTGCAGAAGCACAAAGGTAACGGCAGGGATGCGGGGAGCAGCCTGGGTACCAGCGGGGTAGCATCCCAGCAGGGTTGGGGGAGTGGATTTAGAGGCAGGAGACCCCCTCGTATTCCCCCGGGGATGTGAAAACCACTAGCAGCCTCGTTGCTGGAGAATCCTAGGAGCATATTGATGAAGCTGGGGCTGGGATAATACAGCTCCATCCCCACCTAAACTCATTTGTTTCAATAAATGAGAGAAATAAAGTTATGCCAATGCACAGGGGGTGATGAAAAACCTGTGGAAGATGCTGCAGCCCCCCAAAAACGGCCGGGGGGGAGGGCAGATTAATACCTCGAGGTGAGCATCTTTCTCGATGCAGCCTCAGGGAGGGCAGCACTGGGGAGGGGGACGCGGGGGGGGGGCGGGCAGGGGGCTGACGCTCGGTGCCCGCAGGGGGGACGGCGGCGCTGACGGCGGAGCAGAACCACAAGCTCGACGCCTCCATCCACTACAACATCCCCGAGCTGCAGGCGTCCAGCCGCCTGGCTGCCCCCCCCCACAACGGCACGGCCGAGGGGCCGCTGCCCCACCGGGCGCTGCCCCCGCTGCCCCACGACTCGGCCTCCGAGGAAGAGGAGGAGGAGGACGAAGAAGAGGAGGAGGAGTACCCCAGGCCCAAGTGGCAAGGGATCGAGGCAATTTTTGAAGCTTACCAGGAACATATAGAAGGTAGGGGATGGGAGGGGCTCAGGGGAGGGGCAGGGAGGGTAAACCCCCACTTTGTGCCTCAGTTTCCCCTGGGTGAAACCACCCCGTACCCTGACCAGGGATCTCCAGGTCCTGCTGGGATGGGCTGGGGAAGCACTGGTGGCTGCCTGGCACTGCAGGAGCAGCATGAAAGCAACAGGCGCTGGTGAAAATTGATGTATACGTGAAAAATCCATGGATTCACAGCTGCCCAGCGTGCTCCCAGTGGGAACCTGGAGGTTCCCTGCAAGCAGTGCAGGGGCTGGGGATGCTCTGGGGTACTGGAGGCAGTCACTGCTGGCTGGGCAGAGGCATGCGCGGGGCTGGCATCCTCCATGGCAGCACCGCAGTGCTTGGGCACAGTCCTGCGCTGTGCATGGAGCCGGAGGACATGGCACTCACCCCTTCTCCTTTGGGCCTTGCAGAACAAAACCTGGAGCGCCAAGTGCTGCAGACCCAGTGCCGGCGGCTGGAGGCTCAGCACTACAGCCTGAGCCTGACGGCAGAGCAGCTTTCGCACAGCATGGCGGTGAGTGGGGCTGGGGCACCCGGCCTCGGCGAGGCACCCAGTCCTCCTGCAGAGGCTCCCATCCTCTGCAGTGCCCTGTCCTCCTGCAGTGCCCCGTCCTCCTGCAGTGCTCCATCCCCTGCAGTGCCCCATTCCCTGCAGTGCTCCATCCCCTGCAGTGCCCCATCCTCCTGCAGTGCCCCATCCTCCTGCAGTGCCCCATTCCCTGCAGTGGTCCATCCCCTGCAGTGCTCCATCCCCTGCAGCGCCCCATCTTCCTGCAGTGCCCCATCCCCTGCAGCACTCCCCACCCTTTGCCCCCCACCCCGAGGCACCCCACATTCCCCATGGGGCATCCAGGCGAGCCCAGCTCCCTGCACCGCTGGCCCGGAGGCTGCCCGCTGCCTGCCCTGACTGTGTCTTCTCCCCTTCGCTGCCTGCAGGAATTAAGGACCCAGAAGCAGAAGATGGTTTCGGAGCGCGAGCGCCTGCAAGCCGAGCTGGATCACCTGCGGAAGTGCCTTGCCTTGCCTGCAATGCAGTGGTCTAGGGGTTATTTCAAGGGGTATCCCAGGTGACGCTCCTTGGGCTAGGCCGAACATATAGTTTAGAAATAATAATCTATTTTATTACCTTGAATATTTAATATTTTTCACTGGGAGGTTTGAAGCTAAAAAAATAAAATTTAAAAAAAAAAAAANAAAAACAAAAAAAAAACAAAACGGAGAATGTGCCATGCATGAAGCAAAGGAGCACGGGAGCCGGGAGCCCACCCGATGGCGAGCAGATCCCCGTCCCCGTCCCCTCCCGCGCCGCCGGCCCTCTGCAAGCAACCGCCAGCCCGGCTCGGGCTCTCCTCCCGGGGGACGGGGCACTGCGGCCCCCCCCTCCACCCACCCACACTTTATAGCGCTCAATTTTTGTTGTTTTTTTTTTGGGGTTTTTTTTTTAAATTACAATTAAAGACTCCACCGACAACACTAAGGCTGGAGGGGGGCCGGGTGCGGGACCACTGGCCGGCAGTAGCTGAGTCCCCCCCCCCCCCCCCC
>RSEF01000011.1:21595927-21636568 GCA_003993805.1 Himantopus leucocephalus | reverse complement strand
AAAAAAAAGCTGTGCAAGATTAAAAAGCAAAAAGCCCTTGTGACAGAAATTAGTTTAATCTTTTTTAAATCCCCAATTGCATCGCCAGCCTCTGGCCTAGCCGCTGCCAACTCTGGGCTTCACAATGAATTTTAACACGGCAAAATACGCTTGCTGCTTCCCTTCCTGTGTGCTGGGGGAGGGAAGAAGCCAGGGATGGAAAATCATCAGCAATTTATCCCTTGCCGCCACCGTGCTGCGACGAGGCCGTGGGCAGGAGCCTGGCTGAGATGTAGCCTCGCCTCATAGCAGCTCCTGTACTGAGACTTTCCTCCCTCACCAGCCCATAATCACGTTTTTTTGGACCAATTTCTCCGAATTATTCCCCCCGGGGCCATGGTGAGTGGTCGTGTCTGTTTGTACGTACCCCGTGCAGAATCGCTCGAGCAGCTGCGCCAGAGCCTGGGAGGGTGGCGAGGAGGGAACGGCAAGGCAGAACCCGCTGGGGGCAGTTTAGATGCTGTGAAAGAAAACAAAACAAAAATCCCCAAAAAGGAGAAAAAAACCCCAACCGTAAACATGTTCTAAGTGTACTTGTTTGAATTAATTGTAATGTAATATATTATTTGTTGAATGTAGTAATTAGGTATTTATGAATATATTGCTGTAATTTCTGAAAACATCCAAAAAAAAAAATAATAAACTCTTCCACAATGACGGCAAAGGATTATTTCTCCCCCAGCGGCGATGGGAAAGCAGCCCTGCTCCGAGCATCCCCCCAGCCTCGCCGGGGGCAGCTCCTGCCATCGTCACCTTGTCAGAGCCCTCTGCCTGCGGGCAGCGCTGGGGGAGGCAGCGGAGGCAGGCAGGGCACAGATGGCAGGCAGGAGCCGCGCCGAGGCTGGCCCAGATGCTCGAGGAAGGGCATCGCTCCCGGCTTGCTGCCGTTGGGTTCGAGCCGGCATTTCCCCCTCGCCCGTAATAATTACATCTGCCATCAACGCAGCCCGACGCCGGCGAGGATCCTGCCCTTGCCTGTCGGTCTGCCGCAGGGGAACGGGGCTGGAGCCAAAGGAGGAGAGCTGCGGGTTTTTCCAAGCATTGTTTAACCCATGTACGCTTGATGCACAGCATGCGACAGAACACAGGGGCTAATTTGATGCCATTCACTCAGCTGCAATTATTTTTTCTTTTTATTTTTTATACACACAATTTCAGATTAAAAAAAAAAAAAAAGGCAGACATATGATATTACAAGACAGCCTGGCTCTGGAGAGGGAAAGCCATTTTCTTTTGTCCTTCTCCAAAGAGCAGATGGATCTGCTTCCCAGCTGATCTCCCCAGCAGAGTAGCAGACACCTCTCATTGCCGGCACATCTTCCCCTTTTTCAAGGCTCTCAGAAAATTCATGGCGAAGCACCGCCTAGAAATTTATTGCTTTCAAGCCAGTGTGTGGCCTGTGCTGCCCTCAGAAGTTCCCTCTATGAAGTACACCCACACACTCCAGGGCAGAGATCCGCCTGACATCATTAGACAGCAGCCTAGCGCTGGCAAGCCACCACCTGCACCAAGCAGATCTCTGAACCCAAGAGGGAGGCCGACCTCTGCTAAGAGGGAGCGTGTAGGCGCTACCGTGCAGGGATGCTCCTGTGCCGTCGGCAGCTCTGGAGCGATTCCCATCCGGCCAGGAGGCTGCCTGCTCTCTCCCCTGCTTGCCCACACGTGGAAGGAGAACCCCTGCCTGCGTGCAGCTGCGGCCGAGGAGGGGTTGCACGCAGCTGAGGGGAGACAAGGCTCGGGTGGCTTCAGGAGACACGAGCGGAGGGGTGGAGGCTGGCCAGATGAAGGTCCAGGGGTGAGGAACGGAGCCTGCTCCCTTCCACTGCCCTCTCCTGGGAGGCTTGAAGGCTCCCCTGGCTCGTACCTCAGAAATCCTGGGAGTGGGCACTCTCGCCAGGCTGAAGGTTAGTCCGGAGCTTGTACATGTGATCTAAGGCCTGAGTAAGGAAAGTCCCAGTCGTGTTGATCTCCATTAAGGTTAAGTTATCCAGCTAAAAGAGAAAAATAGCAGAATATGGGGAAACAGCCTTGCTGCAGCAGAGGACAAGGAACTCAGAAAGCAGCTCTGCAGCCCACGCTTTTCCTTCGGTGACACCCCAAGGGACCAGCCCAGCTGCCACCCCCGGTCAAGAGCAGCACATGAGCAACGAGAGCACTATTTCCATAACACACAGGGAGCTGCAACCAGCCCATAAAGCGAGGTTTCAGCATATGGCTTTAGTTCCCAACTGACGTACCCACAGCCCAGGAAAAACATGCCCCAACCAGCATTTTCACGAGCAGCTCTCATCAGTCACAAGCCCACACAATCGCACGGCATCTGGAATCCTCCCAGCACAGAGCTGGCAAACCTCTCCCCATGCGTCCCCGCCGCACCTTGGCGTGAGCCTCCTGCTGCCTGACGAAGCTGTCCGCAGACAGCCGCAGTTTGGCTATCCGGGTGTCCCAGGTATCCTTCACCAGCGTTCGAATCTCATCGGCTTTGGGGATGTTGTCTGACGCACTAGAGGAGGAGAGAGGATCAGAACAGGCTGCGAGGGACTCGTATGTTATGTCACCGGCATAAGTAATGTTGGCAGTTCTTCAGCCCTCTGAGGCATAAGCAGAGCAGTTTGCTATAGAGAAAAAACCTGCAACTCAACATTAAAATCCAGCCTGGTGCTTCTGCTGCTGGGATTTTTGGGATAGTTTATTTACCCAGGAATGCTCAGCTCTGATGCAGCATCTGGTTCTCACTAGAATCCTTCTGCTCTTTAATTGCCCAGCTGGTACAAGGTACACGGAGGGCCAATAACCCGGCCAAAGTCACAGGCAGCCAGGGAATTGAAAGGACTCAGCTGCGATTACAGCCCCCGCTCTGTGCTTTTGTGGCTCTATCAGAGAGTATTAAGTTGAAAGGACTGTACGAGTTGTGCCACATCCTCCCATTAAAGCAATTCAGCGCTGCCATAAGGACCTCAAGAGATCAGATCAATTCACACGGACAGAGCTGTCAGGGTTATTCTAGCGTGAGGGAAGGAGCCGCACGCCAAGAGCGTCTTCTCCAGAGGAAAAGCCAGTGCTTAAATGACCACCCCGCCGTAATCGAGGGCTTAAAGTCAGAAGAGCCCGCGCTGAGAATAATACCAGCCAGCACATTTTACAAGTGAAATGCCTCAGCAGGCAGGAGTTCAGACTCGGAATATCCCTGGTCTCCTGCTTCTCAGGCAGAGGAAAGAGGAGCTTTCCTCCTGAAGGAGAGCCAAGGAAGAAGCCTGGAGGGTTTAGGCTGCTGAACAGATTGCAGCCACGGAACGTGTTGCCGATCCTCAAGGCCTCTACGCTTAGCTGCTGCTCAATAAAGCGGCACAGCCCCAATTATCAGGCCGCAGAACAAGCAATCCCCAAGTTACTGAAATGCAAAGTTACCATGAGAAAACTGCTGCAACGAGATCTTGGCACGCTGTGAAATAAACCTCCATTAACTCTCACTTTCCCACCGCCCTCTGGGGTTGCTGCCAACGAAAGCTTGAAAAATTGTCTATGCAAGCATGTACTCAGGCGGAAACTGTTACAATACATTTCCTACTTACTAGTTTAACAGCAGCTTTGTGAGTTCCATATAATAGGGACTGGGCATCGGAGTGAAGGTGTCCTCTTTACGTTCCTGGTCCCGGATTTCCTCCAGTTTTTCTAAAATACAACCAGGCATGCTCAGGCATTGCCAGACCTTCAACAGTCCAGGCACATTTTTACCCTGCGGGAAAACCCACTTGCTATTTCTGTAGGACCAACCCTACGTCCAAGCTTCAATCAACGTGCAGACAGAAAAAGGTTTCTGTAACGAAGCACACAAAGACGCTGACAGGGACATCTAAGCTGCGTTTAGCGCACCATGCCGGGAGGCTGGATCTACACCAGCTTGATCCTCAAACCGATCACCTGTCGGGAGACGGTCCCTTTACCCGCAAAGCACTTGCGTGCATTAGTGTGCGTGCCCCGGAATGAATAAAGCAGGAATGCTTGGTACAGGTCTCCCTCTTACTGCAGCTCCATTAGTGTTTACTTCTTGTCTTCCTCAGTTTCCCTTGAAACGACAAAAGGGAGGGTGCCACGGCTCTCACTTTTTACAGTGAGACGACCTCCCATTTGTGATGCCCTCAAGGAAAATGATTTCATGAAGTAAATGAACCAGTGATTAAAACATATATATGCTCTCCAAGGTCTCCCTCCTCACAGAGTGACATCCAAGATTCCTAAAGCTCTTTCTGAACAAGCCTTGTGAGAGATGCAAGCGCTGCTCAGAAAGACCAGCTGCTGCTGCTGAAGATGAGTGGCTGAGCTGGCGATTCAATCTAATCTAACCCTTGTTCTTCCTCCTCACCAGAGGAAGAGAAGTTAAACACCTGACTTAACTGGGAAGATTACGTCTCCTGTAAATATAAAGAATTTCAGTGGTGGAACATTGGATCCTTCTCTCAGATACTTTGTGTTTGTTGAATTAAGCTTCCCACTAATGGTGAAAAACAGATTTTTTTTTTTTATTATTTCGTGTTTCTGCTCAACTCCCTGAAGCCCAGGGCCAAAGCCGCCATCCTTACCAACGTCCATCCATTCCGGAGGAATCAACCGACACTTCTGCCTCTGCTTCAGATTAATGGCCAACCAGACAGGCACTTCCACTGGCAAGCCAGGATTGAAAGGACCCAGATCTCCCTGGAGGACAAATTGAAGATGAGAGAAAGGCAGCAGTGAGAGCTAGGACACCGCAGTACTCGTCTGCTAATTTGGCCTCGGCCATCTCCAGAGAGTGAGCTTCCAGGGGATTTTGAAAAGCCTGAGTCAAATAGCATCTGAATTTCCCCTTCTCGCTTCCATAATTCTCACTCTCAGACTTTTCCTCCTCTCCCTTGAGAAGTAATAACTAACGTTTCCAGTGCATTTTCTATTTCAAAGCATTTCACAGAAGTTATAGCCAGAAATTACATCTATCCTGGAAACACAGCCCCCCGGGCTCAGGCTGAGGCGCTTTCAGAGGCACGCGGCAGCAGAGCACAGCTCGCACCACCAGCACGACAGATCCTGGTACCCGCTGCCAGAGCTGGGGGCTCAGCACCCAGGGCAGCCAGTCACCCCCCCAGCCCTCAGCCAAGGCTCAGGTGCCAGGAGCAAAGGCACCAGAGAGGTGAGGGACAGCACCGCCCCCTCCCAAACCTCCTGGGGGGCTGCCCTGCCCCCCTCCCAGCCTGCTCCCCCCTCTCCTCCCCACCTCTGCTCCGTCCCCCAATCCCTTAATTCCACCATCACACCAGACCCCTCAAACCCTCCAGCTCCTTCCTGCTGCCCCCCAGCCACTCTCCCTGTTCTCAAACACCTCAGCCTGTCCCCAATTCCCTCAGCCCCTGTCCCCCAACCTCCCCAGCTCCTGCCTCTCAATCCCAATCCCCCAGACCAAATCCGCCCTGCTCCTGCCCCCAAACCCTGTCCTCAAGCCCCNATAAACCCCCTCCAGACCCCATCCTCAGTCTCCCCAGGCTCTGTCCCCCAAGCCCCCGAGCCCCTGATCTCCCGGCCCTATCCCCAAGCCCCCAGGCCCTGTCCCCAAGCACCCACACCTTGCCCCTAAAGTCCCCCAGGCCCTGTCCCCAAGCCGCCCCCAGCCCGCATCCCTCAGCCCCCCGGCCTGTCCCCGGCCCCGCCGACCCCGATGAGGTGGATCCGGTCGAGGCTGAAGTTGGGCACGATCGTCACCAGCTCCTTCTCGGCCAGGAACTCCGCCTCGGCCGGCTCCATGGCGACAGCACCGAACCGGCACCGGGAGCGAACCGGAACCGGAACCGGGATCAGGCCCGCCGCGCGCCCGCCCTCCCCATTGGCTGCGCAGCGACGAGGCCCCGCCCACAGCGCCCCGCTTCCCGCCGCCGGGCGCGTTTTCCCGGTCTCCGCGTGGGGGCGGGGTCTGGCGCAGCTTGAAGCACGCTGATTGGTTTCCCACGGCGGCGCTCAGCCGGCCATTGGTTACCATGGCGCACCCTTTTCTGATTGGCTGTCTTACTGGCGCCGCGCTCCGGCTCTGGCCCCGCGGTCTGGGTCGGCCGCAGAGGGACCAATCCCGGTACGCCCCGGGGGCAGTCGGCCAATCAGCGCTCAGCACTTGTTGCCGGGGCGCCGCGGGTCCCGCAGCGCCCCCGCCCGCGCCCTCTGCGCATGCGCCCTGCGCCCGCCGCTGCCGCCCCCTGGCGGCCGGGAGGGGCAGCGCCCCGCGGGGACACGCGTGGGGACCCGCAGCCGTGGGTGGGTGTCCCCGGGGGCTGCCCTGGCGCGGTCCGGCCCCCTCCAGCCGCGCCTGTGCACCCTCCCTCCTGCACGTGGACCAGTGGCAGCCATCCGTCTGTCCGTCAGTGCAGGTGTCCCCGTGCTCAGACTCCATCATCGCCCATCCACCCCTTCCCCCCATTCATCAGCCCATCCATCCATCCATCCATCCACCCCTCCACTCCTCCATCCCTGCCTTTGTCCACCCACCCATCCAGGCCTCCATCCAACCACCCCTCCATGCCTCCATCCATCCACCTACCCACCCATCCATACCTCCATCCATCCATCCATCCATCCACCCACCCACCCATCCACGCCTCCATCTACCCATCCATCCATCCACCCACCCATCCATCCATGCTTCCATCCACCCACTCACCCATCCATCCATGCCTCCATCCACCCACCCATTCATCCGTGCCTCCATCTATCCATGCTTCCATGCACCCATCCATCCATCCATCTATCCATCCATCCATCCATCCATCCATCCATGCCTCCATCCACCCACCCATCCATCTATGGCTCCATCCACCCACCCATCGCTCCATCCATCCATCCATCCTCTGTCTGCTCATCCATGCTTCAGAGCAGCAATCAGCCTTCATCTTGCTGTCTCTCCATGCGCCCCACCATCCATCCTTCCGTCCCTCCATCCCTCCATCCCAACCCCTGGGAACTCCCTGCCCACCCCACACTGGGGGCTGCAGGAGGAGGGTCCCACCGCCCCCCCTTCCGTTAACCGAGCAGCCCCCGTGGTGCTGCCAGCACACGCCACGGCTCCGCCGGGCGCTCTATAAACGGCTCCGCCACGCTGCGACTCCACTTGCGTGTCTTTTGCCATCTGCTGCTGTCATTAAAAAATTAAATTTCCATCTGCTTTCACACTCCCGCCTCTCCCGCCGGCTCCTGGTGCCGCCGCTCCCCGGGAAGCATCGCCCCCGGCTCCCTCCCTGGGATGCGGCTGATCCAGCGGGGCCGCGAGGGCGGGTTGCAGACGATGCCGAGTTCATTTTTCCGGTGCCATTTGCAACCGGTTTCTTCAATCTGGGTGGAGAGGTGGGGGCTAGCGGGGGGTACCCCGTTTTCAGCCCCCCATCAGGCACAGGGTCAGCTTCGGGGTGTTTTTTGGGGGGACAGCCCACCCACCACTCCTCCGACACAGCCCGTGGGAGCTCGCGGGGTGCTGGGTCCGGCCAATTCGCATCCCGGCGGCTGCATCTTCTTCCCGGCGGAGCGGGGACGGATCCTGCCGTGCCAGAGTCCCCCCGTCCCCACGCTCAGCACTGGCTGCACGGCGGTGGCCCCCCCACCCGCCGAGCCTCGCGGGACAACGTTGTCCCTGTGGGCGTGGGCGGCGTGACGATGATGGAGGGCACGTGCAGGTGCTTCTCGCCCGGGGACGCCGCTGGGGTCCCGCCGCTGCCGTTCCCGCTGCTCACGCACATCTTCAAGCCTGCAGAAATGGGGGGGGGGGAACCAAGGTGTGTCGGGGGGAGAAGATCAGCCGTGGGGCTGCAGCATCCCCCACCTCCCTGCCCTCCTCCAGACCTCCACGTCCAGCTCAACCCCTTACGAGCCACCAGAGAATCCACAGCCGCCTCCAGCATCCGGGCTACGGCCTCGCACCTCCTCCCCACCCTGGATTTTGGGGTGTGCGATAGAGGTGGAGACCGCAGCCCCCCCTCCTTCCCCGACCGCCTGCCCTCCCCCCGAGGGAGCAGAGAGCTTTAATCTGCTTTTTTAATCAGGAGAAAAGCCCCGCGCGGCGCAGGCAGCAGCCAGGGAGGTTTCAGCTCTTCCCAAGCAGGAAAATGCCCGGAGGGGATAGACACTGATATTTTTAATCTCTTTTTAATTAAGGATAAAGCCCTGCCTTACGTAAGGGAGGTGGAAAAGCGGGGGGTCTTTTATTTTATTGCAGACTCCAGGCTCGTCGGAGGGGTCTGGAGGCGTGGGGGGGGGGGATATTTTGGGACTCTGACCTGGATTTGGAGATTTGGGGCAGGATGGGGACTCCCTGGTAGCCTCAGTTTCCCCTCTTCAGTCACCCCATGTTGGGCTGGGGGCATCTGTGGAACCCCCAAATCCCCCAGACCCCACACCACCAGCCTCACCCGCAGCATCCCCGATGGATGGGTGGGCACACGGGCGCAGAGCTCATTTTTGGGTGCCCATCACAGCCAGCGCATCACGTAGGGGTTTGGGCTTGGGAAAAAGCCAGGGGAGAAGCAGCTCTGCATCTTAGAGAAGGATGCTCGTTAGCTCCCATCCTTAACGACCCCGAGGATGATTAATACGAGCTGCTCAGGGGTCAGCGCTGGGACGCAGAGCTAATGGGAGATGCGATATCCAGCCTTCGCCCTGCTCACCCAGCGCGACGAGGCCAGGAGCATTAAAAGCTCCCGCTTTCCCTCTCTCTGCAGACATCACTGCCGCCATCCCCAGCCTAACTCCATTAAGAAAATGAAAGTTGGGGGGAAAGCAGCAGGATAGAATGCTCCTGGGTTGGAATATCCCTGGGGAGAGCAGAGCAATGAAGGATGAAGGATGCTCGGGGTCAGCCCGGAGGCCGGGAGCCGGGGTACCCCGGCTCCTGGCCTCCGGGCTGACCCCGAGCATCCCATCCGTGCATCCCCCATCATCCCATCCATGCTGGCTCTTTCCCACCTCTAAAGAAGCTCCACATAATTTCTTGAGGGATGCTACCAGCCCAAGGATGCTCCGGAGCAAAGGATGAAAGAGCGAGCACAGGACCGGACCCTTAAATTTTTATAGGGCTGTGGTAAAGGATGGGAAAAGCAGCTCCAGGGTGACGCATAAGCAACAGGTCACCCATGAGACTTGCTAAACACCCCCAGGATGCCAAACCCCACCAACCCTGCCCACGGCAGAAATACCCAAAGCTCCTCCATGTACAACCATCCCCCAGATGCCTTCACGGAGCAGGAGAAACCCCGGCACCCGCCCAAACCTACCTTTCAGGCAGGATAACTTGAGCCCCATGTTTTCATCCTCTTAGCGGGACGCAGCTCTCCAGCCCCACCGCCGGTCCTCGCCGCTGGTGCTGCAAAAGAGAGGAGAGGGTTGCGGGAAGCGATGCTGGGAGGAAGGGGAACGAACTCGACTGCTCGCTAAAAGCTCGCACCTATGCGTGCGTGTACATATATCTATAGGCGGCCGGGCATAACAGGAAGCACGGCTGCTCAGTAGCAAAAACCACTAGTGATGTCACGGCGTTTTAGTGACTCAATCTCGGCCGCCGAGTTTCAGGAGGAACTTTTTGGGAGGGCGGAGAAGGAGCCTGTTTCTTGCGGGGGGGGGGGGGGGGGGGNTCATCCCAGCTGCTCTGCTCCTGGGGTCAGCGCCTGCAAACATTTGCAGGCGAGAAGGTCACGAGCAGGAGGAATTAGGTTGTTATTTCGGTGCTTTCAGAGAAAACCCCCCAGCCCACGCGCAGGAAATAGAGGGATGCTCGGCTGCAGCATCGCACCCGGGGCTGCGTCCCTCGGGGCTGAGCCGAGCGGCTGGTGGCAGTCGGGGATGCGCTGCCGGGGAGCGCGCTGTCCTGCTCCGTTTGGGCATCCCTGATGCCCTAAAAGCTTTTGGGTGGATGATTCCCATTGTGGTACATTGCTTTTGTTAATATGCTGAAAATTGTTCTGGGCAAAAATCCCTTTCCTGGGAAATCTGCATCCCTCCTGCCCACAGCTGCTGGGAAAAGCTTATTGGGATGAAGGTCAGTGACTCATTTTGACTCTTCCAAGCTCCAGGGCCCGCAGACAGCCAAGCAAACCTTCCGCTCTCCCCTGCCCGACCTCCGTCACGGCTTTACTTCACCTTTCCAAGCGGCCCTGAGGTGGGCTGGCAGCAGCCGGCAAGGGGAAGCGGGAACTTGCCATCGCTGGTTTTAATTCTGCATTTTTTTATCAGCTCCCCACAGACCCCCTGAGCCGTGACCTCCCCGTGTCCGGGGAGCTGTGCCGGGGCCGGCAGCGGTGCCCCCCAGGACCCCCACTTTACAGCTATTGCGGCAGCTGCCTAAATATCAAGAAACCTGTTTTGAGGCGAGTTCTCCGGGTTTTGGCACCCGCTGGTGGCTCGCACCACCAGGCACCCCAGCTGCTCGGGGCTGGAGAAGGGTTGTGCTGGGGAGACCCAACCCCACGGTGCGGGGGCGGGGGGGTGTCTCCTTTGGGACCAGACCCCCACGGCCAAGCCCTTGGAGGTGACAGCAGCCCCCCGCCCGCCGCCGCTGGCTCTCAGCCCCGCATCCCTGCTGCGGCCAGCGCCCCTTCCTCGCAGCACCAGGAGAGATGCTTGGGCAGAGAAATTCCCCCCCCCCCCCCCCCCCCCCCCCCCCCCCCCCCCCCCCCCCCCCCCCCCCCCCNTTCGGCACACGCCACCACGAAGGATTTCTGGTGGCTGGGGTTGGGGCTTCAACTTTGCTCCCGTGCCGGCACCAGGCCAAGAAGTATTTGCATTCCCGACGAGTTCACGCTCCAAAAACCCCCCCAGACGCTCATCGCAAGCGTCACTAGAGCTGCGGCGGAGGGGGGATGCTCGGCTGGAGCGCGGGGCTGGGGGTGAGCCGGGGAGGGGGAGTGGGGCCGAAGTCGGCCACGGTGCTCCGAGGGGGTGACACTTACCCGGTCCCGGGAGCCAGAGGCACGATGCCCGCCGTTGCATCCCACCTCCCCACCGCGCCTGGCTGCTCTCGGATGCGGGAAGGGAGTGGGGGGCGTGAGGCTGGGTGGGGGGTTCCCACTCAGGACCGGCCGTGCCCTGGGAGGGCGGGAGGAGGTTGCAGCGAGGCGGCTTGGATTTTCGCAAGGTTGGTTTCTAACCTGGTTAATCAGGTTAGCGGAGTCCCGGCTCCTCCCATCCGTCTCCCCCCTCCAGCCCCATCCAAGCCCAGCAAAGCCCTTGGGTGATGAGGAAACGCTGCTTTACTCTCACCCCGCTGCACAATCCAGCCCGGTGCTGAGAGAGAGAGGAGCAGCAGTGCCCCTCGCCTGCAGCTGAAGCCCCTGGACCACCGAGCATCCCTACAAGCAGTCAGAGGGGCTACCAAGTGCCTAGATAGGCAAGTACCAGTTTGGTATAAGGGTCCCACGCCCAGCTCTGGCAGAACCCATTGGCATCCCTGAGGTCCTAATATCTAGAGAGCGGCGATGCTCCCAGCCTCTGAGAGCATCTTCACCTTTTCCAGCTTTCAGAAAGGGTCTTTTCCCCCTCCTGTCTGACCTGCCAGCCCGAAAACTAGCCCGGCAGCGGGAACAGCACCAAGGCAGAGTGGTTCTCACCACCCCCAGAGTGAGATCTCCAGGTTGGGTACCACCCTGCTGCGAGGATGCCTGGGCGAAGGCTCTGCCTCCGGAGCAGCCGCCTTCGCCTGCGTTAAAAGCAGCCGGAGGCTTTTTCATGTTCACCTCCTCCGCAATTAAGAGGCGAGGCCCCGAGACGGCTCCTTTTCAGACAGAGCTGAAAAGCAGCGGTTCACATCCAGGGCGCTGGCGTGCGGGGAATGCCGGCTGCACATTAAACACCCCGCGGCTGCAGGCAGGAATGAAGGGAAAGCTTTGAACTTCGCCCGGAGATGGGAGCGAACCGATCTCAGGAGCTTGGGAGGTCTCCGGCAAGATCAGAGCCCCACGCACGAGACCAAGCCCTGCTGGGATGGGCATAAAGGGGAACAGGGAGGGGAAACGAGTGGTTTTGCTCCAGTTTCTGCTGGCCTGGTCCTGCCGCGTTTGATGAAAATCACAAGTATGGAAAGGGCTGATTTCCTTCCTGATCTGGCTCCTCGGATTTATCAACTAACTCAGTTATTGCAAAGCTTCAAGCTCAAGAGCTGGGCAGGCGGCGCGGGGGAGAGGCTGCAGCCCCGGCTGCAGGCACCCATCCTGGACACCGGGGCCAGGGCAGAGGCGTTTGCAACCCACGGCTCCAGTTTTGCTCCAGAAAAACAGAGAAATTAAGTCGTGCATGTGTGGTTTTTTTGCCTGTTCAGCTGCAAAGTCCGAGAGCTAGAGGACAAGGTCCGAGCCAGAGCCCGGCAAGCCTGGTCTTTCCGTATCCCATCCCAACCTCAGCGCATGCAGCATCCCACGGCACCACGGACCCCTCACCGGCAGCCCGGACGCTGCGGCACAAATCCAGTCTGAGCGGCAGAAATCCCCCCTCCACATTAGCTATTTTGATGCCTTTCTCCAAAACTACCCCTTTGCTGCTGCCAGGTGAGAACAAACAGCCCCAAAACCTGAGAGGGCTGGAATTAGCCTGGCCTGGAGCAGCAGTTGTTGCTAAAACTGTGAGAGCGATGGCTCGCTGCGGCAGGGAGGCAAACATAAACATCAGCCTGCTAAAATAACTGTGGTTAGCTCTGCGGGCTGCAGCACTGCTCCAGCTGGTGTGGCGACAAACTGATAGGCACAAACACGGCGTCGCACACCCCTTCCTCTCCTCCCCGCGGGCTGGGAAGCAAAGACACCCGTGGGCAAGTTCACAGGGTGGGGGGTTGGCCACCTGGAGGTGGCTGAGTAGAGCCCGGAGACGCTCCAGTGTGGAGCCCTGTTCACTACTGGAGAAAGTCCCCGGATGACCGGCGTTAGGTAGATATGAGTCCCAAGCATAAGAGCAGCCCCATGGGCAAGACATCCCCTTTCCACAGGCACCACGAGACCCTCGTGCAGCCTTGCCCCCGCTCCACGTGCCTCCAAGGAGCTCCCGGTGCCCGTGGCAGAGCCGGGTCAGGGACATGCTCAGCATGGCATCAGGGCAAGCGGCCAAACCCCACCAAGAGCCAGCAGGCCAGGGGGAAGGAGAGGGTGGGCTCCTAAAGCTTCTTTGGCGGGTCACTACGGAGCTGGCTGACCTCTCCGGGTGAAGATTTGTCTCTCCAGCCCAGGCAACCACCCTGGGCGGTCCTCTGATGCGGCTGGTGACTGGTTTCCAGTTCTGGCTGTGGCCCTTTGGCAGCCAGGCTGCTCCTCTCCCCGGGCTCAGCGCTCCCCAACCCACCCGCCCCATCCTGCCCTGGTGCAGAGGAGGGTGGTGGGGGCTGAAGCATCGATGTGGGGGGGGTGAGGACTGGGGGCAGCCTCATAACTTCACTGGAAGAGGAAGGGCAGGGTGAGCTCACGGTTTCCCAGACGCCAGAGGAACCGCAGGGAGAGGGATGTGTTTTGCAAACGCCGGCCACAAGAAAAGTTTTGGCTGGAGAGCCCGGTGGAGCCGAGCCCGGAGAGCCCACCGCGGAGCTGCTCTGCTGGCTCCCTTCGACGGAGCTGCTCCTGCAAACACCAGCTGGGCTCGTTTTAGAAAGGAGGGATGAGAAGCAGCTTTCTGGGTCACGGAGTCCCAGAGTCTGCTAACACAGGCGACACGTCACCCTGGCTCCGCGCTAACAGAGCGACGAGGCAGCCCGCTCCCCTCTTCCACCCTCTTCTGGCCCAGGCAGGGGAAAGGGGAGGTCCCTGGCTCCGAAATCGCCCTAGAAGGGGGCTGCAGGGCCATTGCATGGGACTTGCTGAAGCTGGAGGTGGCAACAAGGCAGTAGGTGCTGGGAAGGGAAAAGAAACTCCCTGCCGGAGCCCTGCGCTGGGGGGAGGCTCGCAGCCATCCAGGGCGAGCGAGCGGTACCCGGAGGGGATGGCAGGCGTGGGAAGGGAGGAGGATGTCACGAGGAAGCAGCTGAAGATGTAGGCTCTGGGGAAACTGGAGCAGCTCCAGCATTCCCCAAGCACAGGCTCTTGGCATGACCGGCAGACCGAACAACCGGCAGGAACCGTGCAGGCAGAAAACACCCCCAAAGCGAATCCACGGGGCCGTGGCAGCAGCCCTCACGAGCAAGCCAGGAGCTGCTGCGGCGGCGGGTAGGAAGCAAAGCGGAAAGCAAGCACGTACCTGAAGCACAAAACCAGAGCGTGCCGGGCTCTCCTGCCAGACCTGCATCCAGAGCAAACCGCCTCCCTGCCGGGCATGGATTCAGCGGGCGGCTGGAAGGCCGTGGCTGGGAATTGGCTTAGGGACCTGGCCACGGCTGCCGCGCTTCTCGGCTCGCTGAGCTCCACGTTAATCTCGGCCCAGCTTTCCCTTTTATCCCCTGGTACAACCTCGATACGTTTTTTCAATTAAGTCCATCTTTTAAGCTCCGGAGCGCATTTCTAGGAAGGGCTGCGTTGTTTCTCTTGGCCCTCGCGGGCTGATGCTGCGCAGACCGGGACATCCCTGGCACCGGTCCTGCCCGCATCCAGCTAAAGTGCTGCCACGCTGCAGCCGGTGCGGCGCTGCCTGGAAGCACTCAAGGAGTTACCCGTTACCCCCAGCCCACCTACCGGGTATTGTTAAGAGCAGCCTTCCCTGCCTCCCTCATCACAGCTCCGGCAGATTGCAAAGCGCCGAGCTCACCGCACGGCCACGCAGGAGCACGGACCGCTTTCACCTTTCGTGCGGTCCCCTTATCGGAACCACCCCCGCCAGCGACCTGCCTCCGTCCTCTCCGAATCCGCGTCTGCCGCCTTTTGCAGGGCGACGGCTGAAAACCAAAGGAAAATACGCAGCTAGGGTGTACTTTCGGATGAGAAAGCTGGGTGAAAATGTGGTCTAAAAGCGACAGTAAAAAAAACAAATAAATCGATAAAGTCCTCAGCGGATACTTCGACAGAGCGCAATTGCTGCCTGCTGCGGGAGGGCTGGTTGCAGGGCGATGGGTAAAGCAAACGAGGAGTTTGCAGCGCAGGAGTACGATGCGTTGAGATGTTTAACTTGAGTCGGGAGTAACGGGAGCCCGCGCAGGATGGGAAGGAAGCAGCTTGCCCAGCCTGGTCTGCCCGATCCCGGACCAGCTCACTACAGCTCCTACAGGCAAGGGCGGGCAACCCAGCTCCGCTCCAGGAGCTGAATTAAAACACAAAACTAGAAGCGCGGCTCACAAATGCACGCTGAGCGCATTTCCCCTCGAGGCCATTTTCCAAGCTGCAGTCAACCGCAAGTCCACCCCACTAACAGCCTCCTCCATTAGCATTCGCAGGCTCTTTCCGTATCGGTAATGCCCTCCGCCCGAGCATCTCGAGACGTTTTACAAATAGCAGCAGCAGCAGAGTGCAGCGATTAGGCCTGGAGCCAGGGAGCAAAGAGACCCGGGTTTGCTTCCTGCATCCGTCACTGTCACCTCTCCTCGGCGTGCATCTCTGCCACTTAGATAAGAAATTCTTGAGGGCAGGGGGCCATCTCTCGCGGTGCGTCTCCGCAGCGCCGTGCAGAGCAGGGCTGGGCTCTGCACATCTGTCTGCCCCCGGCTCCAGCTGTGCCAGGCGAAGAGGTTGCGGCTCCTCTGTCCTGCCAGCTGAACCGCTCATCTGCTTCCCGCACCCACGTCAGCTCTAATGAGCTGAAACAGGTTACGCGGTCGGTCTTTGCTTGTTTTCACGCTGACATAGGCTAGGGAACATCCCACGAGCGGCTCAGCCGGCAGCTGGGAGGGGAGAAGGGGGAAAAACTCCAGCGGCAGACTGCTTCACTTGCTGAATGAAGAAAAAAAAACCCCAGAGCCCTCATATACACACAGAGCAATGAGCTCAGAGAGAACACGGCACCAGTACGTTCCCTGGGAACAGGTATCTCACTTGTGAGCGTGAACAGCTGATCAAAGACATCCCTCGGATCTTGCCACCCATCTGCTCTTCCCGCTCATGACGCCGCACAAGCCAGGAGGAGCAGAGACCATTCCTGACGTGCACCCAGCCCCAACCAGCCACTGATTCTCTGAGTAATTTTAAGACAGCCACGTTTCTCGGTGAAAATAACGCCTACGGGCCCCCCAAACTCTCTGCTCCCTTCTGGGTTTCTCAAGTTGGATCTGCACATGGAGTTTTTGACCACAGCTGGAAGTGCCTGGGGCCATCAGCTGGGGGCACACCTGGGGACACACCTCCTGGCTGCCTGGGTCCCAGGTCACTCCGATCCTTAATTTCAAACCAAATGGGTGCTTGAGGCAACGGATGATCAAGGCTCTTCGTTCTCCTCCTTGCAACTAAAGGATTCAAGGTGAACACTCACGTGGATCCAGGAAAGAGTAGCGTGCATCCTCCCACTCAGAAACCCAAGCGCTTTGGACCGGTATTTTCAGATACTTGCTCGGCCTGTTTATTACCATTTTGAAATATTAGGGTTGAGAGCAGAAAAAAGAATCCTGCATGGGAATAATTTTGCACTTCCAAGTGCTTGAGGTCCTATGGATGAGCTAAAGAGCTGGGAGCTAAATGCCTGGGCAGGCCAATGCCAAATCTCCAAATCTTGGTGAATAGGGAAAAAAAGAATACTAACCCTGCATGTCATTAATTGCTCACAAAACAAAAAAAGAGCAAGATGCCCATTCGCAGTGCTGCCTTCCCACCTATCACAAGGGCTCCAGCAACGGAGACAAAGATGCCTTCGCCAAGATTTCTTCCCCCAGAAGTTTTAAAAGGGGTTACCTTGAATTCCCCCGACGAATCCAGCTTATCGGCCAGCCACGAAACGAGTGTTTGCTCCCGCAAGTAGGTTTGGTACATCAGCAGGAAAGGGGAACACAGCCTTCGCTGAGCCTGGCAGCTTCCTCATTCTTTCACAAGAGCCACCCGTGGCTGCAGCCTGGCTGCTTTATGAAATTGCTGCCTTTTGTCCAGCCTTCAATGCAAATAGGACAGGTGAGATAAGATCAGAGCACTGCGGTGCTTGTCCTTTTTGCTTAAAGCCAGCCTGGGCTTCTCCTGGTGGCAAAACACTCAAAAGACGTCATTTAAAAGCAAACAGAAGATTAAAAAAAAAAAAAAAGGGGAAAGACAAGGCATTAAAAGGTGCTCCCGTTCCAGCAACCTGTCTCAATGGTTAGTCACAGGGAGCGCTTCCACCAGGTTGCAGACTGATGATATACCTTTTGCTTTGTCTTATGAGGGTGAGGGGAGAGTACACGCAAGGAGAGATTGGACTGTATTAGCATATATACGATCAAAGCTTGATTATGACACCTAGTTACAAAGAGTAAGAAATACATTTCCTGTGGCTCAGGAGACATACCAGCTTACAGGGCAGCGCTGGCTGACAATCTCACATAACTAACGTAACATGTCTTGCTAAGATAACATCTGCCTCTGGAACAATAGGTTAGATTTCATGAGGTGATTGTACAAAGCACAACAATCCTCTTCCTGCAGCGTGTGCGATTTGCAGAGCCTACTCCGAACACACGTTGCCAGAGCATCGCCGTTTCCAGGATATCTTTTCATACAGCCGTGGATCTGTAGTAAAACAGCCACTGGAACGTGTTTATCTTGCTGCTTGTGAGCTAGATCCATGTTTTCATTGAACAAGTGAAAACATTTTCCTTTCCTGCAAGTGTATCTGACTCATGCTTTGGAAAGGCTATTGACTAAGTGCCAATCCCTTTTGTAATGCCCATCACACCTCCTACTGCACAGCAAGGGAGACAAACCCAACCGTCTTCATCTCCTCCTTGGACAGGGAGCTGAACCTCAGACCTTGCCTCGTGGCTTTGTGGAATCTGAACTGCAGGGAACTCCACAGCGGGACCCGACTGGAGGCATCCTGGTTCTATTCACTACTTCAGAACAGGATTTTAGCCTTATCCCATCTCTCACCAAGACCAAGAGAAAAAATTGTGCTTATTTAAATAGAAGCAGAGGTAGACCAAGAGGTTTTGACAATCCCACCCCTCATGTCTTAAAATAGGAACACTAAGGAAAAAGCAGCAACTTGGAGAGAGGCCGATCATTTGGTGGACGTTTGGATCTTCCTTGTAAAAACATTTTTGGGTAGGAAGAGAAGGAAATCTAGGGAAACCGTTGCAGGTTGAGGCTATGTTTAACTACAGTTTGAAAAACAACCATGAGGAGTAAGGCAACAAGACTTAAAGAACTGTAGTAGTCTGATATAAAGCTTCACTGCCCAATAAACTTATTCTTAGAAACAAACATGAATTAGAAAGACAGACAGAAGCAGAACTAGACTGTATCTAGGCTCCTTGATTCAATGTACTCAGACTGCTTGCCTTCAACTTGGAGGGATACGTTTTAGACCGACTTAAATGGACACTCAGTTGAAAATGAGATCTGTTTATAAAATCCAAAAAGACTGCATAAAATTAATAACATATTTCACTCTCCTCTTCTTTTGTAGACTCAAACCTGTTTTAGAACTTCCATTGAAACTCATTAGTGTGCTTCCAGTCCTTCTTACAGATAATTACGTGAATTTCTTTCTACCTTGGGTTTAACATATTCAAGCAGTAACTGCGGTTGCACGCCCACGGAGAGCAGGAATCACCATAGCATTTGGGAATACGGCTTTAACACGTTCCCTGTAGCTGTGTCATGCTAAACCACTGCAAAACAAGTGACACATGAGCATCATCCTCAGCAGTTCACATTTTACTGTGCCGACAGAATGACATTTCCAAACCAGGTCAAAAGAAACGGTTAACCTTACGTTTTATGTATTTGACCTTCAAATTGCTCATCTGAGGACAAGAATGATTTTTTTTTTTGAAAGGTATTTCCATAAATTGTTAAAAAGTAATCTTTCTAAAGATTAGAAAAGCTTAGTCAAAACTTTGCAATACGAACAGTAGAGACAAGCAGAAGTAGTTCTGGTTTCGAAGGAATAGCAACATTCACTACAACTGGGATGGCATCCACGAAGACAGCTGTAACTGACAGTTTGCAGTTCTTCCAAGGAATCTCACAAAAAAGATGGCTTACGGACACATCACTCTTTGCAATGTGACATGCCACTCCTTTTTAATCAGTCGGGTTTCCACACAAGGTACTGAATATTATTCTATTTACATTCAAAAATAGCATTTTTCTCTCTTCAGTACGTAGTGGGAATGCCCATAAATTAGTCAGTAGAAACCCCTCTAACACAGGTGAAGGACAGCTTTGTTGATCTCTGGGTTTGTCCAGTCGTTCCGGATATCGTCCAGGTGATTATCAAAATCGACAAGCGTCTCGTAGGACTTGCTGTCCAAGAGAGATGCAGCGATTCTCTGGGCTTCGGTCCAATCTTCACAAAAATCACTAGGACATAAAATAACCAGGAATTAAAAGTAATCACAAAGAAAATCTCCACCACCTCCTCTACTCTGGAAATTTTTAACCACGCTCTCAGCAATGTGCTCATGGTGCTCGTATACCACTGCCTGGCTGCAGAAGCCGGCTGTTCTCTCTCGCTACAGCAAAAAACAGCGTTAGAAGCACTGTCAGGTACACCCACTGCCCCTACACTGGCACTCATCACAATCAAAGTTTTGCCCTTAACCAGGCAACCCGCTTTTCCTTACTACCCGAACACAAATAAACTCTGAAGTTTACTCACACGTGTGGGTCCTTGCACCTCCACTTGTTCTCATGAAGCTCATACACGTGAATGGCAGGCTCTACGCACTCCGTTGTAAACTTGGTGTTATCAACCTGTTGTGCAACAGAAAATCACCACCTTAGTCTCCTCCTCAAGATCCCAAGTAAAGAAATGAAATAAAAATAAAATCCGTTTTTACAAACAGGGCACCTTACACTAACTTGCCCACTGTCCTGCCTTCAAAGGAGCCAAATTTTACACTTTAAACTGCCAACATCCTTTGTCATTGCAGCAAGGAGGCAAAGCATTGTTTGCTTCATGTAAGACAAGAGTTTAAGTCACAGAAGGGGGTCAAAAGTCACAGATACACTGCCTTCGCTCAAGCCTCACAAGCAGAGAAGGCCTCCACTTCCTTTGAGATGGCAGAGAGTTAACCACAGTCTCTGTAGATTTACTACAGATGCTACAGGTCATTGCATCTCTTCCCCAGAGCATTTGGAGGGAAAGAGAAACTTAGTTACTTCACTATTAAAGGATCCAGAGAACGGCACTTAAACGGCTAGTCCAACACCACAGTCATAACATTAACAAAACAGAAAGGGGGGGGTTAAATGAAGTAGTTTACCATTATCAGCGCTGTATCATTAAAGCCCTCTGCAATTCTGGAGGCCACCTTTTCCGCAACCTGGTTTGGACTGCAGCAGAAGGCAAAAGTAACTGCGTTATTTGAACCATGACATTTCAGCTGAAACCAGCAGGAAATATGCTTAAAGAGATGTGAAAATTACACTGCGTGCTTACAAACAGGAACAAGATATCAAACTGATGCTACACTTGATTGAAGTCAGAAGGCCAAGAAAACCCCAGCTCCTCTCTTCAGCTCACGATCTGGATCTTAGCTATGCTTAGGCAATGGGTTTTTGAACAGCAAAACGCTCACTGCAGACTTTATATGGAATCAATGTTTTGCGGCCTCCTACCTTCTTCCACCAAACCAAAGCCCGCAGCCACCTTTGCCCTGGCAGGCATTTAAAAAAGAAACCGAGTTTTCTCCCCAGTCTGCGTTTGAACCCACTCACTGCCCAGCTACTCTACCAAAATCAGATAACCTTTTAAAGGAAAACCTTTACTATGTTTCAAAGATGACAATCTCTACATGGTGCTAGTTATCTTCATAAACGAAACTGGAGTTAAAAAAAAAAACAAACAAGGCCTGTGATACTCTTTCAAACCTCAAATAGAACAGACAAACTGTATCTTCTCCTTAAAAATGTCTCCAGCAGATTTACTTCCCTTGTAAGGAAAGGACAAATAATGCTCTTATCCCTGTTAGACACCTTAGCAGTCACAAGTATTACTTAAAAAACATACTTGAGACTGAAGGATATACATTAACAAAATAACTGGGACACAGCATAATATTTTAAACAAGCTGTTATTTTAAAGGCAAGTATGACATACTCTCATTACTCCTGATACTGAATTTATCTAATAGATACGGGGAAATTACTTGATACACATATCTAAACCTATATTGTGGCTCCACAGGAAGGCTCCCTTATTGCTTATTGAGTAATTTGAGTTAGCTAGCAGGGAAAAAAAAATGACTAATCCTGGGGAAAATAAGTGAAAAAAGATATCTCTGCTTGACTGACATCATCTTCCATTTCAAAAGTGTTCCTTTACCATGTAAGAAAATGCTTCAATAAAACTCGGAGACAATTAAGTAGTTTAGTAAGAATTAGGTCACTTCTGAAAGACTTTCCGAAAGATACTCGGAGTCATTTGAGTTTACAAGATATGTACTGCACAAGCAAACGCGCCTGAAAATTTTGGCTATTTCCCTGACAACTGTAATTAAACTGGTTGGCAGTCGTTCAAAGACTGGCCTTTTATAGTATCCACTAAAGAGGAGTGATTCTGGAAAGACTGGGGTTTCTGCACCTGAACAAAGGCCACATCCACCAGCACCACGAAGACAATGTGAAACCAGATGACAGTTGTCAAAGTTAATCAACACACACGATTTATGTCGATGATTTTTGTTGGCAGAGTACAAAGTACAACATAAAAGAGCAAACAGAAGGAAATATTGCACCAACACACCTGGCATCTTTCACGCGTTCATTTGCCTGGTAATATCCAGCTATCACGTAGCTATTCTCTTTGCACCAAGAGTCAATCTGAAAAAGTAATTGGAACAATTAAGCCCAGGAAAAAAAAAAGAAAAAACCCACAGAACTGAGGAAATCTCATGTCTGTCCTACAAATAAAATGGCAATTGAAGCATTACACTATCTTTACCAATTGCTTCTTTAAATGTATACATATTTATATATATATATATAATCTATGTGTGCACTCACACACAGAGTTTGGCCGATTTAACTAGAACAGAGAAACCAAATTGAACACTTGGAGAATGATGGAAAACACTAACCAAATGGAGCAAAAGAACAAGAAGTTATCTCAGTCAAAGCCTGGCCTAAATTTGAATGACAGGACTAGTAAAGAGCTTCCTCAATGCTGCCTGGGAGAGGAGTCTAGGTCCTACCTATTGCCATTTGTGGCTATTTTCTGTTAGCGTTCATTTGAGAGTGAGACATTAGAAAATGTTCACCATGTGGATGTGTGACAGTACTGTTGTTTCAAAAAGAGCTTGTTGATTTTACTTCTGATGTAACATTTCTAGGCTAAAGTGGAAGCATTTTTTACCTTAATTAACAAATAAAGCTTGGTGCGAAAGGTAAATGCAAGGCAGAAAAAGTTTGTCCCATTTACCATTTTTTCAGTCCACTCCGTTACAAAAAGGTTTTTGCGATAAAATTGTTTTTCTTTGAGAGTTCACCTGCAAGGGTAACTAACCACTGAGGCAACTTATCAAACAATGTGGGTGGATTTGCCACTCTTTAAAATCTTTCAATCGAACTTGAAAACTTTTCTGAAAATGCTCTCCAGCTCAGCCACAAGATCAGGGCTTGATGAAAGAACTATTGGCATAAATTCTCTCATCTCTGTTATAGACATGGTCAGACCAGGCAGCTCCTCCTTATTTAACACCTGTATGTAAATACTTAAACTTAGGCATTTATTTGCATACAATTTACACAACTTCTGCGTTACACAAGTACAAAATTTTATGGAGTTTTATAAGTGCAGTTTCAGCGTGTGCACACCGCTGTTCTTTCTGCTTTATGCAGGATCTGAATTCCTCCTGCTGAGTCTGTCTCGCTTTGAAAAGAAACCCAACATATATATGATGTTTCTCCTTATAACTGAGGATATCAAGTCAGCTTAATACACAGCCCTGAAAGACAGAAGTGGAGAAAGCAGCTAGAATTTTCCTTTGCAGTCCCTAGAGAGCATGCATCAAAAAAACCTCAACAGCTATATTAAAATGGAGTCCAAAAATATATCTGATGCTGACCTGTCGCATCCTGTAAATCAAAACAATCTCATTTTTAGCAATAATTATAGTATTAGGCTGCATAAACAAACAAACAAAAAAAGCCATGTGAATAATCCCTCCTCTACAAGGGATGACATGGATTTATGTGATAAAAAAAAAAAGCTGTGTAGCCCTGCTGTAGCTGAGGGCCAACTGCTGTTTCAATTACAAACCCATTTTGAGGGCTTAGGACTCCAGCTTTAATTGTTAGTGGCTTGAAAGCTTGACATTAAAGCCAGAAGCCCAGACACTAAAATTAATAATAACAAAAAAAGTCCATCAATTAAAAAATTAAAAACCTTAGTTCCAAATCAATTTTTGTTGTGTACCGAAAATGGTCTTTAAAAAAAAAAAAGAGTTTGATTTTTAAGTTCTCAGTTCCCTAAGTGGTAATTAAAAACTGCTTCCGTAAAAAAAAAGACAGAAAAAAAATCTTTTTGGAATTAAAGCTGTTTCCACCTGCAGTTTCCAAACACACTCTAACCGCAGCACTGTCACCACAGGTAGCCACAGGTAGCATCGATTAGGCCCTGATATTTTTAGTCATGTCCAGCCCTGACAAGGGCAAACCAACGGGGGACAAATTGTGTCTCGGTTCCACATGGCGCGTGTCACCCCTGAAAAATCAGAAGTGGCCTGCCCTCTGATCTGCTGCAGCCACCAAAGGCAGGTGGCAGAGGGGTTTAGAAAAGCCCTGGGAGGAGAAAGGCTGTAACCTACTGCCATCGGTGCGGCTGTTCCAGGCGGTGGGGAGCCAGCCATGCGAATGGAGGGGGAAGTGCTGCTCGTTTTTTTTTTTTTTTTTTGGNATTAGCTGAGAAATTCAAAGGCACAAAAAAACCCATATGAAACTTAATTCACTTTTCTTTAATGACTCCGTTTTTGAAAGGGATTTCAAACCGTCAAGCCAAAGTGCAAATTAAATGCAGGCGCTTCTGCTCTCTCCTCTGGAGCTACAGACCTTCAAGCACTGCTGCGTGTTTAATAAAATCTAATTTTGTTGATTCCTTGTACCTAGGCTGCTGCTAAAGCACTGCTCGCAATTTTTAGAAGTTACCACATAGACCAGCGTGTTTGAAAGCATACCCTCTATGTTCAAATTAAATCTGGAGACCATTGCTCCCATTTGATGTTCTGGGATAACTCAGGTCAGAGAAGAGGAGGTGAAACTTGTGGGGCTGGTTCTAGAAAACACTCACACGTATGACCAGTCCACAGGCTTGACCAAGAATCAGCAGTAATTGAACTGGAAGAGAAACAGATCCCATCAAAACCTGCCAAAACTTCAAAATCCTTTAGAAACAGGCACTTCGCTACAAACGTCGAGTTTCAACCATACTAATCTTGCTGATTTATTCAGTAACCATGTGTTATATTGTACAGAACAGGTGACAACACCCTCCTTTTAAACATTACAACAATAAAAGCCAATTTTCATAGCTGCCATGCCAGTATTTATTGACATCTTTGCCTTTGTTTAAACAAAAAAAAAAAGAGAGCAAAAGGTCTTGGGCTCTTGTCAAACGCTGTGTTTTAAAGATGCCAAGTGGTACAGGAGTCATCAAATGTGATTGTAAACCACAATACATCTTAGCAAGTCCTAATTAATGTGGGAAATGCCAGGGGTTTCCGATCTTTAACTTTTTGTATCAAAACCCAAGAGCAAATATGTAAGACAATGCTATTTCTTCGGTTCTGTAATGATTTGCGTACTGTAGATGTGGCAAGATATTTCAGATGTTGCAAGAAACAGGATTTATTTCCTCATAATATGATCCTGTAGCAAGAGCTACACCAGAGAACTACACTGAAGGCCTGAAGTTCAGGAAAATTCACTGCCACCGACCCTGCAGAAGGACATCTAGTCCCGATTTAAAGATAAACCCTACACATACTTTAAATATATTATATACGTTATTCTGTACCTCACTAGCAACTTCCACTTACTCATTCCCAGAGGAAAAATGAATTACCGTGGTTCAAAAAGGTCAAGTCAAAGCCCTGCCTACATTAAAGCAATTGCAAACAGTATTATTACATTTTTCCAAGCAGCAACATGAGGAAAACCATAAGCAGAAAATGATGACACTAGCAGCGTACATTTTTGTGTTACTCCTACACTGTTATACTGGTGTAAATATACTTAAAAGACTGACAAATTTTATGTGCTCCACAGGAGTATGGCAAACCTAAATGGCCAGGGCTCAGGCTCAGCCCCTGTTCCTATGCCTCTGGCTGCATTTCATCATATCCAGGCTTCAGAAAGATCTTAACATACCCATGGCATCATTTCAACTGGAGAAAACTGGAATTTATTTACGAATAACTTTTTTTTTTTTTATGAAGCTATCTATTAAACTGAGGGAAATACTTAGGCCAAGAAGTCTAGAAGAACTAGAAATAAGTTATTTTTACAGATATCAAAAAGCGATGGATTTTTTCCTGTTAATAATGACAAGTCTTTAAACAGACAGAAAAGTCCAGAGCTCAAATCACACCCAGATCTTACTTTAGTAGCAGCTACATCTACCATGAAGGTGCCAAAGCACTTCTTTGCCTCCAGATTTGCACCAGGCCACTCTGACTCCCTATTACAATAAAATCCAAGCATGTTTCACTCCTTCTGTCTTCTGGTTTTGACAAAGGGACTGTCCCCAAACGCCAGGCAGAAAGAAGCCATGGCCCAATGCAGGATGGCTCCTGGTTTTCATGACCAGGGGGTTGAGACTGGAAAGCACTGACCCTACGGTCCTGACATTGTTCTCATCCTGCCTATGTGATGACAAGGGGGAAAACAGATTATCCCACAATGACTTACTGCTCTTCCACAGCAGCGGGCGAGGTAGTGGATGTCGTACCAGGGAATGCTTGGCTGCCCCTGGCTATCCCATGGTTAACTAACCAACAGTGAGCTTGCAATACACCAAGTGAGATTTAAAACCCAAGCCAGTTCTGCAGTATGAAGAAACTTCGTTTTTTTTTCCTATTTAAGCTAATAGCTTCCATAAGTGGGGAAAGTACACCAAAATGAATTAAGAAATACATACTTATATGCATCTACACACTCTTACTTGGAGACAAGCATGCCCTTTACCAATTAGCTGATACTGCTTTGAAGTGCCTTAAAGGTAAGCTGGGAAAAGCTCTTTCTGCTGCAGAATAAGGACATTCCCTCTGGGAGTTATTCGGGGATAATGACACCAATATAAATAGCAATGTTGCTGCACTGAAAAAGAAATTAAAGAAAACTATGTGGCTCAGTAGTTTTCTGCTGCTTCCCCAGCACAAAGCTGTACAGTAGATGGGCCTCCGGGGTTTTTCCACTCTAGAAACGCTCTGCTCACCCCACAGATTTGGCTGCCGCTAGCGCAGGGCTGGCAGAGCTACCACAGAGCCCCAAGTCCCCTCAGCACCAGCCCTTCCTCGCCCCGGCCGCACCCCCGAGCTCTGCCAGGGCCTGGAGACCCCTCACCGCCACCAGCCCCTCGCTCCCGGGCCTAGAGAAAGGCCTACGGCCTTACCAGGGTGAGGGCCACCTCCAGCATAGGCGCCAGGGCCAGGGTGCCGTGGAAGAGCGGGATGCAGTCGACGAAGAGCGAGGGGGGCCCGGACTGGTCACGGCGCGGGGCACCTGACGGCCGCTCGGCCACCAGCAGCCCGTTCACGGCGCAGTGCGGGTACTTGGCGCCGTGCAGCACCATTTTGCAGTAGGCCTGCGTGGTCAGCTTCATCCTGCCGCGGCAGACAGCCCCGCGGCCACCGCACACCGGCCCCGGTCCCGGCCCCGGTCACGATCCCAGCCCCACCGCCTCCCCTCAGGCCGCCCGCCGCCAAGTGTCGCCAAACGTCGCCAAGCGCCGCCGGCGCTGTCGTAAAAAGCGGGTGACGGTCCTCCCGCATCCCGTCAGCCCCTCGGGCGGGGGCCGCTCCTTTGCGGCTTCTCGCTCGCCCGCGGCTCCCGGCGTGCACCGCGCTTCCGCTCGGCGGCTCCTTCCGGTCGCAGCCCGGCGTAGAGGACGGTCGCCAGGTCGTCGGGCCGTGGCGGGCGGTGGGGCCGGGAGGGGGGTACGGGGGCTGCCCGCTTCCCGCCGCCGGCAGGGCGTGTCCTCCCCGCAACCTTCACCCGGCCCTGGGGGCGGCGGGCGGCTGGGGCAGCCCGGGCAGCCCCGGTTGGGGGTGGGGGGGAACGGTGGTGGGGGGGGAGGGGAACGCTGCGCCCTCGCCCTCCCTTTGATGGGGCTCCTGCGCTTCTCCGCGCCGGTGTGGCGTCATATCGCGGGTGTTACGCGGTGTCGGGCGGGAGTGAGGCGTCACCGCCGTGGGTGATACCGTGGCGGGGAGGCGCCTCCCCGCGCCGTGAGCCCCACGACAAGGTCAGGCGTGGGCCGCGGACTCCGCGCTCGCTTCGCCGGAGGGTCCTGGGTATTTTAGCTGCGATCAGGGGCCCGTGAGAAACCCGTGTTCTGGAGCAGAAGCGCCGCACCCGGCAAGGCCTTGCATGGGCACCCGGGTCTGTGGGAGAAACCGTTAGATGGGTGTCTGCCCTTCCTCGGCCGTGTTGGCATTGTTCACTGCTGGAGTGTTTCTTCAGTGGATGTGAGATGTGTTTAGACTCATCTTGTCTTAGGGCTCCTGGCTTGCACCCAATAACGATTTGTTACTGAGTGGAAGCGTCCCAGAACGCTAACTTGAACAAGGGAATGCCTTTGAGTTCAAATACAGGAGGCTGTGGGGGAAAAAGGGGAGAGAGAAAAACTCATCCAAGTTGCTCTAGTGGGGAAATGTCCCTGAAAAGTTGGGAACAATTTGGTGTGATGTGCTGCCCTTCAGAGAAGGGATGGAAAGCCTCTAGGGTGGTGATTTTTTGTTGGCTTTTTTTTTTGTTTGTTTGGTTTTCTTTTTTTTTTTTTTAATAGGCTACTAGAAAATGGTGTTATTTCACCTTTGTACACTTGATGTCTTCACCTGGCCCTGGCTTACCTGCTGTTGTTTTGTCCCAACAGGATGTTGGCTTCAAGGGCATTCAGCCTTATTGGGAAGAGAGCCATTTCCACCTCCATCTGCGTGAGAGCGCACGGACATGGTAGGTAGCAACTTCTTCGTTTTTTTTAGCAAGAACGATAAATCAAGCACTTTAGAGGAAGAACACAAAAAGCTACAGCTGGGGTTTGGGTAAGGAAGGAATCGGGATAGAGGGGGCTTGGTGAGGCTGTTGGCTTGCCTGGTGGCAGGAGATCTGAGCAGGCTGTGCCAGCAGATGGCATTGTGGAGGTGCTGGCAGGGCTGGCTGCCTCTGGGGAGGTGGCTGGAGCTGAGGGCCAGGCAGAAATGAAGATTGAAAAGGTGTAGAGGGCTTCTAGGTATTTGGTACGGGAGGGGATTGGTGTGACAGCTGGAGACAGAGATGGCCGAGACAGTAATATAATCGTAGAATGGTCATTTTGACCATCGTAAAGTCATCAATGGTCATCATAAAGTCATTTTGGCTATTACCTTTTATGTAGATCCCCCTTTTGCTTTATTCTTATGCTCTTAACATAGCACCTATTTTAAACGCTTCATCTGGAAGTCTTTTCCCTCCTAGATTCCTTAACTGTTATCTCCTTTTTTGACTGAGCTGTTGTTCTTTTGTATTGTAACCAGTAAGAGATGTTTGCACAGGAGTCAGAAGCTTGAATGGGTGTCTCTTCTGTTTCCATGTGCAGCTGGTGTTGTCAAAGCAGAGGATTTCAGCCTCCCAGCTTATGTTGACCGTCGTGACGTTCCCCTACCTGAAGCGGCCTTTGTAAGGGATCTCTCTGCTCAGCAGAAGGCACTGAAAGAGAAGGAAAAGGCATCTTGGACTGCTCTGTCTGTTGATGAGAAAGTTGAATGTAGGTAGCGGGGGCTCAAGTAACCTTACAGCTAGCAGTGATGCGTTCTAATCTGTTGCATGTTCGTTATTGACAACTTTTATTAGAAAGACCACCACAGAGAGTGCCTGTTAGGGCAGCTGTTAAACCCTGCTTTTTCCAATGGCTCTGCAAGCAAAGCCATGAGCTGTGAAGGAGCTTTGTTAATTATGATGGAACTCCTTGTGTGTACGCAAGCAGAGATCAGTGGTTTGTGTTCCTGGGGTCCTTGGTGCTGTTTCAAAACATTAGAAGCACCGGCTGTGGTGTCTGTTGGATGCCTGAGGTCAAGTTCAGCAATTTCTTCTTTCTCCAGAGAACAAATAATAATTATATTTGGTTTTTTGATTCCCACCTGCTTTCAGCAAGCCAGAAGAAAATCTCTTCCATATAACAATATGCAATTGTTAGCCCACCTGAGTAAAATTAAGCCCGTGTATGTGAATGTTGATGACCACTGACTTAGAATTACCAGATTTCAGGTAATTAAAGTGCCAAACAGGTGTTTTGACTTGCAAATAAAACTGCATCATCTTCTCTAACTGCCATCACAGTAGGTAAGTGAGAACCTGATCTGTGAATGCTGCTGCATCCACCTGTGTCACAGTAAGAAGGTGTACAACTCTTTTGGGAACTGCTCAAATATTTATAAGGACTCTCCAAACCTATTGCTGTTTTGAACTTCCAAATCTTGTGAGCCTTAGCGGCAAAGCTGAGAGAAGCCTTTAGAGATACAAGTGTTCCCATTAAAATTATTTGTGCTAGGAAGTTTTGAGGTCAACAACCATACTGGGAATTTGAGGGAAGGAAGGAAAGCGCCATTTCTCCTTCTGTCAGGCCTATAATGCAACTTTTGCACAAGTTTACACTAATCTATAAAATGGAGAGTAACAGACAGATCTGGTGGGGGATGAAACACGTGAGGGGATGGTGAAATACAACTCATTTACTTTGGCTCAAGTCTTGGCATGGCAGAGGCCAACGAATTCAGAAGCTATTTTAACATCCTTTTCTGTTTGGTCAGCTTTAGGCTTTGGTCACCTCCCTCTGGAGAGCGGTGTGTTGCCTGCAATTTGCAGGAAAAGGGAAAGAAATGACTTGATGCTTTAACTTTTTTTTTTTTTCAGTGTATCGTATCAAATTTAACGAGACCTACGCAGAGATGAACAAAGGATCAAATGAATGGAAGACCGTCCTTGGTGGAGTACTGTTCTTTCTTGGTGTAACTGGTCTCATCCTCATTTGGCAGAAGCATTATAGTAAGTATATGCCATACGGTGTTAACTCTTAAATTAAGAGCAAGATAATTGATACCTGATGGGAAATTAGACAATTCTCTGTAAACTGCTTGGGGGTTCGGAATGGTGTATCCAACAGCCGTTTCGGTGACCTCCTGGCAGTTGCTATTTGTCAGCGTCTGAAAACTCAGTTCTGGAGTTGTAACTTCATGGAGATCAGTGGGTACATAGTGTAAATATTCAGTAGAATATTTACAGACTTGTAGAAAGGTGAAGGTGGTGGAGAGAGCTTCAGTGGGAGGAGAGGAAAGGGAGGGGAAGAGGGGTGATACACTAATGATCCCAGAGCTTCCCCTTTCTGTGAAACCTGCTGTTGCAAAAGCTTATTGCCGCCTTGGTAGTAAACATTTGGGTTTCTGCCATGTTTGGCTTCCTTCCCAGCTAACGATCCTACCTCGAGGGAGCCCTCCAGCTGCCGTGAGGCAGAGCGCGCAGTTAAATGAGCTGCTCTCCATCTTGAGGCTTCATCTCCTCGCAGTGAAAGTTGAGGAGAAGGCTGTTGTCTTGGTACAAGCCTTTACCGATGAAGGAAACTGCTAGAGAATCAACGCGGGAATGTGGTCTGAGCTAAATGCTTCAAAGATGGGATTTAGGGAATGTAGGTTTGAACAGGTGATGGCATGCATGTGATCAGCACTGATGGCTTCAGGGGAAAAGCGCTTTTCATTAGCTAAACTTTTACCTCTGTTCCCAACTTGCTCATTTTGTATCACGATGTAATTCCACCTGCTGTTCAATTGCAGTGTACGGCCCTATTCCGCACACCTTCTCTGATGAGTGGCTGTCAACGCAGACGAAGAGAATGTTGGACATGCGGATTAATCCCGTGGAGGGCATCTCTGCCCAGTGGGATTTTGAGAAGAACGAGTGGAAGAAATGAAGCAACTCAGTGGAACCTGTTCTGCTTGAATATGAAATGATTCCATCACCTGTGTGTGACCTCGTTGCTTATTTACTGGAACAACCTCTCCACCTACATAGATGCTAATAAATGTCTGGTTAACTTGAAAGTTTCCTTTTATTGGTCTTCAGATGTGTTTGTTGTGATGGTAGTCTGTAGTGCAGGTTGAGGGGCAAAGCTTTCCCAGATAGTCTTGTTGAGGTTGGTATACAATCAGTTAAAGGGAATGTTTCTGGGACAGAAACCAGCAGTCCCACTGTGCAGAGGTCTGAGCTACATGTAAGGTCAGCAGATCCCAGCTCCTGCGGAGGCTCCGCGTCCCGTAACCACTCCAAAAATAGCGTGTCAGTGCTCCAAAAGGCAGTGGCGCGGGTCAAACTGTGCAGGTTGTGTGGTGGGGGATCAACGCTGTTCCATCTGTCTGTCCTCCTTGTGAAGGGAATGTGTTCTCAGCAGCACGGGCACACTGCAGGCCTCGCTCCAGTATCCCGTGCAGGCTGGAGTGAGGAAGAGAGAATCAGTAGATCTAGTTCAGCCAGGAATAGGTTTAGGTGAAACCCCAAAGTGCATTTCACGCCTTGCTTCTCACGTGAGGTGACTGTTTGAGGGGGTCGCTGCAGCCCGGGGAGGGAAAGAAATGCTGTGTTTAGTGAGAGCATTTCGGAGCTTTGAAATGCAGCGGTCTGAATGAGTTCTGGTCTGTGGCTTAATGTTTTTGGGGCCTGAGCCACGAAACGTGGCGCCTTTGCTTTGCTCTGCTGTAGCTGCTGAATTTCTCCCTTCAGCTAATCTGGTGTGTCCCCTCGGCTTTCTGCGGGCAAACGTCTGCCTTCGGTTGAAAAACACCTCTCCGAAGACCAAAACTACTAAAAGAAGTTTCAACTTTGGTTTTTGCTCTTTTTCCCGATTGCAGGACTGCCGTGGTTTTAAATCCATGTGCGTATTTAGCGGCTGTGATGGGAAGCCTGGTGGGGTCTCAGCCACTTGTGATGGCGCGCTGCGCTGGGGGCTGGCCAGCCTTGCCCTTCCAGCCAGAGAAATTCAGGGAGGGCTTTTAAGGTGAGATGATCTGGTGGGAGTTAAGCGATATGTCTCCCCTTCCTGCATCGGAAAGGTCCCTAAGTGAAATGTTTGTCTCTGGGGTGCAGCCAAGGATGTTACGAGGATGACAGAATCGCGGACTGGTGATGGCTGTGGGGTGTTCATTATACTCGTGGTTTGCTTTTTTCTGCTCTTCGTACAGCTCGTGCCTCCGGCAGGCTGACAGCACCGAGCTGTGAGGGGGCTGGAGAGCTGCTAGGTGTATCGGCTTTGAAAACGGATGTTTTGAAGCACGTGCTGGAATTGCAGTGCTGCTTTATAGCTCCTCTTATCTCCCTTCCTGGAGGGGGAGATGGGCTTAGCCCCAACGCTCCGTTAGCTGCGCATCGCTCATGCCACGCTCTGGTTTCCGAGGTAAGTGCCTTATTCCGAATTCTGCTGTCGTTGCTGTGATTGGGAAGAATTAACATGAATAGGAGACAAATCCTGCTGAGTTCAGGGCTTGTACCACCCTGTAGCATCCCAGAATGAAGCCCAGTGAGTGTCGCTGGGACGAGGGAGTCATTCCTCCCAGCCGTCCTCCTCTTCACCCTCCCCAAAAGGCTGTGAAAGCCCTGGGGAGCCTGGGAGAGAAACCTGAGCCTCACCACAGCCCCAGATCCTTATTTCATCCTCCCCTGCCTGCCACCAGCCACTCTCCTCTATACCCTTCACCCATCAGCGCAGCGGCAGAGACCTGCTGGAACAGCCTGCCGCCGGTAAGTGAGCTGAGTTTGCCAGGGCTCTGCACAGTCCCCTCCTGGCACATGTTCTCCCTTCCTCCTGCTCTTGGCAGAGGGATGCGCTGGGGGATGGAGGAACGGGGGGGGGCAAATCTCGCTGCCCTGTCTGGGGTTTTCGGGTGTTTATTTGCAGATAGCCTTGGGTACGGAGAAGCCACCTGATTCCTGACCCTGGGGAGAGAAAAACCATGGGGAGTGGAATGAGCAAGGTACTGGGGAGATGGTGGGGTGGTGGCCAGCATGTCCTCCTTGGGCAGGACCTTTCTCCTCCAGGCCAGGGGGATGCTTGTTCCCAGACCGCCACGATACCCTAAATACAACTGTTTGCATCTTCCCTTTCTCATTCCCCTTTGAAACTTCACTTAAGAAAGGGGCTTAGGAAAGCAAAGAGTGATTTATGTGCAAGGTGACAAGCTAAGCGCCTGTGGGTGTTAGAAAAGTGACAGCTGGCTTTAGATGCTCGTCCCTTGGGAGGTAAGGCCGTGGCATTAGCATCCTCAGGGCTGACGGGGGTCCCTGCAGGGAAATTTCCTCCCCTTGCCACCCCCAGGACGTGTCCGTGCCTGGCAGCCACGCGCTGCGAAGGGGGAAGTGGGGTTTTACTGCTGCTTGTTGCTCAGCTGAACTCCAGGGCTGGCAGAGGGGATTGATTTCTGTTTGTGTCCTTAAATAACCGCTTGGTATGTGCGTTATCCAGTTTAAAATTAGACTCTGAGACAACAACGGAGAGACCAGATCAGGGCAAACTCTCTCTCTGAGCGGCTCTGGTGCGATTTAACACCGGGGTTTCACCGCCTGTGGACGCAGCCTGACCTGCAAAGTGGCTTTTAAAGCCTCTCCGGTTCCACCAAGCCCTCTCGGGGAGCCCGGGCTGCCTTTGCCGAGGGCTGGGTTGGTGCAGACACATTTGTGTTGCAGGATCTGGCTTTGACTTCATGAGACACAGGGCTCAGCATCCCCCTTCTAGTGGCAACAGCTTTGCTGTGCTGGGTACAGATGTTTGCTCAATCCAGGTGTTTGCACCCCAGGAGCGGGCTGGGGTTCAGCTGAATGGTAGAGGTGGGCTGGATGTGTCCCAGAGCTGATGAAACCCCTTTCTACAGCCTCTCAAACCAGGTGTCTTCTGCCAGATGGGTTCAAATCAGTGCAACTGGGAACCAGCTCGTCCTTTCTTTGTCCCTGGAAACTGCTCTGGCATGTTCTTACACCCCGTAAATACTCTGAGCTGCCCCCTTTTCTCCTTCATAACCCTGCAGCAGTGAGTTGGAGACCAAATTTACATACTTGATGGCACTTACTGCAGTGTCCTGGCCAGAAAATTATTATAAATAGCCTGCGCCTTTGCCAGTCTATCCCCAGCTGGCAGAGGCAACCTGTGAAACTATTTGCAATAGGTGGTTGCTATAGAAAAGCAAAATAAAACCGAAGTGCAGCGGGGCTGGCCTGCTTCTGGGAGCCGGGGAGATGGGGGGGGCCCCCCCGCTGGAGCCCCACCTTGAAGGAGGAGGCTGGGGTGGGCTGTGCTGTTTGGGGAATCCAGCCCCCAGCACTGCCTTTCCAATAGCAATAGGACCACATGCAAGCCCCTTCCATTTGTGTGCTGAGTTTTCCTGAGCTCTGCGCTCCTGGAGGGGTTTGGGCTGGTGGTTTGAGTGGGCTCAACCTTTGCTGTTCGATAATGAAGATGGTTCACTGATTAGGTGCTTGGTTTATCGCTGCCTGGGGAGTGTGGTGCCAGATGCCCTCGTCCTGCTGGTACCACGCACGCAGCTTGATGCTTTTGCCACATTGGATGTACGTTGTGCCCGGTGCCGTCTGAAATGTCTCTCCTTTTTGTCACCTCCCAGGTTGTCAAAGGCCTCTACCTCGGGAACATCCGTGGTGAGTGCCTTTCCCTGCTCCATCTCCGCGTTGCTGTGGGATCCCTGGGCAGCTGGTGGGGCTGGAGGAGCTCCTCTCCTTGGGGGCTCCCTGTGCCTGCTCCCAGCTGGGGACCTCAGCATCTTTCAGAGATCCGGGAAAGGGACATCCATGGGGAGCTGCGGTCACCAGCCATGCCAGACAACTGGGGAACCCCTGGCATGGCTGGAAACCTCCCCGTGTTTGCTGAGACAATATTTAGAGTGGGCCAACGCTTGGCTTTCTTGCTGGGGCCTCTGGCCCCATGGAGAGCAAGCCGAAGCTTGGGTTTCACCCAGCAGTGAGGTCACAACAGCCTTTTCCAAATTAGCAGTATAATTTCTGATGCTGGGGATGGTTTTGGGAGCCTGCTGAATACCCAGGGGTATTTGAAGGAGGTGCGCTGAGATGCCTGGTCTCCCTTCCTGCATCGTGCGGGGTGAGAGGCAGCGGGAAGGGCTGGCACGGGAGTCAGGGGGCCAGAGGGTGATGGATACGGGTTGCTGGTGGGTGCTTGGTCCATCAGATCTCCCAGGAGGGCAGGCGACTCACGTGCAGCCTCTGCTTCCAGACTCTGAGGACCGGGAAAACCTGCTGAGGAACGGGGTGACGCACATTCTCTCCGTCCACAACAGGGCCAAGCCGGTGCTGGAGGTGAGCGCCCGGGCAGGGGGCCTGGGAGGACCACCCCGGGGGGGCAGGGAAGGTGCAGATGGGACACAGGCTGTTCTGGCGTGGGGAAGAGAGAGGAGCAGCAATGTTGGATTTGCACCATGCAGCGTGAATTGCACCCAAAGAGGCTCAGCGTTGGCTTTCGGAGCGTGTGCGTGGGAGGGAGTGGGATGCTTTGGGGGGCCACGGCCACCCCCTCGGTGGTCTTTAGGGTGAAGGTGTGTAGCCGCAGCGCTGGCGGGGCCGGGACCCGACGGGGCGCCCGGTGCTGCCGCGGGGAGAACCGCGAGGGGGCGGCGGCGCCCCGCGGATGGCAGCGCCGGGGCCGCATCCAGCCCCGACGGGGAGCGGGGGGGACACAACGGCACCCGGAGCACACCCCCCCCGCCTTTCAGGACGGGGGTCCCGGGCCGCCCTGGCTTTGCCTGCCCGGTCCCCCCACCCCTCGCCGACCCTGGAGCGCTGCGGACCCCGCGGGCTGTGGAGTGGGGAAACTGAGGCAGGAGGGAGCTGCGCGGTGGGTTGATGCCGGAGGTGCTGGCCAGGTCTTTGGTGCACAAATCCTGCCTGCGTGGACCCGTGGGGCCCCCGGCAGCAGCAGGAGCAGCCCCGTGTGGGGGTCCGTGTGTGGGATGCTCGGGCCACGCTGCTCATCTTGCAGCCGATGGCTGCGTGCAACTTGCACTTCATCCCGGTGTCCGACCCGCCGCCAGCTCCCAAATCTCAGGATGCTGCAGAATGCGAAGGGGACTGCTTGGACCCCTCGTCCTTTGGGGCCACGATGGGCAGGGAGCCTCCGCAAAACACCAGCTCCAGCCTTTTCCCCACTAAGGCATTGAGTAACGTGGAGGGGGGGTGGGGGGGAAAGAGAGAAGGAAGGAGCCTGAATAAAATCGGTGCAGAGAAACGGCTCGTGGCTGGAGAAGGGGCAGCAGCTGGGGCTGGCAGGGCTCGGGGCACGGCCAGACGGGTAGCAAACCGCACGGGGAGCTTACAACATGGAGCAAGCCGGCGGGCTGGTGGAAAGGGGAACCGGAAAGGCATGGTGGGTTGAGCAACGTGTCAATCACAGCCCTGGGTTGGGAACCGCAAACCCCAGCACCGGTCCCATGCGTGGCCCAGCTCTCCGAGGTGGGATGGGGGCACCCAGCCCCCTGGGGAAGGGGAAGCCGCTGGGAGCCCGGCAGTTAATCCGGGATCAGGGTGCGGGTCAGGGTTTGAGGAGGAGTGGGGTCGCTTTGGCTGCTCCACTGGTTGGCACAGTGGCTTTGCCGGCATGGTGGCTCTCCTTGCCGTGGGGAGGTTGGGCTTGTGCCAGGCACGGCGGGGCACAGCCAGGTTTTGGGAAGCCACAGCCCATCATCGCTCATCCCACAAAACCTGCCGGTGTTTGCTTGCCGGTCCCCATGCCCCGCCTGGTGCATGGTCCCCTTCCACCTGCTGAGGTCCTGCCTGACCCCACCATCCCCTACGTGCCAGGGAGCCGCGGTTTGGCCAGGGATGTGGATGAGGAACCCATTGGCTCCGTTTCCCTCCCAGCCTCTCTGGCAACATCTCCGGGCAGGGAGCAGCCAGCTGGCATGCCACGAGGAGCCAGCAAGTGGCACATCACTGCGGCACCTTGTCCCCATCCTGTGAGACGCTGCAGGATGGTGGGGCTGGGGAGGATGGATGGGACGGAGAGGTGATGCACAAGAAAGCCCACCTGCGCTTGTCCTTGCAACATGGGTCTTTCCAGCGTGGGAATATCCCCATGCCTGTCCCACTCTGCCTCTTCCTTCCTTAAATAATCAGCTTTTTCCTGCCTCCCGATCTGCCCTATGCTGGAGGGAAGCGGGGGTGGCCCGTGGGGTTGGGCTGCATCAGCCCAGGTAGGACCTTTTGGCAGCAATGCCACGAGGAGCTGATAGAAATGGGGCAATCCCTGGTGCTTGGCCGTTTCAGCTCTGGCTGGCAGGATTTCCACCCATTTCGCTAAGAAAGTTTTAAAAAAAACCAACAAACCTCAGATGAAAAGGATCTAATTTTAACTCAGAACAGGGAGGATCGAGGAAGCGACGTTTTAAAGAAAGGAAAGTAATCTGACCTACGTCAACAGGCGGCAGGATGATTTATTGTGTATTAAAAGGACTGGGAGGAAATAACTCATTGATGAGAGTGACTTCATCAGTGTGTGTTCGCACACGTCTTCCTGATGGGGTTTGCTAGTCGGGGCCCCAGGAAAGGGGTGGCTCAGTTTTGGGGGGCTCCTGAGCATCGTAGCAGTTCCCCACAGCCTGACCTCTCCTCTGGGCTGAATTGGCGGGGGGGTGAATAGCCCGGGGTGGGATGGATGTGACCCTTCATGGTTCTCCCTACCCATGTGGAGCGGGGTGATGGCACCTGAAAGCAGATTTTGGCTTTCCCCTCACTGAAGGGTCATCTGGGGAGAGGGAAAAGAGAGAAATGGGAGATTTTGTGTTTCTCGGAGGTATCTTATTACTGCAATCTTTGTATTGCAGGACATGACCTATCTCTGTATCTCAGACTCGGATTCATCCAGTCAAAACCTGTAAGTCTTTCGCTGTCCTTTTGCCTCCCAGCATCGTGCGCTGGTAGTTGTCGGTCAATAAAAGTTCAGATTCTGCAGAATGAAAGCTCAGTTCATTCACGCTGCAAAAACTTGGTATCCTTGCTGAGCTGGACAGAAGCTGTGCTTCATTTTCAGGCAGTAAATAGCATTTGTAGGGGTTAAAATCTGTTTCTGTGTGTGTTTGCAGTCAATAAGTTTGATTTAATTTTCCATCAAATTTCAGAATTATTCTACTGGGCAGGGCTGAAAATTGGAGCATCAGAAAGACATTGATTTTTGTCGGTCTTCTAGACATTTTCCTTGGAAAGAGAAAGAAAAGATTTGTTAAAACCAAAGGGTTTTTTTTTTTTTTTTTTTTTTCCCATGCAAAGCATAGATACTCAAGAGTCTTTTAACGATGTTCTTGAGATGAAGCTGGCGAGGGATGCTGCAAGGAAGCCCCAGGCTTTCATGGGACGTGGTGTTGGGGTGCGACGGGTACAAGTGCTGCTGCCACTGGGGGGGTCACAGCGCCCCGGCTGCTGCTTTGGGCATCCATAAAGCATCTGTTGCAACCAGGAAATGGGTAACTCTGAGGGATTTTTCTCGTCAATCAGACGCTAAAAAGGATCGAAACTTTGTGCACAGTGACGGGAGCGAAGCCCGTTTGTGGAGGTGTTGGTTTTCCAGCATCCTTGGGAGCAGTCATGCCCGGGGGTGTGATTCTGCTTGCTCACGCTCCTGCTGAGCGGAAAGAGAAGCTTTACAAGAAAACCCTGCCTCAGCAAGAACTGGGTTTTTTGGTTGTTATTTTTTTCCCTTCTCTCATTTCTTTGCATTTGTGGCATGTCTACTGAAACGAAAAAACAAACAAAAAAAAACAAACAAAAAAAAAAAGGAGAAAAAAAGAAGATAAGCCTGGCTGCCGGAAGGAAGACTTATTCAAGGAACTCTTTTCTGCTTGTCAGTTTATGCCTTGGATTTCACAATCCTGAAGTCCTGAAGAGGAGATACTTGCGACTCAGGACCTCAGTGGCTCTAAGCATTACCAGGCTCCATGTCCCGATCCTGCACTTTGAGGCTGGAAGAGCATGTGGAGAGCTTTCCTCTGGCTGGCTACCCGGGGGGAAAAAACACCCCATGGAGTGGGTGAGGATGGATGGGGCGGCAGAAGCGCTCACCTGCCTCCTTCCAGGGTGGGTTGGGAGGGCAATGCTGTGTGCATGGAGCGGGCTGGAGGCTGGCAGCAAGCGTGCTGAGGGAGCTGGAGGCAAAAGCATCTCATCCTTCCAAGCAAGGTGCATCCCTGCTGGTCCCAGCCCAGGGGCTGAAGTGGAGGACTGGGTTCTGGAGAGCTTGGACCTGTGTACGCAACACACGCGGGCCCTGGGGGATGCTGTCCGCTCTGCAAAGATAAGTAGGATGAGGTAAAATCCCCTGGGATGAGCTTTAGGCAGGGAAAGGCCCCCCCAAAGGGTGATGCTCTGTTTGCTACGGTGGTCAAGGAGGAGGCACGTTTGTAGCCCACAAGGAGCAATGGACTGACATCTCCTTCCAGGGCTGAGAGGCTCAGTATTTTTGGTATGACCACAGCTTCAGAGACTCCCCCATCTCTTCTCCTCTTCTTGGGCAGCAGAACCCCCTGCTGTTTGTATTCAAAAATGTCCCTGGCTGGTTTCCTAGAAGGAGCCCTGCCCTTCCAGGGAAGGGGGAATAGCAGCATCTTCTTCGATCCCCCTTGTGGGGCAGGGTGAAGAGCATCCCCTTCGATGGGCTGGCAGGGAAGGGAGAGGTTTTAGAGGGTTCTGTCTTGTCCCCTCAGGGAAACCGGCTCTGAGCCCTGGAGGGCTCTTGGGGGAGGATGCGCTGGGAGCGAGCCCTTGGCGAGGGGCATGGAGGGGGGGGGAATAACTCTGCGGTAGCTCATGCCTTGGCTTCTGAGAAATCAGGAAGGCTGTGCAGGCGCACGCCCGCCCCATCACGCGGAGGCGGAGGAAGTCCGGCGCCGAGGCAGAGGCGCTGCCGGCTCCCGCACTTGCTGACGGGTGCCTCTGGCTTGGCTGCGCCAGAGGGACCCTCTTCTCCTCCCTAAAAAAACAGGGCTGTGTGGTCAGGGAGTCCACCAGCAGCCCAAGTTACCCAAAAATCAGGCTTTCTGCCTCAAAACTACCCCAAGGCTCGGTGCTGGGGTGGGCAGCATTTTTTGCAAAAACGTGCCAAGGAGCTGAACACTTGGCTCGGCGTGGGCTCTTGGAGATGTCCTCTGTCTTCTGGAGGGATTGGCAGCAGCTTCCAGCATCCCGTGCAGTGATGAGCAGGAGGGATGCGTCTCTCACGAACACCCACCTCTATCTCATCAGTAGATATGGAGTTATTTATCCTGTTTTCTAGGTCTCCATCCTTCAAAAAGATGGGTGCTGCTCAGGCTGAGAGAGTTGGGGTTGTTCAGCCTGGAGAAGAGAA
>RSEF01000011.1:21536425-21595827 GCA_003993805.1 Himantopus leucocephalus | reverse complement strand
TGGGAGGTGTCCCTGCCCATGGCAGCGGGGTTGGAACGAGATGGTCTTTAAGGTCCCTTCCAACCCCAACTACTCTATGATTCATTTGGCTGAGCACGCAGGTCAGAAGGAGAGGAGCACCATAGTGTGTTGCAGCTGAGCGGCCAGAAAGCGCTGGGTCCCTGACCTTAGGGTTAACGTGCTCCCTCTGCCTTAACGACAGTTACTGGTTGTGCTTTCAGGAATGCAGCTATGTGGGGACAAGCCTGTGTTGTTGCTGGCAGCTCTGCCTCCCTGGTACCGCCACCTCTCCGTGCCCTCTCTCGGGTGGGAAGGGGCCGGAGGGGCTGCTTGGGGTGAGAAGCGGAAGTGAGTTGCACCATTTTGGGACCTGCAGGAAAAAACACCTTGGGAGCCACCTTCTCCCTGCCCTCTTCCCTGCTGGCATCTTTCGCTTGGAGGAAACTGGGTGTTTTTGACATGGTTTGGGAATTAGGAGTGAGCCGATGGCTCAGGACAACCTCTGACATGGCCCTTGGGCACAAGATGACACCTTGCCTGGAGGCTGTCTCACTGGGGTCCTCCCCTGAGCTGGTTTGGCTGATGGCATCACCCTGTTCCTGATGCCTTGGGAGCAGGAAATCCCCCGGAAAGTCTCCCAGGTCATTTCCTTCCTGGCAGATGAAGATCAGCCCCTCTGCCTTTGCTGGGCAGAGGAAGGACCACTGCTCCCACCCCACGCCGGTGGCCCCATGGCGGTGGGAAGTCCTTGGTGTGGGATGTGACGGATGGTGTGGCCAGGCACCTTGCAGGGGTGGGCAGCCCTCCCATCCTCACCTCCCTGCCTCTCTTCTTGCAGGCTGCAGCATTTTAAGGAGTGCATCAAGTTCATCCATGAATGCCGGCTCAGTGGGGGAGGCTGCCTCGTCCATTGGTGAGAGCTTCTGTCACCGCCTTGTGCCCCTGGTTCATGCTGGTCCTGTGGGAGGCGGGGATGGGGTCCCAAAAAGTGTCCTCAACGTTGAACATCACTTGTGGTGGGGAGGAAGAAGAGGAGAAGACAAGGAACAGTGGGAGGGTAACAGGGGAAGGTCTCCACCGCCGAGACCCGTGGGGATGGGTGGTTTGTGCACTGGAAACCTGAGCATCCAAAGTGGTGGGACAGCCTAGAGGAAGACATGGGAGGAAGTCACCTGCCCGGAGCCACCAGCAGTGGATCCCTGTCCACGTGACTCCTTATCCCCACCCAACCCATGGCTGGGGCACCCCGCTAGCACCCCAGCCAGACGGGATGCCCATGGGAAGATGCATCCCATGAGTGTCCCTTGCTGCGGGGCCACACCAGCCTCAGTAGTGGGAATACCTCTACCTGATGCTGCTCCCTCACGCTCTGCCAGCCTGGCTGGGGTCTCCCGCAGCACCACCATCCTGGTGGCTTACCTCATGACGGTGACCGAGCTCGGCTGGGAGGGCTGCCTGGCTGCCACCAAGGCCGTGCGGTCCTACGTCAGCCCCAACTTTGGCTTCCAGCAGCAGCTGCAGGAGTACGAGGCAACCTTGCTGCAGGAGGTATGTCCTGCGCCGACGTCCCCTTATATATGTGTCTGCAGAGTTTGCAAACATGCACGACTCTTTTGCATGCAGCTCACTGCAGGGGCCAGCTGTTTGCCCGAGCTGGCCTTTGTGCATGCTATTTATTACCTGGGGATTTTGGGTTTTGCATGCAAAAAAAAAAAAAAAGAAGTGCCTAGACATTATGCGAGTGCACTTAAAAAAGCTCTTTAAAACCCCGGTGGTTTTCTCGAGAGTTCAGTTAGGACATAGCGGGAGGGACGGGTGAGCATCAAGTCCCCCGGGAGCCCCAGGAAGGGTGCTGAGCCGGTTCCTGGGAATGCAGCGCAGTGGGAGCCGGAGGAGGAGGGGGGAGAGGAGAGGGAGGAAGGCTCTTCCAAGTGGCTTTGGATGTCTGGGTGTGCTTGGATCTGGCAGGGCTTCCTCTGACAGCAAGTGCCCCGCTTTTAGAGGCAGGGGACAGAGAAAAGCAAGTGTTGATAGAGAAACTTGCCTCTTTCCTCCCCAAAATGATGCGTAACAGCAGGTTTTAGGAGAGCTGAAGCCCTGGCTGGGTGGGTTCCCGTCCTGTGCAAGGGTGGGATGTTGCTGTAGCTGAGCCGAGCCAGATGCCGGCAGCTGGGAGCAAGAGCAGCACATTTACTCGGGAGAGCACTAGCTGCAGAGATCAGAGCTGCACTTTTGACCCAGAAAGCCTTCAAAAGCAAAAGGAAAGGCCTTTAAAAGCACAGCTCCCGCGCAGATCCCCGGCTGCCCTCCGGTCTCCCACGCCGAACCCTGTTCTTCTGCCCAGCCCCGGCCCCTGCAGCGAAGGTCCGGGATCCAAAACTGCCACGGGAGGGGACAGGGGCCGCATTTGGAACTCCGCAAGGAAAAAGTAACCCACAACGTGACGTCCACAATGCATCTTGCAGCCCATGTCACCCCTAAAGTTGGTCCCACCCCTGGAGGTGAGGCCACCCCATCTGCTGTAAGCGTGAGGGTCGTGCAGTGGCCCCATGGCAGATGGTGACAGAGACCCGGTGGTCCCTCTGGCTACACGGAGTGGTTTAAGGGGATTTCTCTCCTCCCAGGAGAGAGGCAGGGACAGCATGTGACACTGGCCCAAATGTCAGCCCCTTCCCCACTGCTGAGTTCCCTTCCCTGGGTGCCGGAGGGGAGCGGGCAGTCGCTGTCACATGAGGGACGCAGCCCTGTCCCGTTATCACCAGCTTGCAAAAACACCCACGGAGGAGGGTGGAAAATGGTCCAAGGGATTACAAAACACCCGCAGTGCTGGAGATTCCCTCCGGGGCTTCCCCTGGCCGGGTCAGCTCTCCCCAACCCTTCCCACGCTCTGTCCGTGTCCCGGCACAAACCATGATGTGGGGTTGCTGTGTGCCCCACCCCCCCACCCCCCTCCATCCCAGCTATTCCTCCTGCTCCCCAAAATCTAGGCTGGGCTCAGCAGATGCTGGACTTTCTTCACTTTCCCTTAGATGCTGCTTTTTCATCACATTGAAGTTTTGCCGGGGGCTTTGCAAGCATTTCCCTGAAAATCCCACAGGCAGATCCAAGGGCGGAGGCGCTTGGATGTGTTTTTCTGAGCTGAGGGCCTCAGCAAGAGCTGCCTTTTTACTCAAAACACCCTGTGCTCCCCACGATTGCAGCATCGGGGACGGGGGGGAAGCTGCGGATGGCCCTCGTGGGCGGATTGCTGCTAGCACGGCCCCGGGGGCGAAGGCTGGTTACTGGAGCTGGGAGCGCTCTGGCATTACTCATCCGCAGCTGCATTTGAAGAAGGGGAAGAGCCAGGATGGATGCTCCAACCTGACCAGCGATGCGCTGCTCCCAGCTCGCCCTTGCGCCTTCCACCTTTGCAAGAGGAAGGGACTCGTGGGTAGGTCAGCCGAGGTGGATGGTTGGGGATCCCGCAGGATGGTGGGCACCATAGGCATGTAGCTGTGGGACCCGGTGCCGCGTGGGTCCTGCACCTTGCTTCATGCCAAACAGCAGTTGGCTTGCTTACCTTGGCTGTGGGACGTCACACCTGGTTCCCCTTTGTGGCCTTGGGGTGGTTTTCCTTGTGTGTAGGTAGGATGCAGGAGCGAGGGTATCGTGACCTGAGCTTCAACTCTTGCTGAGGATAGAAAAGAAGTTAAATGTCCCTGTGCAGCCCAGCTGCCATCCCAGCAGGCAGCAATTTGGAGACGCAGTGCTTGGGAGCAGATGTGGATAAGGGCTGGGCAGGCTGCTCAGGACGAAAAACCTAATTTCTTGTTGGCTAAAACCTGTGAGGGACAGGTCAGACCTCCTGGGAACCTCCTTCCCAGGGCTGCGGGCGAGCATCCCTCGGTGCCTTAGTTTCCTCGATCCGGAACCTCAGATGGGACCCCGGGACGTAGAAACGGAGAAGCTGCTCTCTGGGACTGGCCAGCCAGCCCCTTGCTGAAGGAAGCATGCCTCGAGCGTGCAGCTGTGGTTTCGAGCTGGCAAATGGTGCTTATTGGGGCTAGATGGATGAAGAAGGAAGGAAAGGACCAAGAGGAGCAGCGGGACGATGGGTAAGGTTAGAAAAGGAAGTAAGAGAGCTCAGAGAAGACAGTGTGGATGTGAGAGAGGGTGCAGATGGGCATTCAGGTGATGGACCCGTCCCCCCGTGGTGCTGGCATACCATGGCCAGGCTGCCTTCCGCCCCCCCGAGTGCCGTTCCAGATGGGATGGGTGCTCCGGGCCCGGGCAGAGAGGAGGAGGAGGGCAGTGGGTTAGTGGTCAGCGCTGGAGGAAACAAGCCGTAACCACTTCTTGCTCTGGCTTTAAAAGGAAACGCCTGGCAGCAGCAGGGTGCTTCCCCCAGCCTCCCGCCGGCTCCTTCCCTCTTTCGCTGGATGGTGGGAGCCGGCTTCGAGGCTGGGCGGTGGGCGCTGAGCCTCGGTGGGTGCCAAGCCTCGGTGGCCAGGCTGGTGTCCCCATGGAGCTTCATCCCTCCGGATGGTTTGCATGGGAGGGATGTTCCCCCTGTAAGCAACTGGCGTGGATGCTTGCCCCAAATCCTTTGGGACGCACTTCCAAGGGGTTGTCTTCTAGCAAGGAAATCAGGCCTGGCTCTTGGGGTCCACCCCAAACAAGGGGTGGTCTTGCTTGCAGGTGGTGAACGTGCAGCAGCCATGGCGAGTCCTGCTGTCTGAGGGAGTGGATTTGGGGAATCCAGACATTCCCAGTGGAAATCCCCTCTGCCCGAGCTGACTTTCCCCGGCTGCAGGAGGGGGGATGCCGCCAGGGTCAGTCTCAGAGTTTATTCTCTTGTGGCTCGTTGTCCCAGCGCCTGTGGCAGCCTTGGCAGGACAGGGCTGAGCTGCCCATCCCACCCTCCTGCATCCGTGAATTTGGCGGCTCCTGGCCGTGGGGTGCATCTCACCCTGGGGGTGCTGAGGCTGAGCAGCTCATGGGGGTTGCCTGCCCTCTCCCTCCGGTTCCCCCGGCTGCACCCCATGCCTATCCCAGTGCTACCCCATGCCGGGGCTCCAATGCTCGGTCCCTCTCTGGACCATTTGCACCCACAGGTTTCACATTCCTGTACTCCGTATCCTCCATCCTTTTTATAAAGCGGTTGGTTATTGCTGGCCACGCTCCTGCCTCTCATCCCAGTAAGTCCTGCTTGCTGGAGCTGCTGGTTCCCAGCTACTTTGGAAGACGGCGAAGCCCTGCCCGCTCCCCACGAGCACCGGGCGGCTGCCACAGTGGGTCCCGGCAGAGCTGCCTGTTCCTGCCCACGCTCTCGGGCGCTGTAGCCTGGACCAGTCTGGCCGTTTCTCATCCCAGCAGTAGCGGGAAGCATTTCTATGGACCGTCTCTCGCTTCCCAGCCACCTCCGGACCTCCGCCTGCCGCCAGCTGGCCGCCGGCCATTGGCACGCTCCTGCCGCCGGAGCAGCCTTTGCAGCTGGCTGCAGCGATGCGGGGAGGATGAGAGGCGCTCCCCGACTGCCCGGCGGCGAGCAAGACGCTCTGCAAACAAACCTGCCTCGGCATGCGAGAGCCGACTCGGCCGTGCAGCTTGTGGCAGCGAGTCCAGCCTGTCCCTGCGCTGCCGCGGCGGGGAGAAAGCGTGGGGAGGCTTTTCTTATGAGAATTCGGGCACACAAGGAACAACAGCAGCTTCTTGGCAATGCTTGGTAAATAAAGCTGCCGCCCGGCTGCAGCGCGAGTGAGAAGCTGAGGATGCTGCCAGCTCTCCGGGTCCGTCTGTGCCGGGATGGGCGTGCGGGAAGCGTTCGGTCGGGGGGAACCGTCGCATCTCTCGTACGATGTGGTCGTGTTGCGTGGTGTGCGAGCTCCTGCGAAAGCGGGACCGTTCTGCTTGCTGGCTGTGGCTGGGGATCCCCCGGCCTCGCCTGAGGCTGCGGCTGGGATGCAGCGGGCATTGCCCCCGCTCGGCTCACTGCTTTCCACCGGAGCTGTTGCAAGTCCCGGCTCTCAAGCTGGGGGTGTCTCAGCCCCCGGTGACCCTGACAACCTCTTTTGGCTTTGTCTTGACAGTACCGCACCTGGATCCGCCGCGACTATGGCCGGAACCCGTTCAAGGACCAGGAGGAGCTGCAGTGCTTGCTGGCCCAGCAGGAGCAGAGGCAGAAGGAGCAGCAGCTGGGGAGCAGGGATTGCTCCTGGCTCCACTCTCCAGCTCCCACCTACCCGCTCCCCGACCACGCAGGTGGCACCGGCAGAAGCAGATGGATGAACAGATAAGCAGCCGGCTGCTCGCAGGCAGACGTTGGCCCTGGGGCTTGGAGAACTCCATATTCCCTCTGCCAAGTACCCGAGGGGATTCATGCCTAGGGCAGAAAGCAGCCAGCGCTGCCCTCGGCTGTGGGCTCGAGGGTTGGAGCGAGGGAGTCAGGACTTGCAGACCCTCCCCTTGGCTGCCGGCTCCGTGTATACCTCTGGGCAAGCCAGTTAATTGATGACAGTGTCTTGCTCTGTCCCGTTCCCCCATTCCCCAGTGGATCGTGGCCATATTTCCATCACCCAGGGCAGCAGCAAGCCCCGTCCCTCTCTCCAGCAGCGTGGTACCCGGACACTCCTGTGGCAGGGCATGGGAATGCTAATGCGGATGTTGGAAAGCCAGGGTGGGGTGATATGGGGAGAGGCCACCTTGTATTCTGCTTTGCAGTGAAGCTGGAGGCCGATGCAGCCTGCGAGGCTGCCCCGAGGAGGGAGGGATGGGTCCCGGCGTGTGGGTGTGCTGCCGAGCCCGGCTGTCACCCCGTGGGATGGGGAGAGGGGCCGGAGGCTCCTGGGGCTGCGGATGCCCCTCGCCATGCTTGGGCTTTCCTGGTCCAGCCTGTCCTTGGCAGATGTCTGTCTGGCATTTTCCTTCGCGCACCGCCCCCGGGGAGGGGGGAAACCCAGCTGTGCCGGAGTCTGCCTGTCCCCACCGCCTCCATCCCTGGAGCCAGAGTGGTTTTGGGTTTCCCCTGCCGCCCGATCTGAACATCCCCGGTTGCAAAAGCAGCCAATTGCTCGATTTGAGTCGGTTGACCCGCAGACCGATTTAACGCTATCCCTCTCCAACAGCCTCTTTAATATTGAAAGGTCGTGACTACGTCCCTTTTTACATCCCAAACTCGTACACCGTGTTTCCAAAGCGTGGCCTCGCTGCCTTCCTTTGCCAGGACTCCCCACATCCACCCTACAAGGGGGGGGTTCCTAATCCATCGACACAGCCCTTCTACATTTAAACCTTCAAACCTTCCATGCCAGCTTGGCTTTTGACTGTAAATACCTTGCCTGGCTTCTGAAAAATATCTGTTCTGCAATCCATTCTGAGAAAAAAAAAAAAAAAAAGGTGCTTAAAATATTTCTAGGAATTCCCTTAATGAAAATTTCTGGGTACTCCGAGTGTGACAGTACTGGGGGTTACTTGCCCAACTCCTTATAAAGAGGAGAGTGATTAAAACCATGAGGATGGCTGGTCTTGATTTGCAGTTTTCCTGGTGGGAATGGAGGGATGGACTGACATGACCGCTCCACTGCTGTGTCCTGTTGCCTATTTTCTTGATGAGAACCGTCAGCAAAATTAAAAGTTTTAAAGACTCAGTGTTTAACCATAATGTATAGGATTCCAGGGGGAAAAAAAATATTATGAGGGCTTTTTCCCGTCTTTTTGGGTTGGGAAAAGGGTCCCTTTGGCTGTTATTCTCCATGGAGGTACGTGGTGGTTCGTGCCTGCAGCGCACTCTGCGTGGGAAAGAGCCCCAAGCAATTAATGAGTTCAAGGACCATAAATGCTGTTGATGGAGTGGACTGAAGGGAAGTTGAGCAAACTGGGTCGATATTGTATTTAATGTCTCTGTTATCATTTTAGGAAGCAGAAAAATGGAACTTGTGCACAGGAAAAAAAAAAAAAAGAAGAAAGTTGGTTTCTAGTGTTAATAGGAAGTCATCGGAGATCTGTGATAAGCAGAGATTAGATTTGCAGTAGGTGTGATAACCTCTGCGGAGCGCTGCCGTCCCGTCACATGTGCCAGCCTGGGTGGCCGTGCCCCGTCCCGTCCCACGGCTGGGCATCCCGGGACTCAAACGTACCCCAAGGCACCAAAGCAGCTGCTACCCTTGGAAAAATCCTACTGATTTGGGGACTCACACGGGATGCTCCCTGTAAACTGCAGCTGCACCCACGCCTGGCATCACAGCAACAACCATTGCCCAAATAGCATCTCCCAAGCCCAATTTCCTCGGATCTGAGGTGTGTCCAGAGTGACTATATGTGTATTTTCCACTCTGGCCTACATCGGTGGGACCTGTGGTGGCTTTAGGACCTCTGGGCACCGGAAGGCAAGCCCTGAAGCAGGGAAAACCGGGCTGCTTTCCGCTTCTTTCTGCATCGGTAAGAGCTCTGCAGGCTTCGCTGCTCAGCTACTCCCGAAAGCCTGGTGCCTCCGACGCGGGGAAAATCACTCCGCTGAAATGTGAATGAGCTTCCTGGAGTGCTTCTTGCACGCAAGAAATTCCCAGCCATGCTGCCCACCCCAGGCTGCGTTTCGCGTTGTCCCTTGCCAGCCCCTGGCAGGGCTGCGGGGCACCTCGGTCCCTTCCAGCCCGCTGCTGCCAGGACCGTGAGCGGCTGAAAACCCCCTTTTAAGGGGTTTATTATTTTATCCTCCTCTCGCTGGGATCCCCCTCGCCCCAGAGAATTGAGATTTCACCTTTCCAGGCTGCTCGTGATGTTGCGGAGCCAAAATGGAGGCAAGAGGTGACGGAATCACCTTGCTGGTAACAGGGTGGCAATTAGCTCGTTGGGCTCCAGGGGGGACAAGGGGATGGAGTGACTTGATTTAAAATATGCTGAATTTGCCGGAGCTTGTACAAAAGAAACAGTTCTTTACTTGGGGGGGGTGTCTTCAGCCGGCGCGGGCAGGCAGGACTGGTGCTGCGAGGTTTGGCGATGCAAACTCCTTCTGCGAAGCTTAACTCGTTTCTCTGTTAAAAAAAAAAACACCAAACCCAAAACAACAGAAATAACCCTCCTAACCACATCTGATTGCAAAAGAGGTTTTTGGCTCTTCCCAAATCTCACAGGGGGAATCTGATTAGGATCAGTCGGGTGTTTAAAAACAAGGGCTATTACAGCCGTTATTTATTAGAAATGACAGTAAAGGTTGTGTACCTTAGATCATTATTTTTATTATACCATCTGTGCAGCTCCATACATTTCCCATTTCTCTGTATTACCCACATGGGAGTGATTATGGTTTTCTTCCAAGAAATGTGCGTGTAATCTGGTAATCCCAAAAAAGCCCTCTGAAGTCAGGCTGCAGATGGTCCTTTACGCTCTGCTACGGCCGGCGGCCCCGGCTGGGTACGTCCGGGCTGGGCTGGGGCTGCTGGGCACTGCCGGGACACCGGTGACAGCTGGGGGACGGTGGCACTGCCGGGGCAGCGAGGGAGGGACTGAGCCAGGGACCTGGGGCTGATCTGGGAGAGAACTGGGAACTGCCCGGGCATGGGCTGATCTGGCACTGGGGAGATTGGTCTGGGACTGGGGACGGACCAATCTGGGACTGGGGACAGACCAATCTGGGACTGGGGACAGACCAATCTGGGACTGGGGACAGACCAATCTGGGACTGGGAAGACTGATCTGGGTCTGGGGATGGAGTGATCTGGGACTGGGGAGAGACTGGTCTGGGGCTGGGGACACTGGTCTGACACTGGGAAGGGATTGACCTGGGACAGGGGACACTGGTCTGAGACTGGGAAGACTGATCTGGGTCTGGGGATGGACTGATCTGGGTCTGGGGAGAGACTGGTCTGGCACTGGGGATGGATTGACCTGGGACAGGGGACACTGGTCAGTAACTGGGCATGGAGTGATCTGGGACAGGGGACACTGGTCTGGGACTGGGGAGAGACTGGGCTGGGGCTGGGGCTGGGCCGACCTGGGATTGGGAAGAGACTGGTTGGTAACTGGGGGTGGACCGATTTGGGACTGGGGACGCTGTTCTGGGACTGGGGAGACTGGTCTGGGACTGGGGATGGGCTGACCTGGGATTGGGAAGAGACTGTTCTGGGACTGGGGAGACTGGTCTGGGACTGGGGATGGGCCGACCTGGGACTGGGGACACTGGGCTAGGGATGGACTGATCTGGGACTGGGGAGAGACTGGTCTGGGACTGGGGATGGAGTGATCTGGGACTGGAGAAACGGGCCGCTGACCGGGGAGACGCACCTGGGCGGTTCCCATCCGGCCCCGCCCCGCGCCCGCCCCGCCCCCTCCCCGCCGCCTGATTTCCCGGAAAGACGCGCCCTTCAGAGAAAGCGACGTCGGCCCCACGCGCCCCACTGGGCGGCTCCCCATTGGGCGGCCGGAGACAGAGGCGGCTCCCCATTGGGCGGGGCGGGCATGGAGGAGGCGGCTGGCTATTGGCGGGGCGTGGTAGTGGGCGGGGCCGTAGGTGGCCACGCCCCCAGAGCAGCTATAAAAGGCGGGCGCAGGGGGCGGTGCGGGCAGCGGCGCGGAGCGGCGCGGAGCGCGGGTAGGGGCGGTTGGCGGTGTCCCCGCATGGTGCTGGGGAGCGGAGGGAGCCGGGCAAGGGGCGTGCGGGGGGCTGGGAGCGGGGGCAAGGGGTATGCGGGACCCGCGGGATGAAGCCATCCCGGTACTCACGGCCCCGTGCGTGCGGGGCGGGGGAGCCGGGACTGAGCCCGCTTGATGCTGAGCGGCGCTGGGGTCGTGGGAGGTGCTGCCCACCTTTGCTTCAAGGCAGATCCCGGGATGGATGGATGGATGGATGGATGGGGTGGGGAGAGCTCAGTGGTGGCTTGGAGCAGGGATCATCGGGAGGGCGATGGGCTGCGGGGTGATGGTGTGGTGCTACCTCCGCCAGCCAAGTTCTCTGGCTGCTTGTCCCTCCTGGCGTGGGGTTGGTGGTCAGCCTGCTGTGTGGGAAGGACTCCTTGGCTGTGTCCTGTGCGTGCTGGCTTGTGTCGCCAGCGGCAGCCTGGAGGGCTTTGCTCAGCCTTTTGTGGAGGAGAAACGGAGCTCCGGCCACAGCCAGTGATGGGAACAGGCTATCTAGACAATGGGCTGAATTAGGAGGGAGCCCCGTTTCAGGGAGCACTTCTGAGTCTCTTCATGTTGGTGTAACCCAGGCGCAGGAGCCTGCGTGTAACCCCAATCCCTCTGGAAAATGCTCCAGCAGGTGCTTTGAGGCATCCTGCTCTGTGGTGGCAGCTGGGATCCAGAGCTGTGCTCTCCATGTTCTTTTGGCTGGTGATATTAGCTGTGGCCATCCCTAAAAGCAGGGGCTGTGCTGTGGGTGGCCGGGGAGGTCTCTGTGTCCTGCTGTGCAGCAGTAGGGCAATGGAGAAGAGATAGAAGTTGGTGGCACTGAGCTGGTGTGAGCCTGTGGCAAAGCAGGGGCCACCAGGTCTTTGGTTGTGCTGGGAGCATCCTCGTCTTCTCCCCAAAACCTTCCCATGGGGCAGTAAATAAAAAAGGAATGAGGGAGAGGCAGTCTGGTAAAATTTGGAGGAGAGCTGTAAGCCCAAAAGGCCTGAAGGGCTGATCCTGAGCTGCTGGTCACTTCTGCCAGGCCACCAACTCCTGAAGTCCCTGTAGGTCTTGCCGTGGAGGGTGACAGGAGAGTTGAGCCTGGCACTTTGCTTCCAGCAGGGCAGGAGAAGTTTTCTCCTGGGTCCTCCCTGGAGTCACCCAGCAGTTTTGGCTAAAAACGACCCAAGGTCACCAGCAAGCGTGACTTCATTTCACCCCACTCCATCCCAGCGTTGGCTCTCTGTTCAAGAGGATTGGTTGTGTGGGCTCCAGGTGCTGCCTGGACTGGTGACTGCTCCCCAAATAGACAGTGCCTGGTGAGAGGGGCTGCCATCCCCTCCGGGGCAGACCTTTGTGCAACACCAGCCAGGGACAGCATTTGGCTCTCATCTCCCACAGATGCTAACGGGTCTCTACCCTGGGATGGCCTGTCCGGTGTCACTTGCTCAGGTGACAGCACGACCGGGCACTTTAATCCCTGTCCATCTGCTTCCTATGTGACTTAACCCACCGCAAAAAAAAAAAAAAAAGGGGNGTCAGCCTGTCTTGGTGAGCAGAGCTTTGACAGAGCTGGAGGAAGAATTTGTAGTAACTCATAGAAAATTGCCTTGATTCTTTTTTTTAATTATAAAAGAAGCAGGGCAGGGATTCTAATGTATGGAGGTTGGCATGTGGGGACCTGCAGAGCTGCCAAAAGCTGCTTGTCTCTGCAGGCAGTGCCGCTACCAGCTGTGCACGTGGCAAACCAGAGCACAGCATGATCCCTTGTACCCCAGTTCTGGTGGGACAGTGCTGGGGGAGCTAATGGGGCTTGGATCTCTTGCTCCATCCAGGATGTGTGACCGCAACGGTGGGCGACGGCTCCGGCAGTGGCTGATCGAGCAGATTGATAGTGAGCTGTACCCAGGGCTCATCTGGGAGAATGAGGAGAAAACAATGTTCCGCATCCCGTGGAAACATGCTGGGAAGCAGGACTACAACCAGGAGGTGGATGCTTCTATTTTCAAGGTAGGGACAGATGGTTAATGCCTTTTTCTCGATGGTTCCTGGGCTCAGCAGTGCTGTTTTTTATCTTGCTGACCGTCTCGGTGGTGGGAGAAGCCCACATTGCCTGTGGGTTTTGCATCTCTAACCCCTGCAGGAGATGCTTCACCCCACAATTGGTGTTCCAGGCTCTTTTGGGAGTATTTGTTCTTCTTTGCCAAATGTTGGTACCAGTTTTAGGTTTGTTTGCAGCATGTTTGTATCCCGGTCTGACATGAGAAGGAGCTGGATGTGCTCCATTTGACCTGCTCTAAACTTCTGATCAGGCTATTCTTGACAAAAAGCTGGATTTACCGAAAAAAAAAAAAAAAAAACTCTGCATGAGTGAAGGAAGTTTTGGATTTGACTGAAGTGGGGGGGTTTCCAGTTTTGGGGAAAAAAAAACTGGAAAATTCCATCCTAAACCGAAAAGGTCAGGTTTTTCCCCAGGAATTCCCTTCCCTCTGTCCCTGCTTCCAAATACTTGTACCAGTGAGCAAGTTCACTTTCAGGGCAGTGACGGCTGGTTAGTGGCTGATCGAGCACTGAGTTATGAGGATGGTGTTGAATTCAGCCACCTGAAAACATATAATTATACACAAAATAAATAAATACATATATTTAAAAAATAATATGACATTTTGCAATCTCCATTCAGTGCTAAAATGTATTCTCCCACCAAAAGCACAAATGATATTCTGATTTTTTTTTAAGAAGAAACCAGCTTTCATTTATTAGTTATGAGCTGGAAAAGGAAGTTTAATTTGATCTTTAACTGAGGTGTTACCAGGTCATTAGGCACATCACCGCTTCAGTAGCGATTCCTGGCATCCCCAGCACCTCTGGACGTCTTGGTGCAGAGATAAAGCTGCCTATTATGACCTTGACCTCTGCTTTTCTTTGAAATGTGGGTGGCGCAGCCCTTCCTGCGCCCGGGTGCGTGGCTGGGGCAGGTGGTGCTGCTCTGCACCCAGATACCCGTCCCCACGTGCGTGGTGGCTGCGCACGTGTCCGCAGTCTAGGAGCGAAACGGCGAACGCTCATGGGATGGTTGAGAGGGTACAAGGGGCAGAGAGGTGGGGAGAGCAAAACGTGCTCTGCAGCCCCAGCTCCTTTGCCCCGGGGGTTGAGGGGTTTTGCAGAGCTCACGCGGAGGGTTTTTTCGTTGCTTTGTTTTAGGCTTGGGCTGTTTTCAAAGGCAAGTTCAAAGAAGGTGACAAAGCGGAGCCGGCCACATGGAAGACGCGCCTGCGCTGTGCTTTGAACAAGAGCCCTGACTTCGAGGAGGTGACGGACAGGTCTCAGCTGGACATCTCCGAGCCCTACAAGGTCTACAGGATCGTGCCGGAGGAGGAGCAGAAATGTGAGTGTCCTGATAAGGGACTGACCCCCGGCGCAGGTCGGTCCTGCGCGTAACCGCAAGGCTCGTGCCACTGACCTACATCTGAGCGGAGCTTCCTGGCCAGATGCTGCTCTTGAGCCGTGATGCTTTGCTTGTCCTGCTTTGCAGAAGATGTCCCCTGTGTCACTGCGGTGGCAGGGAGGGGAGGAGGAAGGACAGGCTTTTCTTCTCTCCCTCCAAACAACTGCTTAGGAAATGGGGGTTAATTGCAGCATTGCATGACCTTCCATCCCATAAGGATGTTGTGGGACCCAATTCAAAATCCTTCCTCCACCTTGAGGGTGGAATTGAGCCCACATCCCCCAAGCCCCCAACGCTTGCCCTGGGCGGGTGACAGGGAGCTGCAATAAATCCCTTTTCTTTTGCCAGCAGTGATTAGAGTAGCAGTAGTTTCACAGAGAGCAGTTGCTGCTGCGATGTCCGGTGCGGTGCAGGTTGCACTAAGTATATCTCTCTTTGTGGTTAGGCGTGTGTGCGCTTTTTCCTTCTTTTTTTAAAGTAAAAAAAAAAAACAACTTGCAAAAAGAAATAATGATAATCTTGCTGTCAGGAAATATGCCTTTTAGCATCTCGGTCTCCTCCAGCCGTGTTCACACGGGGGGCGCGCCGCCGCTATGCAAATGGCACTGCAGGTTCCCACCGGCAGCACGACTGCGCTCGGGGCGGCGGGCGGAAAAAAGGAGAAGCAGCAGCCCCAGTCTCTAGGGTGCTCTGAAAAAAAAAAAAAAAACCCCGAAAACCAACCCTCTGCTCTAGCTCTGTCTGTGCTACCAGCCAGATTTTTGATTTGCCTTGTTGCTGGTCACCGTGCGTTGGGACAATGGGTCGCAAACTGGGTTTTGGCCCTGAAAAACAGCTCTGGGTGGAGCTGGAGGGGGCTGCGAGTCCCCCATCCCCTGCCCCGAGGTGCTGTTACATGGCTCCGCTGTGGTTCTCGGTTTCATAACTTTCACGGGGCGAAGGGTTTCTAGAACCCAGCGGAGAGATGAGCCGTGGAGAGGGGGTGGCTGTGCTGACTGCATCCCGGCCTCTCCTTCCAGGCAAAGCGGGCATTGCCAACGGGAACAGCCTGAATGACGTCACGGAGATGGACTGCAGTTCCTCTGCAATCGATGACCTCATTAAAGAGGTAAGCCCTCACGTGGCTGCAGGTCACCTTGGCTGGAGGTGGACAGATGGCGGGAGCTGGCTAATAAAGCGTTGCCTTCCCAAAATTCAATCTGCAAAGCTTTGGGAATTGGCCTGGTGAGCAACGCTGTGTTCTTGCAGCTCATTCAAGTGAGCCAGCGCCGGGGTGCGGTTGCTGATGAATGGCTCCTGCTTTTGATTTGCATCTGGTGAGACCTTCGCTGAGGGACAGAGGCTGTTTTACAGCTCTGTTCCCCTTCTTGGCTGTGTCACCTTGGGCTGCTTCTGCTCAGTAGCTCTTCTTGAGGGTGTTATCTGAGTGTGCAGCCCCAGGAATGCCAAACTTGCTCTTTGTAACCAAAACAAAGTTCACTGGCATCCTTTTGGCATTGCCATTTGGACCTTCTCCGAGCACTGCAAGTGTCTTCGTGCAGGGCAGCGGCTGCCCAAGGCATCAAACCTTCTCTGATCTCAGTGTCTGGTCTCGCACAGCCCCCCTGTGTAGAAGAATACCTGGGGATCATCAAGAGAAGCCCCTCACCCCCTCAGGAGACCTGCAGAAACCCCCTGATACCCGACTGGTGGGTGCAGCAGCCCAGCCCCGGTAAGCAGCCGACAGCATGTCCAGTCTTTAACAGGACCAAGCGGGGTTTTTTTTTTGTCCAGGGCAGAAAAAAATTCCTGTACAGAAATAAGTAATGGACAACAGTTGTATTTTATCTTCCTTATTAAGAGTACTTACAGTACTAATTATGAACACTGGTTGGTAGCAGGCAACCAAGAGTGTATTGCACAAGATTAAATCCACGTGGGAGTGTTTTCTGGCATCTCCTGTGTGGGAGCTGGGAAGCCTGACGTGCCCGGGAGAAAAAACTGGGGGGAGCTGGTGGAGGGGAGGGGGGAGGATTGGCGTTTGAGAGCTGGGCACACAGGGACGACTCCGCTTTTTCTCTGCCCACAGCATTGCCCCTGATGAACGGATACTCTGGCTACGAGCAACATCATTCGGGTAAGGCACCTCCTCTGCTCAGTTGTGGACTGTGGCCATCAAAAGCCCCTCTGGGGCTCGGCCTTGTGTGTGCGGTGGCAGAAGGTGTCTCTGACTCTGCTCCCCGCCTTGGGGGAGGCTTTGCTCTTGGCTTGGGAGGTCCTGTGCCCTCCTGAGCGTCCAGAGGGTTTGCATGCTGAGCAGGGGTGCATCCTGCCTGTTGTCTTGTGGCCATGGCCCTGGCATGGGGGGCTGCCCAGGGATGGTGGGATCAGCCATGCCTTTAGCATGGGGAGATCTGCCTGCAGCAAGGGGGGTGTGGAGCAAAGGCAGGAGGGAAGGGGTTCAGTGTTGGGAGCTCTTGCTGATCAGTGCTGCTACCAGGTTGAGTGCTGGAGGAGATGTCCTCTAGCAAGCAGGTCTCCACCATCAAGTGAGACTTGTTCCCAGGAAATTTTGCTGCTCTTATGGAGCTTGGGCATTGCAGTGAAGAGCAGGCAGGGCTTGTCTTCTCCTGATGGGTGGTGCATGTGCCCATTCCTTCCCAGGTTACTCCCAGATGGTGATCAGCTTCTACTACAGTGGGAGGCTGGTGGGCCACATCACCACTTCGTGCACTGAGGGCTGCCGGATCTCGCTCAGCCAGCCCTCCGGTCATGGCGAGAAGCTGTATGCCCCAGATGCCCTGGAGCATGTGCGTTTCCCCTCAGCTGATGCCATCCAGAATGACCGCCAGAAGCAGATCACCAGGAAGCTCTTTGGGCACCTGGAGAGGGGAGTCCTGCTGCACAGCAACAGGCAGGGCATCTTCATCAAGAGGCTGTGCCAGGGCAGGGTCTTCTGGAGCGGGAACACCATGGTCTACAAGGACAGGCCCAACAAACTGGACCGGGATGAGGTGGTGAAGATCTTTGACACCAACTTGTTCTTCAGAGGTTTGTAGGAGCGTTTCCCTCTTTCTCTTTATCCGCTTGGTGGGGTCAAAAGGGTGGAGCCCTTGGCCTTGGAGCACTTTGGAGTCATCGCTGTCCATCACTGATGGGTTACTTCAGTGCTCTGGATGAGTAGCTGATGCTACCAGATCTAGGAAGAAATAACCTGGTGTCTTGTGTCACTAGCGAACTCCTCCTGGTTGGAGGCTTTGCACAGCAAAGCTGCCTTCTCTTGAGCCCACAGCTTTCTTCCAGGGCAGGGTGCTTGATCCTGAAGCTGTGTAGCGACGGCTGGCAGCTTGTGGCAGGCAGCCTCCAACTGTGCCCCTCTCCTTGCAGAGTTGCAGCAGTATTACAACAACCAGGGCCGCTTCCCGGACAGCAGAGTCATGCTGTGTTTTGGAGAGGAGTTCCCGGATGCGGTGCCACTGCGGTGTAAGCTCATCCTTGTCCAGGTACGGAAGGCTGCCTTTTGGAGCTCTGCTGCTGAATTCCCTCCCCCTTCCTGGCCTTGTCTGGACCATATTGCCCTTTTCCCTCCAAAACAGGGCTCTAGCCTCAAGCCCTGGAGCCACAGAGTATTGGGGTGCCTGAGTTGGTCGGGTGGCAGGTGTGGCATGAGTATTGGCTTATCCACAGCCTCCTGAGGGGTGCTTGGGCTGTTGCTTCTCAGACTCCTTTATCTGAGTAGATCATGTTTGCAAACAAAGCTCCCAAATGGCAAAAGCTCTTCTAAACTGCTAGGAAATCTGTTCTCTTCCTCCTGTTCCTGCCTCTTGGCACTGGGACCTCTCCCCTCTCCTGGAATGGTTGTGTTAAGGGATGGCCTCGAGCCAAGCAGCCAACGGATGCGGTGAACAGCCACGGTGGACAGCAGCAGGGCTGGGAAATGCTTGGGAGGGTGAAGGAAGCATGTGAAGGAAAGGATGGGATGAGAGGGGCAATCGCCATGGCTCTGGCCAGAAACATCTCCCTGGAGCAGCTGAAGCAAGTCTGGGAGCCCAAAGCTTTGAGGCAATGTATAGGGTGTTTCTGGAGCCTGCACCCAGTGTGGGACCCCCTTGGGCCAACAAGGCTGCAGCAGCAGGGACACGGCCTGGAGGGTACAGGAAGGGTGTTGCATCCATCCTTGAGCAAGCAGAGACCCACCAAGTCTGTGACGTCCTGGAGGGGATTTTACAAGTGTAGAGACTGGTCCTATACCTCCCTGCACAACTTTCTGACCTGGTCACTTGTTGCCTTGGGTGTCTTCACTAGAGGGTCACTGCGCATGTGCTGGGACATCCTGCAGTTTGTCCTCAACTCCCTATAGCCCTGCTGGGAGAGGAGCTCTTGTGACTGCTCCTTCTGTCCTAGAGGTGCTTGTGCCAATGTGGCTTGTGGAGTTGGACCTGTTGGCCTGGCTGGACCTGGCCAGCTGGGTCTGTTGGGCGCAACTGCTCTGCTAGGTCTCTCCCACCCCATTCCCTGCTGCCTGGGCTGGTAGGGGTGGATGGCAGCAGTGGGATATGCCCAAAGAAGTTCCACTTCATTCAGTGTCTTCATGACTTTTCTTTTTGCGTAGGTGGAGCAGCTGTGTGTCAGGCAGGTGGTGGAGGAGGCTGGGAAGACCTGCAGCAGCAGCCCCATGCTCCCCGTAGCTGATGAGACACAGCATGACCAGGTGTACAGGATCTTCCAGGACATCTGCGCAACACACCAGCGGCCGCTCTTCAGAGAAAACCAACAGATTGCAGTCTGAGCCTCCTTCTCCGCAGACATAGCGTGGCGGTTTGGGTTGATCTAGACCCAGTTTGGTCCTGTTAGTGCCTAAATTCCCCTTTTGGAAAGTTGGGTTTTGCTCTTTGCTGTTTGCAGTCCAGAGTCTATATAAATACAGCAGTAAAAAAACCGCATGACAAAGTAGGTCGGATGCTCAGTGTCTGTCCTGCAGACACTTTACTGATAAGAAGGTACTAAGCAGGGTAGGCCATGCACTGTTGTTGTCTATAGCTAATGGCAGGGGAAGGAGGGAGCGTCTGAGCTGTGCGGGAAGGTCAGGGCTGGCAGTACTTTGTGTTGCCTTTGTTAATGGCCAGTCAAGCAGAACCAAAAATCAACAGCTATAGTGACTTGCCCCAGCGGTCTGTGACTCAAACCTTGCTGAGAATAGCAATTTGGTCAGAAGTGACTCTTGGAAAAGCCTTAAAATGACCAAATGTAGGAAATTCTTTCCGGAAATCTTCTTTTTTTTTTTTTTTTCTTCTCCCCTCCAAAGAGTCCTGCTGATGGAGGCTAGGATATACCTTGCAAGGAGAACCTTCTCAAATTCCTTTTTATTTTTGCTATAATGTTTATATGTCTATCTCCTGAAGTATTTTGAAACTTGGAAACCAGTGCAGAGATTACATGTGTAAATGTTGAATAGGAAAAATTAAGATTCCTAAGTTCTTATAGAGACAGAGTTTATATAAATATATAATATCTTTAATTTTAAAGATCGCAGTATAGTGTGACTAGGTTGGCTTCACCCTCACAAATACATGTGTTGGTCTCTCCCAAGCGTGACCAGGCAGCGGCATCCATGTGTAAATCCTCACTAACACGCTGTGTGTGTGCGCCCAGCACCGGGGAGCTGCTTGGGCACGGGGCTTGTCCCTTGCAGCTGACACGAACCAGGACTGCACGTGTGTGTGTGCTACTAAGCTGCCTATTTATTTTATGCCTGAGGTTTATTAAATTTTTTTTGTAATTTTTTTTATCTTCCTGCAATTAAAGTGCTATATTTTGTACTTCTCTTGCAATGTGGTTTTTGGTCGCAATAAGCGGGGTCTCAAACCTGGTGGGGAGAGCCTGGTACCTCTGTCTTCCTCCTGTCCTGGTCTTCCCCGTGGTGGGGTCTGTGTTAAGCCTCTGCTGTCACCTCTCTCCTGCTCCATAACTGCCTGGCTTCATCTCTGGGGCAGGAGAGAAATGAGCCAAAATGCTGTACTATGATGGAGGGAGGAAAAGGGTATCACTTGTAGGGCCTTCATTCCAGGGAGCATGAAGATAGGTCACGGCTCAACTGCCACAGCAGTGACCTGGGCTATGATGCTCCAAGGTTATGGGATGGGGACTGATGTGTGTGTGTGGGCAGTTACTTATGGTCCTGCTATACTGTAGTCCCTTCCCCCTTCACTGCCTGGTGGAGCCTTTCCCCACTGTCTTCTCCATCCACCTTTCTCCTGGGGCCCAGTCTAGTGGAGGTGGGCACTGTTTGGGGACAACCAAGAGCAAAATGAAAGCATCTGCCTCAACGAAACAATGAGGTTAGTGTTGCAGCAGGGGAGGCTGAGCATCTGCCCCCTTACCTGCCTTCATTGCAAGCCTGTGTCTGGGGGGAAAACCTCAAGAGGCTCTGGAAGGCTGTGAGGAGCATGTTTGACCTGTCACTCTGCCCGCTGTGAAGGACAAACATGATCTCCAGCTCAGACCTGCCAACGGGTGCAGGCAGGGAAATCCAGCCTTCATGGAGTGACCCTGGTACCCAAGGTATCGAGGATGTAGGCACTTGTGAAGGAGATGCCTGGAGATCCAGGCAGCTGGAGGCTGAGTATCCTTAGGAGATGGATGCAAAGCTGCCCTCGCTATTTGGGTATCAAAGCAGATCAGCCCCTTCTTGCTGATCTGCCTTTTTATTAATGATAGAGACCTTCATCAGTCATAGTTAAGATACGAGGACCCTGATGTGGGTTGAGCTGACCACAGCTCACTTCTGCTAGGAGGTGGTCCTGTTGGCAGGATTGCTAGCTGTTTCGGGATGAGTAACTCGGCGTTTCCAACAAAGCCTCCCTAAAATAATTAAATGTTCAGCTCTTGTGGGATTTGAAGCTGACCTCCCTGCATCCCTCCAGGGTAAGCAGTTACAGCCTCTGTCCCAAAGAGCAGTAGGTGCACCATGGACAACGCACAAATTATAGCACCCAAAAAGTGCTCCGAGGTGAGAGACCCAGCTGAAACTTTGTTGGAGGCCCTGCATCCCAAGCTATTTCTGCTATGAGCACCCTGCTCTATGGCTAAGTTTTTCTCCATGCCTCAACCATGTTGGTGGGATGCCACAGTCCCATCTGTGCCTTTGTGCGCATCCCTTGCAGGCATTACAGCATGTGGCTTTGGTGCTTTGGAGCAGAGATGGCTGCAGACCAAGATTTTTGAGGCTGCACCAGGATCCTAGGTGCAATGAAGTCCCCAACTCCTGTAAGCTCTTATGGGATGCTTGGTCATAGAGGTGGGGATAGCACAGTGCAGGTGCGCCATCGGCATTCACCCCCAGCCTTTCCCTGCTCCTGCTGAGGACCATCACGGTGTCCCCCTTGGGATTTAATCCTGTTCCAGTCCTTAGTGCTTGCTCAGAGCCTGAGGCAGACACCTCCTTGTGGGTGAGGTGCCTGGCGGGGGGAGCTGGCGGAGGGGAGGTGGGAGCAAGGCACCCACTGCGGTCTGCGCTGGAACAACACGTGCCCATTTGTGAAACACATGATGGGCTGCAGGCTGGGACACCATAAACACCATTTGCGGTTTCCCCAGATGTCCTGGTGCAAGTCCTTCCTCAGAAACCACCATCTTGTGCTTGCCTGGAGCCACCTGCTACGTATTCAGGGCTCTTTCAATTTCCACCCCAAGACCGCGGAAGAGTGGTGGGGAGCAGAGATACCTTTTATTGGACCCGATTGCACTGTTTATTTTTAGTGTTACCATCGTGCCTCGGAGCCCAGAGCTTGGTTTGGGACCATGCAGCGTGGCTCCTGTCCTGAACGGCTTCCAAGACAACTGATGGGTGTGGATGGACTGGGAAGGAAACCATGGGACACGGTCTTATAGCAGAGGTGGGATGCAAGAAGGATAAGGCAGTGGGGCACATGACTGTGGGCAGGGGTCCCCTTTTTGCTCAGCACTCAGGTAGGACTTGCAGTTGGGTTTGTGCCTAATGCCTGACCCAAGCTGGACTTCCCCAGCTCTGTCCCACCCCCAAAATCCAACATGAGAGAAACCCCCGAGGCTGATGCTTGCTCACAGACAAAAGACCAGATGCTCCGGCAGACGGGAGCAGGTTTCGAGGTAACTGTGCCAGATTGTGTTAAGGGAGCTGGTGCTGGTGGTGTCCAGGAGAACCCTGACCCAGAGGCAGTACCTGCATCTTGGACGCCTGTCCCTGCACCTCGCCTGGCCTCTGGCAACTCGGGTGAGCTGCTTGGTGCAGCTGTGCCGAATCTTAGTGGTTTTGGGTGATCGGAGACTCAAATACTTTCGTTGGTTTCTGTTCACTTGGGTTCTTCTCTATGGCCTCACTGAAGTGAAACCTTGGCGCCTGGTGTCGGCTCTTCTTTGTCAATGGTTCATGTGTTGGCAAGTCCTACCAGTGGCCCGTGTCTTCAGCTGAGACTCCCACCCCCAAATCCTAGGGATGCAGTACCCACTGCATATAGTGTCCGTGGGACAGGCTGCATCCACTCCAATGAATGATCCCCACCAGTGTAGCAGGATTGTGGGTAGCATGAATGAGAAGCTCAAAGACTGTCCTCCCCAAGGTGCTTGCTGCTTGTTCAAATATGGTTTCCTACACCTTGAGCATGCATTTGAGTTGGAGCAGTAATGCCACCAAACTCCCACCTGATGTGGAAATATTTCCATGCTTCCTGGGAAAGCCAGCCCAGGTACCGGGTCCTGTGGCTCCTCTGGAGAGGGCCGCAATCCCTGTGGACATGGGAAGGTCCTTTCTGGGAGATGCCCATGCTAAACTCCTGCCTTCAGGAGCAGAAGGGCAGAGTGAAGGTTTCACATGGGAAGGAGGGAGGAGCTTGGTTTCCATGGAGAAAGACTGACCTTTCCTTGCATGGTTCTCCTCAAGCGTGTTTGGGAAGCAGCAGTGTGCTTACCCAATCCTCATATCGGACAGGGCAGACAATATGGGGGAAGTTTCTGTTGACCCCTTCTCTAAGGTCTTCCAATGTAAAGGCATCTGCTCCATGGTCTACACTGGAACACTTTGATTTCTAGGAGCTGCAAAGGACTCGATAAACATTGCAGCCCTCGCCTGCTGTTTCCCTCACTGACTTGGGGTGTTATTTAAGTTCAAAGCCAACCTTATTCCTGAGATTTGCCACAGCTGCAAGGCAGCTGAGCCACTGGGAAGCATTTTCCTTAGGAGAAAATGAGCCTGGTTATATCCTGAGGTGTTAAAAGTCTTGTTCTTAATGGGCTTTGGTAGTTTCCCATGATGTACCCTTCAGGAAATGCAAAAAGGACCACTGTATGTGGCTTCAAGAGTATAATTCAGTATCCGCGATGTCAATCAGCTTCTACCCATCCCTACTATATGCTCGAAATACAGTGTGAGGAGTTACCTGGTGACAAATCTCCTGCATGGGGAACGTGCTCATCGGACTGAGGAAAAGGAAGGTGATGTTTGGATCCAGACCTCCAGTCCAGCTAAAGCTCCTGAGATTTAGCCCATCCCAACCTGGAGAAACAATGAAAGCTCTACAGCCATCTCCATCCAGCTCTGGAGGCCAAGTGCTCTGCACGGAGAGACAACCACAAGTCAATCGCAGGTCCCAGCTCACAGTTGAACTGCTCAGGAATACAACATAAACCAGCTACAGCTGCTTCCTCCAACCTGCTGCCGCTTGCTGTGGGCCCCCACCGGCCCCTATAGGCGTTAGAAAACAAACAGTCACTTTTTATTTCTAGACACCAGGGTTTTCAACTGGTTTGATTGCTCAATGCCCCATTTCAGCACAGCAGCCTGTCCACGACGAGCATCTCAGGGCTCTTCCCGTGAGCGTGTTGTAATATGGGAAGCACTCTCCTTCGCACGGTCACCAGCAGCAGGACATCTCCTCCCTTCCCTCAGGAAGGCAGGAGAGCTGCATGGGGGCTTGTACCCCCCTCTCCAAGGGGTTTGTACCCCCTTGGCTGGTCTTAACACCAAGGACACCTCAGTGATGCCTTGTGAAGGAAGCCTGGCAGGACAACCCGCCTAGAGTTGTCTTTAGTGGGGCTCAAAGGACGTACACCATTGTGTGAGGTGACACTGCTCTGACATTATGTGGCACTTCCAACTCATACTTGTTTTAAATGGTCACCCTACGTGGCTGGTGGGACTTGGTTCATGCATCAAACCACACTTCTCATAAAGTCATATCTGTGCAGGCAGTGGGAGGGGAGGGATGGTCTGAAGGCATCTCATCAGCTCTGGGCATCTCAGCTCCACCAGGGCTGGCCGAGAAGAAGGAAGAGGAGGTGGTGGGAAGAGCCGAGGGTGAGGAGGCTGAAGTCACAGGATCTGAGCCTGGGGAGGCAGCCAACCTGCCGGTTTCCTCAAGCAAGACTTGGCTGCAGAAACGTCTCACGCAGAGGAAAGGGGATCCCAAGCTCCAGCAAGCACGACAGCCACTTACTCTTCTGAATCCAGTTTTGACAGATGACCTCTTCCTCCTGTGAGTCTTTGCTGTAACACCAGATACAAAGTCATGAAAACAGGCTCCACCCAAGCCACAGCTGCAAAAATACACAGGGACAAGAAGATATATGGCAATACTTGTTTTGTTTTGTCAGACCTTTGGGTTTATTATGAGACCAAGTCTGTGAAACCAAGGTCCAGGCTGAAATCCCCTCCCTTCCCCCCGAGTTTGCATGCACCTAGATGTTGTGTCCTGCTCTGAGCCTATTTTTGGTGCACGCGATTTGCTTGCAATAACGCAAACACCCTGATGCACTGAAGTGGCTGGAACCATAAAATACAGTCAGATAGCTTTTTGTGTGAGTCACAACCCACCCAGACACCAGGTAACCTGGGCCTCTGTTGCTCATCAGAAGAGTACCACGGAAGAGCTTGGACTCAGCCCTAAAACGCTCATGGAAGCGGGAAGAAGCAAAAGGGCATTTCAGGCTGTTGCACAAAGAGATCTTTATAATGTGGCAATTAAAAAAGTACTCCAAGCTGGAGAAACGTTCCTTTTCCTTCTTTTTCCCCCCCAATGGCTTAGAGTAGCTGGATGTTCAGAAGAGTTGCTCCAGCTCTCGCTGAGACTGTAAGTCTCCTTGCCAATGTAAAACTTCCCTATTTGTGCTGGATATTTTACAGGGAACCACAAATGATAACATGATTTTGAGTTTTGGAGCAAGTAGGCTATGGATTTCAATAATATTGATCTCAAGCGTGCTGTGCTTCCCGGTTCTTCTTCTGATGGGCTTCCAAGGGAGTTTTGCCCCAATTCATCTCCTCTGCAATGAGCCAAGATAAAAGTTGCTGGAGGAAGGTGCATGGGCGTGGGAGCTGCCGCCGTGAATCCTGCACTGCTTTCACATATCTGCTGTTTTCTGCTGCAAGACTGGGTGTCGGTGAGCCAAACCGTGAGCTCAGCTACCTTAAAAAACCCCTGGTAGCCTGTATCTTGTAACTCAAGGCTGAGCGAGAGCAGAGGGCAGCGACAGTCTCCATTACACTGGAGAGCAAAGCGCGTGGACGGGACTTCTGTTTGCCCTCACCTGCAAGCCGAGTGCCGCGAGAGGCAGCTGTGCCGTGCAGATGTTTGCAGGGACGTTGTATTTGGGCAGGGAGAGGTGTGTGGAGCATGCCTGGAGGGCGAGGTCAGCGATGTCCCTTAAACAGCAGTTGCCGGACAGCCTCCAGCTTATCGGAATGTGGTACGTGGATCTGGCTGTGATCCGGGATAGCATCTACCTCTTCTTAGCTTGGTACTGAGCTCCAGCTCAGAAATTGGGGTTGCAATTGGGTCATAACCTGTGTGCTCACCGAGGATGTAAACTATACGCGGTTCCTTGACATCAGATGTCTTGGTGCGCTGGAGCTAGGTCTCCATCCATGCCACACTGCAGCGGCCGTGTCCAGAGGCCACCAAACGTCACCTCGGTCTCTCCATGCCAGCAAAGCCACCTCCACTGGTTAATCCAAGGATGCCCTTCTCCTCGTTCAATCCTGATCTCCTCCCGCATCCAACAGCCCCATTCCCTGCCTAGCCTTGCAGCTTAGGAAAATGCCATGCAAATCCACCCTGGGACCCGAAACTTCTTGAGGCTCCTGGTAAGGTTCCTACCAAAATCAGCGTTTCCCCATTTTTCGCACAGCAATGGCAGAGCGGGTCCCCCCTCAGCCAGGCGCTGCAGTCCCTGGGGGAGGCGTGGGGTGGGGGGACTGAGGTATGTGGAAGCAGCACGGTGGTTCGAAACAAGTGATTCCCTTGTCTGGATCTTTCTGTTCTGTATTTCTCTTCAGAAGTAACCACTTCTCCCCGAGATAAATCTGGCTCATGGACACGTCCGCAGGGCACAACAGGCAGCATGTCTGCAGGTTGGTCTTCCCAGCAAGCACGGCTAGAAAATAGCAAGAGGGATCATTCTGGGGAATGTTTTTACACCTACAGTCAAAAGAGATAGTCTGGTTTTATTTTGGAGGAGGTTCTGGACACCTCTTTCATAAAAATCCCAAATATTTAGAATTTGCCAGTTTGCTTTGCTGTTTCTACCCAAGTTCCTGCTCTGGGTTTTTCTCTGTTTGCTCCTAAATGCTCATTACCACTGCGACCTCCTGTCCTTCCCCAGGGTGCCACTGAGGTCTGGAAGAAACCCTTTCCACAAAGAAATGGTCAAAGCCTCACAGCTCTGTCTCCTGGTGCGGTGTGCTTTTGGGTGGAGGAAGGCAGGGACCACTTGGTTGCATTTAAGGCAAGGAAGGAAAAAGCAGTGGGAAATGTTTCTTCATGGTGCCAACAGCAAGGGCAAGGAGAGCCTGGAGGAAGGAGTTTTGTGGTTGGGAAGCTGGGGAAGGTGGGCTGTGGTGTTCACCACCAAGCAGGAGACTGAAAACACGGGGGAAATTGAGGGATGAGGATGGATAGAGGGAAAGATTCATTACTGATGCAGCAAAGGAGGAAATGGTGGAAAGAAGTCAACAGAGAAGGGTGAACATCTGCCATACCAAGGCCTGCCAAATGTCCACCCAGCCCAGGTCCTACACCCAACATCAGTCAATAGAACTCTGGGAGAGGAAGGATCAAGCCTGCCCGATGAATGCTGCCCTGTGCTGAACCCAAAGACCAGTGGCTGAAGGACAGTCTGGACCACAGGTTATGCCTGCAACATCATGGGTCATAGTCCCCAGCACAGTTCTTCTCCATGGACATTTTTAATGCCCTTAACCCACTCATGGCTGTGGTGGCCAGCCCCTACGAAGGGATGGCCAAGGGGTGGACTATGTGGAGAGGGCAGGGGAGAGGAGAGAGGGAGTCATCTCTGTTGGGCAGGATGTGACACTGGTTGTTCCTGGAAAAGGAGGCATCTCCTGGGTTCCTCCTGATGAGCCTGAGAGCATCTGTGGCACACGGTTCTGCCTTGGTTCCTCTTTCCTGGCCGTGGCAAGTGACAGTGCTGAGTCTCCTTTCATGGGGCTGAGACAACTCAGGAGGCCAGCGTCAGCCAAGCACGGTGGGGAAAATGAACCTGCTGTGCCCAGCCTGTATGGCTCTGCCCTCGGGGTGGATGTGGGAAACTCTCGGTCTTTACAAGAGACTGGAAATTCTGGTATAATAATAGCCTCGCCGTGGGTTGTGAGAAACCAAGGGGCTTTACAGGTTGCCGTGCCGGGCAGTCAAAGTCACGGTATGCAACTCCCCCAGGAGAAACATCGAGCCCCAGCTGAACCGTGGTGTGGAGCGGGGCAGGATCGGTGTAAGCCCTCCGGGACAGCTAACAGCCACCCCTCGGAAACCCCTTTCTCTGGCTGTGCAGCCTTTCTTCCCCGGGGGCTGTGTCCTCGGATGAAATATATGGTAGTGGTGGGTTGGGGGAAATTGGTTTTCAAGGAGGGCAATGGTTTGGGGTGTTTAGAAAAAGCACTGGAAGATGTGCTCCAGGGTGGTTGTGAATGGAGAAACCCATCTTCTTAATTTTCCCCCTATCAGCCTTTCTGGGTGAAGCTTCTTCTCACCCTGAGGACGACCCACAAAGCCAAGAGCTGTTGTTGCAGGAGGGTTTTGAGTAGCAGGAAGGCAGGCAGGCATCTGTCTGGGCTGGTTTGCTAGCGTCCGTCCTGGCTTGGAGCTCTTATTGCCCTGAGTCTGAAACTGCCTTTCAACGTAGGGGTCTAACGCTGCAGGTTTGTGGCCCTCCGTGTGAAAGCAGGAGCGTGAAAGCAAAACCTTGCCTTGTTTTTTTTGCCTTGTTCAGAAATTATTTCGAATTTGTAGTAAAGTGACAGCATCAATTATTGCTGCTGGAGGAAAGGAGGTGGCTGTATTCGTTGCTGCACGGGCTGCCGTGTCTTTTCTGGTCCTCCCTCCTAACTTTGGCTCTCGAGTAGTTTAAACACTTAAGCACGATAGAGGAAAACTGAGGATTTCACTCTCTTTTTTATGAAACTGATCAAGTTTATAGCAGCCTATTTCTAAAATGAGAAATAACAGAAATGCTAGAAAAGATGACTGCAGCCAACGGAGCATTTTTTGCACAGCGGCATCAACCCCAAGTGCAGGACCGATGAAAACCTTGCCCGTGCGTGAAGGTTTATTTGCCGAAGGCTGAATCATCGGGGGCCGCTCGCGCTGGTTATCGCCTTGCACCACCATGATTTCATTCATCTCCAAACAACCAGGAGTCATTCAGCAGGAGCTTATGCATCATGACCCCGTCCTTGAGATATCACATGCCTTATCATCCCCGGAGGACGATCGGCGGAGGTAAGGCTGGAAATGAGCCCAGTGAATTTAATAATTCACTCTCGATTTGCGTGGCTGTCACTGATGGATGCTGAGATCTTGCCAGAGAGGTGACCTGATGTTCAGGGCAGGACCAGATTTTAAAACAGGAGGACGGGAATGAATCGTAATGTTTGTTTTCTCTTTTATTGGCACGCTGTAAACGTTCACGTCCAGCCTGGGCCATTAGCTGGGCACGACGTGGCAATCCTGCCTTTCCGGTAATCGTGCCCGTGGTGGCCCATGGACCCGCCGCTCTACCCTTCACCCCAATCTGAGCTGACTTTAGCACACCGCTATTTTTTCTTGAGACAAGAAGTATTTGTGAGTTGATCATCGCTTTCCTGTTCCTTTCTTTTCTGCAATTTTAGCCATTTTATTATTTTTGGGGGGCCAGAAGAGGATGCTGGTGGGGTCAGACGTGCTTTCAGCCAGCCCCAAGTTCAACCAGCTTTTCTCCGGGTGGTTTTGGGACAGACCCAATTCTCCCCCAAACCAGTGTCTTTCCGTCACGCGCTTCAGCTTCTGAGGCTGCAGGTGCGGCTATTTCATCCGGCTCCGAAATAGCCCCGCTGCCCATGAAAGATGAGTGCTTAAGCTTTGAAAATCCACAAAGCTGCAAAAAAAAAAAAAAAAAAAAAAANAAAAAAAAAATCCCCAGCCCCTTTCCCCCGACGCCGAGAGCTGCTCTCAGTTTTATACGCTGGCAAAACCTTGGAGTTTCACTGAAACGAGCTGCGAAAATGCCTCCCCGTCCTGTAACCCCTGCCCTTTTTGCGGCTATTTATTGTGTGCTTTAGTCGCAATCTCCTCCTGTACCTTGGCTTCAAGAGGGATTCTGGCTTAAGACCAAATTTTGAAAAGCAAATAGATAAAAATTAAACAAACGAGCTCCGATGCACAGAAAACCAAAATTCACCGTATAAATATTTATTTTGCTCGACTGCAGCTCCCTGAAGAGGCAGGGAGGACTTTTCCTGCTGGAACGAGCCACATCCCTGGGATGAGATCCATTCCCTCTGATGGCAAAATGACCCCTGGGTCTGAATTTGGACTTTGGCCTCTGCCGGGAATTAATTAATCTGCATCACGCTGCTCTTATCGAGATTTCAGCTCTTTGGTTTCCCACTGTGGGACGCTGAGCCCGGGGGTGCCCCTGCTTCAAGAATTAGAATTTCCTCCCAGAAATTCTGGCAGAAAAAGTGACTCGATGAGACCTGGTGACTGATGGTGCCGGGGTTGGTGCTGGGCTGGCGGCCTCGGGGCTCATTTACATCTCGTCGAGAGAGAAGTCGGGCGTGAGCCACTTTCCTGTCAGCACCCAGCTCGACCCAAAACCCCTCCGTTTGCTTTGTCTTTCTCAGGGCTGGCAGTGAGACCTCAGAGGGCAAAAAGCCCTGTGAGCTGTCAAGCCTCTTTTCCTCATGGGTGGATTCTCTGGTGTCTAGTAATGGGGTTGAGCATGTGCTTCGGCCTCCACGTCATCACCTCTATTGTTATATCTGCTATTTCCAGGAGGTTTGCAGGAACTCAGCATTTTTGAGGCTGCTGAAATAAGGTAGAGTTGAGGCATCAAGCTAGATGCACAGATGTGATCGCATGCATCCCCTGCTTTAGGAAACGGAGCTGCAAACCCCCGGGGCTCGCAGTGTGTGCAGACACAGCTCCTCCTTCTTTCCCCAGGCTGTCACTGACCCCGATGCTGATGCTCGCAGCTCATACCTGTCCCGCTGTTATTTCTGGCCACTGAGCCACCACGGGCTTCGAGGGGCTCCCGGTACCGCGGGCGGCGTGACGGCGAGGAAGCACCTGCGAGCTCTCTGCTCAGGAAGCCGGCAGCGTCCTGTGGCCCCGGTGTGCACCGGGCTCTCGCACGTGCTGTCTCCCTCCCCCTGGGGCTCCGTGCACGGGACCCCAAAGGGACCCCCGTCTCAGCCCTGCGTGTCAGCTAGAGATCTCCCTCCTCCGGGAAGGATGCCTGGTTTTGGGGCACCGCTGGCAGCAGCTCACACTCTCCTCAGCGGTAACCTCGAAGAACTTAACACCAATTACGTGTCCCATGGCCATTGCCAAGTGACAAGGGCACCCCTGGGACCCCCAGGGGCTCTGGGGACCTCTCCAGGACCGGGAAGATAAATTGACCCCACTCAGTTGGGTTGGTACAACGCATTGGCCATGCCAAGCTGCATCCGTCATGGTGTCCCGCCGCGGGTCCCTCTCCTTCCAGGGGAGTTAGAGAAGCTCCGAGAAGAGAGACCAGCCTGGGCATTGGCATTGCAACGCATCGGCTTGCTGCAAAACTCCTTAGTGGGGGCTAAGCGGGTCCCCAGTTTCGAGGGAGCGTTGTAGTTCGCTCCGTGCCATTCCACGCGGCGGGGACGCCTGCAAAATAATTGCACTGCACCCCAAGCAGGCTGGTTGCTTAACGCTGCTGGGCTTAGGGCTGCTTTTTTTGTCGTCGTTTCTGCCCTGCGAGGGCTGAATCGCTCAGAAGTGGCAAAAATGTAGCTGGAGAGGAAATAGAGGGTTTGCAGCCTCATGCATCCGTCTGCATGCACAGCACCCCTGTTTGCACGGGTGAGATGGGAGGCAAGAGGAGGTACTGGAAAGGGAAACTGGGTATCGGCTCCAGGACGTACCCTCCCATCAGATGCAGGCTAAGAGCGATCAAAGGATTCACGCGTCTTTGTCCGTTCGAAATTCAGAATAAAAAGTGAAGATAGCTTTCTCCTCCGGTTTCTTTTCAATTCGGCAATTTTCAAACTCTGCCCGTCCCCGACAAAACTCAAAAAGGCAGTTTGCCCAAACGTCGCTCTTTGGGCCTGAAGGAAATAAAAGCCCTCTGATGGAGGGGAGCTGGTATTCCAGCTGTGATGCTGCTTGCTGGGAGCACAGATTCCCTTGGCCTGACCCTGGGATGCTGCAGGTGGCTCTGCCCCACGCTTCCGCAGCCCCGACCTGCCAGACAGCAGGACCCATCCATGTGATTAATAGAGTTAGTAGTTAACGAGGGAGCTTCCCTTGCATCTCACACTTATTCAACTCAAATTGCTTATTCGAGAAATACTGCACCAGGCAAGCTGCGGGTCTGGGGTGGAGGGCTTCATCCTGCCATATCGAGTGTGCCACTGAACGAGAAATGTATTTCCTTTTTTCTGCTGTTATTAATGCCATTGGGCTCCTTGTCCCTTTTTTTTTTCCACCATTTTCTGATGCAGGAGGTTGCAGGTGGGATGGCACATTAACCCTTGTGCTCCTGCTCCGTCCTTGTACCTGCACCAGGGTGGTGAGGCAGAGCCGGGTGTCCCTTTAGGGCAACAGGGCGTTTTACAGGGATAAACAATTAAAAGAGGGAGAAAACCAGGTCAGAGATGAATCCAGGCCTCAGGGGGTTTGCAAAATAGCTGGAAATCTCACAAGGCCAAGCCGCGTCTCATGAGATTTCTGATACTTCCCACTTCTGGCTGGGCCAGAAATACCGCAAGAACAACGCTGTGTCATCATTCTTGGCGCTGGCTTTGCTCTTCCCACACTCCCGGCAGGGATTATCCTCCCAAACATCCTCCGGGCTATGGATCCGCCGGCGCTGGCTGCAGCTCCCAGGGCAGCATCACTGAACGGCGCCCGGCGCAGACAGCGTCCGGCTCTTCCTTTAAGACCCATGCGCTGAGAAGGTAGATATTTTTGGTCAAGAAATCAAATGACTCATATGTGGATCCCAAGAACTATTTTGGGACAGAGCGTGCGCCTCCCCGGCGCAGTCCCATGCCGATGCTTGCGGCTGATGGTTTGCTGGGGATCTTAAACTACCCCAGGTAGGTGGGTGCAGAAAGGACATTGCACCCCCAGCCTCCCGGATCCCCCCGGATTACGAACCCCAGAGACTGCCGGTGGCCAGGGGTGTTGTGCAATCCCACTGTACATGTTTCAGTTCGGTCCTTACCCTTTCCGCCCCCCGGCCGGGTTTGTTATACAGAGGAAGCTTGTTAGGAGCCTCGACAAACAGACAGGAAACCAAGTCTTTCGCTCCGCGTACACATTGTCTGCCGGGGGCTAATTTTGAACAGAAAAAGACCTTATTTATTTCTTTTATTTATAAATCCTGAGCCTTGCGCTTTGAAGACAAGCACACGCTCTTGTTGGGCTAGGAAGTGTGCGGGAGAGGGCAAAAGAGCAGCCGTCGCGGCACAGAGCGGCCGTAGGAAAGCCTGGGTCTGCCACACACGGCAGGGTCACGGCAGGCTCAGACGCCGCGTGAGATGGCGTGGGGTGATGTCCATGGAGTAATGGCCAGCAGAGATGGTGCAAACACCGGGGCTCCAGCTCTGGCTGACAACTGCTCTTGGGGTGGAGACTCCACCAAAGACCTCATGGGCATCCCCTGGGTCAATGATGGTGAAGATGATGCCGGGCTGCAACACACATCACCCGCTGGGTGCTAAAGTCCCAGGCAGCTCCACGCCCCCATGGAGGCTTGGGTGATGGGGAAGCAGCGCCAGTGAGATTGGGTGGCCACTGCTCAGGTCCATGCCTGGAAGCATCACCGCTGGCCTTGGCCACCACCTCTGGAGAAGCCACTGAGGTCCCCACCAGCATCAGAGACACGGTGAGGGCTGCTTCACACCCACCCCACTGGCCCCCAGGGACTCTGGTGAGACCTTCAGGGAAGTCAGAGACTCCTTTTGGAGATTTTTTTTTTTTTGATTTTCCGTGTACCGGTGGGTATTTCCAGGGCAAGGTAGTGTGATACGGGCAGGGAGATATTAGTCACTGCAGCAGACTTTAAAAAGTGAAAACATGAAGTCGAAAGCTACCGAACCTGCGGCAACTTCCCAAATCCCATCCGAAAAGTAGAAAAACTCACCTAAAAAGGCACAAAAAAAGTAAAAGTTCCAGCATTGCTTTTTTTGGGGGTTGGGTTTTTTTTGTTGTTGTTGCTGTTGTTTTTGGAGAAACATCATGCTTTATTCCGAGAAAGGGGAAGCACTGGTGCCATCGGCTCTGTGGGGCTGTGCATCTCCCGTGGGCGCCCCTTCGGGAGACCAAGATGGGGGGGTGAGCCCCAGCACCCCGGGTTGCATCAGGGCTTGGGCAATGCAACAGCGATGCTGAGGTTTCTGTGGCAGGGCCAGGAGGTGCAGGATGAGACATGCGGGTGATACCAAAGAGGAGAAGCCTCCCCTTATCATCACCCTCTGCCCCATTAGGGCTCTGCATAGATGGGTTGGGGCACAGGGCTGCTCCATCGCTCCCCCCTTCTACATAGCCACATCCCACAGGCGAGCTCAGTCTCAGCTGTACCCAAAAAGACACACCGGCCATAGCGGCTCTTTTCTTTATTTAACCCTCCCCGACCCCAGGATCGAGGAGCCACTTCCACATTCTCTGCCGGCCACGGCCAAAAAGCCCTGGAGCCGTTTCTGCTCCTCCTGCCCGGCTGGTCTCGCTTGCAGATGCTCAAACCACACGCGCCTTCGCCCAGCCTGGCCTGTCGCAGATGGACACGGCTAAAAATACGTAAAAATGCTGCCTGGCCGCAGGCGTCCTGCGAGGGTCTCACAGCCAGAGCAGCTGGGACTGAGAGGACGGGCTAAAAATAGGGGTGCGGTGCGAGTTTCAGAAGATCCCGAAACATAAGGCGAAACTCGGTCCGGGTTAACGGAAGAGCTGAGCATGTCAAAGGGCTTATTTCTGCTCGGGGAGGCTCAGCAGGAGAAACGTGGGAGCCTGGTAGCTCTAGTGTGGGGAGTTAGTGGGGCATCACCATCACCTCTGTGCGTTACCCATGTTTGCTCTTTGGGGCTCGCCACCCAGGCAAGGGGCCGCTTTCCTGGGGACCAGAGGTGCTAAACCCGTGCTGTACCCACAAATTTTCTTTTGGGGATGAAAACCTGGGGATTTGGCCCCCTCACCTCTTGTAGCACATCTGGGCTTGCATCCAGCCCAGCACCCCCCTGTAATTGCACACACCCCTGACAGCATCCGTGCAAATTGGTTGAGCACCATCCTGCCCCGAGAGGATGCTCGGGCCCTCCTGCCTTTGGGGCAGGAGAAAATCTCCCTCTGACGTTTCCAGCCACGAACCACAAGCTAGTGGCCATGCCAGAAGGTGTGCAGTCCTGTCCAAGTCCCCTCGACCCACCACCAAGCCCAGGGGAAGCCATCGTGGCTCCGTCCCTCCCACCTTGCACAACTCGCCGGTCCTTCTCCTTCCTCGCGCTGGGTGAAATCAGAGCTGTTATTTCAAAGAGCAGCTTGTGATTTATCGCTGTAATCTCAACCACAAGTTGAGCTGGCAGTAGTTAGGGGAGCCACGAGGAGTAAGCGAAGGGTTAGCTATTAATTTCTGCATCCTCTATGCTCTTGAGGTTTTTATTTCTTCAAGACAGAGCAAGGAAATATGGGTTTCTGCTGAGTAAAGAGGAGAAAATGAAAAGGAGAAAAAAATTGCCCGGGATTTATGCTGAAGTAGCTCGTGTTGGGCCATTTCTTTGCATACTGTTAAAAAAAAAAAAAAGCAGCTTTCTGAACTTTGAAAGCTGAGGTCATTGCAGAAACCAGAGGCACCAGCCCTTTCTCAGCAAGGACAACACCACGGGAAGGAGAGTGGAGTTGTGCCGGTGGGTCCACGAGCAGAATTGAGTAGGGTTTCTTCTCTCTTTCCCCCTTTCTGCTTCTCCATAAGTCACTTTTACGGCTCTCAGCAGCCGTTCTGGAAAGCGCAGCTTTGCGCTGATGTTAATGAGTCTTTAAATCAAAGGGGCAGCTGAAGGCTTGCGTTGGCCAAACCGCACATTGTGTCTCCTTCCAGAAAGGGCTGGGCTGGGGCTGCACAGCGCAGGGCGTCAGAGATGCAGAAAACTCCCAAACACTGACCGCCTGTGAAGCAACAGCATTTTCATCTTTATTATCTGATTTTTTTCTTATTTTGATCTCTATTTATCTACGATTCTATGGTTTGTTTAAGGCTTTAAATTCTATTTTCCCCAGCTTTACCTTGCTTTGAAGGACCTGGAAGCATACTTTTTGCTAAATATCAGCGAGATGCGCATTATCTCATGTAATTTCAGACTCTGAAGATCTAATAAACGCCCCAAATTTCCCAACACTGAAGCCTGGTAGAGCCCTTTGCATCCGGGATTCTGAGCTCCTGATGTGCTCAGAAAAACATCAGTTTTTTACTTCTTTTCCTTGCTTTGCAGAAGAAAAGGCTATTTTCCAGGTTTGCTGCAGACCACGGAGGAGACAGACAGTATTTTAACCCAGTCTGAGGAAATGACAAAGCATTAACTCCCCTGCAACGTACTGGAATAGTTTTCATTAAATACAATCTTTGCAAGAACCCCGCAGTTATTTTCCAAGCCAAAAAAAAAAAAAAAAAAAAAGTTTTTTTTTTTTTGGNTGTTCTTTCTTGGCCTTTCTGGTTTGCTAATCTACTTTGACATTTATTAGCAATTATTTATTTCCTTCCCCGTTGGCTGTTTATGGTGCAATTTTTCAACAAAATAGGCATTACTCAATAATAACCTCTGCAAAAAGGCAATTAGGAAATGTGAAGTGTGTTGCAGGGATGGCTTACAGAGATTGTGGGCCTTTTCCCATGTACAAAATCTCATTTTCTGGCTCAGATGGAGCTGAAGATGCTGCCCTGGGCAGCAGAGCCTGGCCAGGATCCGGGTCCGGAGCACCACAGCCTTCGCCTTATCCTTCCTGCGAAGGATCCAGGGGTTTGTCCCTGCTTTTTGCAGCCTTTGCAAGGGGCAGCGAGCTGAGAAACACGTATTTAGGGAGACCCGCTTTCGCCGTCTCCTGGGTAATAATTTTCTTTCTTCCCTTTGGGTTTTGGTGGTGAGGAAGATCTGTAAGAAAACAGGATTCTTGTTCCTTAATGAAAACTCTCCGTGCCAAAAGGCTCCCACGAGTTCCCATAAAGCCGCAAGGTAGTGCAAAACCGAAAAAACAAATAAATTAAAAAATAGCTCAACCTTTCGGTGCGGCATCTCGGGAGCATTTCCCCATTCCCCCCCTCCGCGGGGAGAGCTCTATGCCGGCCTCCTGCCCTGCAAAATCCCCCCCGAGAGCGGCGGCTTTCCCGAGAAAGGGCTTCACCGCGGGTTCTTGCATGCAAGAAGCCACAGCAGGGGAAAGAAAAAGCTTTGCGTTGAAATAACGGAGCTTGTAAGAAAATAAAGCCCTTTTCTAGGTACGCTTGCACGCAGAGTCTTGTACCCATCACCCTGCATCCTTCCTGGTGGGTGCTGATGGGGAGTTGGGGCACGATGCTGGGTGCTGGTGGCGGGGGGGTTGGGCACAATGTTGGCCCCTTTCTCATCCCACCCAGCTGGGGATTAATAGCAAAAACCATCCCAGAAATCGCCGGGGCTGGGTGACGGCAGGAAACACGCTAGAGAGGGGTGAGAGAACAGCGAGTGCTGCTCGAAGGCGGGGGACAGCCCAGTCCTGGTTCTGCTTGGCTGGAGCTATGACCTAAAATAATCAGCCTCGTTGCAGTACTTTTGCTGGTTAGGGCAACTTAATTTTCATTTTCCGACCGGTTTCCCGGCCAGGACACAGGCAGGGGGCAGGCGGTGGCGAGGGCACGGGGTTATTCGGCACCAAGTGCCGCTGAGCTGCGATTTGGGTTGGCTTTGCCGGGTCTTTTCGCCTCGCCCGCGGCATCGGGGGGAGGGAGGCGTGAGAGCGTGGCGAAGGGGAGATGCAGCCAGAGGAGCATCAGGAGCAGTGCCGCTCCCTGTTGCGGGGCTGCGGTAGAGTGCAAAATCCCATGGATGGTGTGGGGTCCCCGCCAGGGTGTCCGTCTGTCTGTCCAGAGCAGCTCCCCGATGCTGGTTTCAGCAGAGCCAGCCCGGGGCCGAAGCTGGACGCTGTTATGTCATGTCTGCCCACGGCTCTGGCAGACCCATGAGAATCGGAGACTGCGCATCGCGCTGCTCGCTCAGCGATGGTCATTTTGCACCATCGCGGTCTGTCTGTTGGTCTTGCCGTAGGACCCGGACTGCTGTGCAGCGGGACAGTATATCCAGCAATAGCACAGTATCATTTATATAATAAACGCCCCTGTAGGTTATAATAAACTTGTTAAATCATCTGCGCTCTAATAGGCAATATACATAAACCTTCCACAGACACCAAACACTCCTTGAGACAAGATTAAGCTCACCAATAACAAATCCAGCAGAGTTTCATCTATTTATATGAACCATTAAGGCATATGGACAATCCACCGCGCATTTCTTTACGTCTGCCATGAATCGCGTATTCCCCAGTGCTGTGCACTTACGAAGCCGAACCGCTCCCTCTGCTTATATTCAATATTTCCTCTGCACTTCAAGGGGCTGGAAACATTTCTCTTTGTGGATTCTTTTAAATTCCACCCCCAAAACAACTCTCTGGCTCATTGAAAGCGTGAATGTTTGTATCGAGAATCCTATACGGAGCCTGGGAATTATTTTACAGCTACAAACTTTTCTCACGTCCTATCAAAATTCAAATGTCCCAATGCTACTAAAAAAGTGAAGATAAAAGTGGCTTGTTCAGTGTACGGATTTCTTTTCAGCTGCTTATTCTTAGTAGTTGCCATTGAAAAACACGCTTTTCCATTTGTAATAAATAGAACAGCATGGCTCGCAAAAAGAAAAGATGACTTGTAAGAAAACAAAGGCAATCCCTGAAATTAGGAGTTTCGAATACTTCTGGAAAATGTGCGTGAGGATCATGGGGGAAAAAAAATCTCACTAGAAATAAAAACCGCAGCCTGGAAAGTGAACAGTGGAAATATTCTTACGTACGAACAGGAAGAATCCAAAGCCATTGAAAACCATTACAGTCAGCGTTAATTAGGGCTGATTGACTAAAAACAGAGGCCGACATAAGCTGGGCTCCGCTCACAGGGCTGCTCAGAGCCTGTATTGAGTCACTGTGAAAACCACGTGCTGAGTTGTTAGAGGGAAAAAAAATTAATATATATATATATCTATATGAGCAGGTGGGATTTTCCATGGCCCTGAGTGATGGAGGAACCTGGCATCGGGCGTCAGCCCCAATTAACGGAGACGGTGCCGCCTGCTCCCCGGCACCAGCCCCTTTTTGCAGCCTGGGAGAGCGATGCTGGATGCTCTCCAGGGTGGGAACGAGTGAGACCTCATGTCCCTGCCAGGGATGCGCATCCCTGAAAATTCAAAGGCAGGAACACGGATGGAGAAGCTGAACTCCCCGTGGAGCCCATGTCCTCAAAAGGTGGAAAACAGGGAAGATGGAAGCCCTCCTCCCCCATCCCGCTGGAGGCAGAGCTCCCATGGCCAGATCCAGCCTTGCCGGCAGTGCGTTGATTGCAGCCGGGAGCCTTGAGGTGCTCCTATCTCCAGAGAAAGTTTTAGGGACATGAAAAACCACTTCCCCAAAATCCTCCCTGCTGTTTCACCATTGGAAGGGCTGAAGGCCCTGCAAAAAATACACAGGCGCACTGCGTGTTACCGGGGGGAAAGGCGGCGAAAGCGGAGCCGAAGCCGGGAGAAGGAGAGCTCTCTGCAGCCTGAGATGCAGCTCTGCTCAGCTTTCGGAGCGCGCTTTCTGCCCACTCAGAGGATGGAGAGACCTGAGGACTCAGTACCACCCCGGCTCTGCAAGGAGGGACTGGTCCCCCAAGACCCATCTCCCTGCCCCTTGCTCCAAACCATGAAACTTATGATTTCATGACTTTTCCCTGTTTTTTTTTTTTTTGCTGTGTTAAATTCCTATGGGTTTGACAACCTTGCTAGCGAGATAAGTGCATGATCCTGGCTGGGGGTCGTGGTATCTGCTGCCTTCTGCGGTGACAGGAGCGGAGCTGGACCATGCACTGTGCAAGAACACCTCCATCATCGGCTCCTGTGGCTCAATTTGGAGCTGGGAGATGGAGAAAAAAAGCCCCCCCCACCTCGCTGCAGGTTTTTTTGCATGGTTCGGGGCTGGTTTGGCTCTGTCCCCGGCTCTCTCCCTCCTCCCCACGCATATCGATCCCCTTCCCCACGTGCTCCAGCCGTAAATGTAAAATATGGCACGCTCAGAGTCTCGCTATTATTCAACATTCTGTTTCTTATATAACCGAGCCCGATGGTTTTGCTCTTTTGACTCACCGGTGCTCCCTCCGCGGAGGGTTTGCAGCAGGAACTGCGCTGTGAATCAATACGGTTAATTCAGAAACTAGTAACTGGCATGAATAATTTGAAATATTCTCTGGAGTGGGCTGGTTTGCACCTATGTCCGTAGCGGACAGACTCGGGTCCATTCTCTGCGGAGGGCTTTCAGTGCACTGCCGAGGGGATGCTTCCCTCTTTTGTTTTTTTGTTTTTTTTTTTTTCCCCTTAGATAAACAGATTTTTGGTACTAAAATCCACTCCTTGCTCCTGGGAGCTGGCAGGAGAGGTGAGGGGAACAGGACCCATCGCTGCCCGCTGGCTCCGGCAGCCTCGGAGAAAGCATCTGAGCGCGCATCCGAGCTCGGCAGCTCGGAACAGAGCACAGTGGGGAATTGCTGCCGCAGACCCTTCCCAATGAGCTGCCTAATTGACTGTTTAATGACCTGTTTTACAGCGATGCCTCTAACTGTCCTGGCACTGGGTTTTAAAGCTCTTCTATGCTAGCCTGGCTCTGGGTACGTTCCTGGGAGCAAGGAGGAGGGCACATGGGTGCTGTCCCTTCTGCCCCCATCTTGGTGTCCCCTACCGCAGCTACGTGGCCACCCTGTAATCCCCGGGGCCAAGAATGGATGACTTTGGCTGGGTGGCCGTGTCCACACGTGCGCAAAAGCAGGACTGCAGCTCGCTTCCCTGGCCGAGCCCTCGAGCAAACCCGATCCCACGTATAAATGATGGTTCATTGTGTCCAAACGACAGGGGAGTTTGGACTCAGCCATGATGCGGCAGATAAAAGCTAAAGGAGACCCAGCTGCCGGGTGGGAAAGCTTCACCTTTATGCATGACCCTGCCCTTCATGCCAGGCGCGTTCAAGGGATGCCCCCTAGAAAGGAGATCCCCGTTCTCTGCCTGTGCACAGCTTTTTGGGGTCCTGGAGCTGGAGTGGCTCCCTGGCACAGCTGCCAAGGTAGCTGGTAGAGGAACAGAGAGTGCTTCATATTTAGGAAGTTAAAGGGGGACTGAGTTCCCTAAAGGGATGGACCAAGAGCGAGAAGGATGGCAAATAGGCGAAAGCACCCAGCTGCTGGAGCCAGAGGGACCTCTGTCCCCACTGTCCCTGCTGTCCCGCGGTGTGGGGGAGGACACCCGGAGCTCCCAGCGCCCAACTTCGCTGCGCCCAGGTCACACCGAGCCACATGATCTGCGGGGTCGGAGCAGCAACAACAACAGGAACAATCTGTGGGAGAGGAACTTAGGATGAGCCCAACTTCTCTAAAAGTAAAAAAAGACCCTGGCGGCCGCAAAAGGCATCAACTTGCACGTCCTCTCCTCCCGCCGCTGCTGCTGCCTCGCAGCCCTGACGGTTGGAAGCCGGCGTTGTCCCAGCGTTGTGCAATACCCTTTCTGTGCACTTGGCATCGGCTGGCCCTGCCGCTCGCCTGACCTCCCAGAAAAGGAAACACAGCCCCACCGATACGTGAAGGTCCTTTGCAAGAGAGCAAACGGCTCCGCTCAGCCTCTGTCCTGCTCGGGGGCTTCACCTGGGTGATGCTCCCATGAAAGGAGTGAGTGAGGCTGCAAAAAGCCACCCTGAATCCCATTAAAGAGCATCAGGGAAGGGAATTGTAAGGAGTACCTCCGCTTCCTACCAAAGGATGCTCATGCAGCTGTCATGGTTTCATCTGGGATGGAGTTAACTTTCTTGCTAGCAGCTGGTGTAGTGCTGTCTTTTGGGTTTGGGGTGAGAAACAGTGATGACAGGACACTAATGGTTTTGGTTGTTGCTCGGCAGTCAAGGCCTTTCCGGCTCCTCATACCACCCCGCCAGCGAGGAGGCTGGGGGGACACAAGAAGCTGGGAAGGGACACAGCCGGGACAGTTGACCCCAACTGACCAAAGGGCTATTCCATACCATGTGACATCATGCTGGGTATATAAACTGGGGGAAGAAGGAGGAAGGTGGGATGTTCAGAGTGATGGCGGTTGTCTTCCCAGGCCACCGTGAAGCATAATGGAGCCCTGCTGTCCTGGGGATGGCTGAACACCTGCCTGATGGTGGGAAGCAGTGAATGAATTCCTTGTTTTGCTTTGCTTGTGCTTCTGCTTTACTTATTAAACTGTCTTTATCTCAACCCACGAGCTTTTCCCTCACTTTTACTCTTCCAATTCTCTCCCCCATCCCACCGAGGGGGCAGTGAGCGAGCGGCTGCCTGGTCCTAGTTGCTGGCTGGGGTTAAAGCACACAGCAACTCAAAACAGAAGCAAGGCCAATTAATTCGAAGTCAAACAGATTTTCAGCATCTTGCTGGATAGTCACTCACTAAGCACAGTTACACCAAGGTGCGTGTCAGTTTTTGGTGTCCTATTCCCATCAGTTTCTTCTTTTTCCCTGCATTTATTGGCATTTCCACTTGCTGACCCGGGCCAGCTGAGAGGAGGACATGTCCCTGGTGCACCACAGTTTTTGCAGCAGCTCTCTGCATGTGCCCTGAAGTAAGGCGTTTAGACAAGGATATTTTAAAGCCTGTTTTTGGCTTGAGGAGACACTAGCTCTGTGTGAAACCTTCCAAATGGCAGAAAAAGACCCACTGAAAATGAAGGTGAAGCTTGTTGGATGACCCCACTCCGGACCAGTCGATAGAAAGGCACATCTTGCACACAAGCCTATCTCCAAACCAGACCTGGTGGCACCCTCCAGGAGATGGGTCAGATGCTCTGACTATCGGGCACATCTAGTGATGCTTGTGGTTTCTTTCATGGGTTACGAGCTAAGAAAAAATATCAACCCATGTAGAAAACCTTGCTTCAACCATATCCTTTGGCCACCATGCCTGCAAGGCTGTGATAGAAACCATGCAGTTGTGTGACATCTTCTCCTAGTCTGGAGGAAAATGTTTTTCTGATTGGAGAGAGGGGATGAACAGGGGAAAATCTCATCTTAAATTCTAGGTACTTCTGGCTGCTGGAAAATTGTTCTTTACTGCTAAGGCAAACTGATGAGACCAATGAGAAGGAAAACTCAAAAGATGATGAGATTTATAACTGTAGCCCATGGCCACTTGCAAGGCAGCTGTGACTTATGTGCTTCAACACTTTTTCTAGCGAGTCACTTAAAAGAACCAGGAGTTGAGGTTCCAGGAATTTTGTTGTTTGTTTTTTTTTTTTTAACTAGTTGGAAAGGAGGAAGAAACAGACAGAGACGCTGCTTCTGAACTAAAAATACTGTTTAGAGAAGGACATCTGCAGTGCAGCTTTGAGAGTGAACGTCCACAGTGTTTGGGCTGTTCTCCTTCAAATGCCACCTCCTGACGTTGGGAGAGGTATGAATACTGGAAAGGAAACTGAAAGATCGCAGATGTCCATTTCTTCCTTTAGAAATATTCATTCACCTGAAGGGGTTGCAATGAAATGGACAGGAAACCTCATTTCCAACCTGCGGTGCAGGGACAAGGACACCCCCAAGCTGGCCTTCCCAGTTTGGGATCCCCATGCAGTGGATCTGGACTGGTCCCATCTGCTGGAGGCTTTTTGGGGACGTGGGAGTTGCCGAGAAGTCTGACAAGCCATTCATAAAACTTCTGGGAGAGTATTTGTGAAAGCCAAGCACATTCCACCCCCCTGCCTCCCCCCCCAGCATCAAATAAGTGACCTTTGTCTTATCTTCTATTTTCACTTTCGAGCTCTTGCCTTGCAGAGGTCAAGCAGTTTAAAAAGCTCGGCAGAATTAAAGAGGCAAGATTATTTTATCTTTCTGGCTACCGCGTCATCTTGCTTTTGCCAGGGTCAGTCATTTTGCAAAAAATCAAAATGTACCAAAATGCCACAAGTTAGACCCCAGAGAACCCAGGAAACTTGTGTTAAAAAACACAGCCTTTGTAAAAATACCCTTTTGTGTCTCTCCATTCAGAGAGTCTTTGCAGTTCTTGTTTTTCAAAAAAAGGAAGAACGATTCTGATGTAACGACAGGACTCCAGGAGCTGGAGATTTACGGGGCAAAAAAATAACAAGTATTGTACAACTCATCATAAAGCGGTGAAAAACCACCTGCGCTTCCCTCTGGTCTTGTTAAACCATCTCTGCAATAAAGTACCATCACTTTGCTTCTTGAATATGGTTTGTTTTATAAGATTATACCCCTCCGGGGCAAGGACTGTGCAAGTCAGGCCATAAACCTCCATCAGCTATAGCGTGTCGCTCTTATTTAACCCCTGATTATTTAACCCCTATAGTAGGACGTGGTATCCCTTATCAGGGCTCATTGGAACATCCCCTGCCCTGTGCAATGATAGCAGCAAACCCCCGATCTGGAGTTAAACATTAATGAGCTGTCACCACGCTGGATTACCAGAAGTCTGTTGAGCTAAGGTCATCCTTAAGGATGAATGATGAGGTTTATTTTAAATATCCCTGGGATATGGTGGGTCAAGGCTCAGAAGGAAGACTTGTGTGGGCGTCACCAGTCCCTAGCGTGGTTGAGGTCTCTCTTGGCTAATGTTAAGTCTTCATCAGATGTCTTGCTTCAGTCTTGTGGTCCAGCGGCTGCTTCCCTCCAGATGTTTAAAGGAAAAAAGCAAGAGAGGTGGGGGAAGGCTCGGTTTCTGAAAGCCCTTTCAGTGCTGCTTTTATTACTGTTAATGGGATAGCACATGGTATTCTTGTCGTTCATGTGAACCTCTTCAGATGGTGGCTTCAGCTGAAGGGGCGTGTGGCAGTGAGCTCCCCCGTCTAATTACCTCTGTCAACTGAAACTGCTGCCCTTTGAGGGGGAGGGTAATTTCCCATCTATTCCTTTCATCTAATGGTTCCTCGTGCTTGGAGTACAAGCCGTGAAAACAGCTCTTAATCTACCTCCTGCCTCCCACCAATTATTTAATACCTGTATTTTATTCCTTCTCATTTGTCTTTCTAACTATCCTAATTTTTCCAGTTTCTCTCATCAGCGTTTTCCCCAGCTCTTTATTGTTTTCTGATTGCTGTAATTCTGCAATATCTTTTGGCACTAAAGCACAGCTCCCCAGAGGAAGAGGCTCATGAATTTATACAGCGACATTACGCAGGCTTCTCAGATGAGTCTTGGGGCAGATTCGGATGCCCAGAAATGCTCTTTCTGTTCCTACCTCTCCTGTCGCTGCACCCCTTTAAGGAGCAGATACGCCAAAATTAGAAAATAGAAATTGCACAAGTGGTCGTACTCTTGGTATAAAGAGGCATGAAAGTCTGGGTCAAGGTTTTTGGACACTAAGTGCTTGGTCTCCTCCATCCTTCCCCACTGTCTGCACCTCTGACTCGGCACGCCATTTCTCTCTTCATTTGTCAAGACAAGAGTTTCAGCCGGGGAGGAAATTTTCCCCATGGTACTAATTTCTTCTTCTTCTTGCAACTGAAGCACATTTAAGAATTTGTTCCTGAAACTTCCCATGTTCTAATTTTACATGTCGGGGCTGTCAGAAGCAGCAGACAAGAGAAACGAGATCTCCTCCGCAGCTTTGGAGTGACTGTGCTGCCTTAGAAGCGGTGATGAAACTCAGAGGCTGTTCCCCTGTTCATTAATACCAAATTTCCTACCTCGGCTCCAGGGTTTTTACGTGACAAAGACTCAAACTGGGCCCAACATGACGTTGCTAAATCCTCTTCAAGTGACACTACCTCTTTTTTTCTCACTTGGCAGAGGAATCTGCCTTCTAACCAAACGCTTGAATGCATTCATGTCAGGAAAGGAGTTTTAAATATCATCACTATGAGGAAATACATTGAGGTGCTGGGAAAAGACATGTTCCCTGGGAGCTTATTTATCTTACAGAGCTGCTTCAGACTCAGGATCGGGTGAGACAGGAGCCAAACGTTGCTCTAAGGTTGCTTCAAGCAACCTTTTTTTTCCCTCTTCCAGTAATTTGTTTCTCTTTCCATCTGAAAGTGGAATTAAAAGAGTCACAAATTATGATGAGAGATTCCGCTTGTGGAATATTCTGCTTTTTTTTAAGGCCAAGAGCATGCAGCTGCACGGTAAGTACCGGTGGGTGGATTGAGTTGTATGCATCCGTGTCAGGATCTGGTGGAGTTGCACTGATCAGAGATCAGGGTTTGGGTATCTGATTCTTCATGATGGCTTCTGCTAGCTCATCCCACTTGAAAACACCCAATAATTGCAAATTGTGTTGCTGGTGAGAACAAAAGCTAGTGCTCCCTAAAGGTCCCCCAGGAAGGATGCTCATGGTCAGAGTGGGAAAGTGGTTTCCTTTATGGCTTGTTAGTTATCTGCCTCCTCTCGAGGGCAGGGTAAGATGAGCAGAGACTAATGTGTGATTACTTGGTTGGGAACCAGGAGGGGCTCAGAAAAAAACCATCTGAAGATCCAAACATCTTCAGTTCTGGGAAGGTTTGGTGGTGAGGTTTGACCTCTGTTGTATGTCAGCCAGGATCTGCAGTGTGACTTTGCAAACGAACCTCAGATCAGGGTTTGATCATGAATTGATCAATGTGGGCTTGAGGTGTTGCAGTCCCAAGGGCTTTGAGGCTGAGGTCTGTAAATGTCATCTACTACCCACAAACAGAAATCAGTGTCCATCTGCTCCCATAATTATGGCTGGGAGGAGGAAGACCTTTCCTCAGTCGGACTGGGGTTTCTCTGTTAGCATATTTCTCCCATGTTGGTTGAACAACAAGAGCAACATGGGTCCAACTCAAGGCGAAGCCTTGGAAGTCTTCCCAGAACCACAACCAGTATCAGTCACGGTGCCCAATACTGTTTTCTGAGCCCCAGTTTGTTGGTTATCATTGATACAGGTGGTCAGGGTGTCTGATAGCACATCCACTGATGCTCTCCATGGCTCATTGTCTCAGATGCCTGCTGTGACTCTGTTTTTTTGAGCCCACAAGTGTCATTGCCTTCTGCCTGATGAGTTTTTCCCCTTTTCTGGCCCTGTGGTGCGTTGACGGGAGCAGGTCATGGGACAACCTGCCACGTGGAACCAACTGACTGCATCTTGGTGCGGTTTGTTCTCACCTTTTTTTTTCCTCAGAGAGGCCAGATGATGACCATAAAAGGGAATAACGGAATATTGGGTGAGGAGCCCTTCCCCGATTGGCTGAGTGCCGATTCACGATGGTTTCAGGGGAAATAACCAGGTCGGAGTAATTTTTGGGCCGAGAATAAAAACAATGCAACAAAACCATGTGGTTCACCATTGAAACCAAGGCAGGACTTTCGGTGTCGGTGCCTCCCGTTGTTCTTGGTTCCACCTGCGTGAAACTGCAGCAGGGCCCTCACTTCCGCGTGGGCACAGCAGCTCAGCCGCACAGAGCTCCTGGTTCCCATAAAACATCTCTGCAGCCACGACCAGCTGATGCCACCTAAGGTAACATCTCCTGGAGGTGAACTGAAAGGATCTGGTGGCCAGGTTGGCCAGGAACCAGAACTGCAACCACCTCCTGTCAACCCATAAAACATCTCTGCAGCCATGACCAGCTGGTGCCACCTAGGGTAATGTCTCCTGGAGGTGAACTGGAAGGATCTGGTGGCCAGGTTGGCCAGGAACCAGAACTGCAACCACCTCCTGTCAACCTGGTGGCCTTCTGAGTTGGGAGAGCCCAAGCACCAGCTTCTTGTGGTTGAATATCTGTCTGAAAACCAGCCGAACAAAGTCCCTTCATGCCTGAACATCTCTTCCACCCAACCCTCATTAGACCGTTTGCATGGTTAAAAACAAGATTTTAATCTCCTGAGACACACACCTAAAATGTGCCACCAGCACTGAATTACAACATTTAATAAATACAATAAAAAAGGCTGAGAGGGTTTCCTGGAAACTTTGGCAGCCTTGCGTTGGGAGCAGATGTTGGCGGCAAGCAAAGTTCTCGTGAGCTGTAAAGGCATTTTCCTGTTTAATGATTAGCCTGAGAAATCTGTCGGCTGAATTAAGGTATTTGTGCACAGGAGCACGGAGAGCTGAGGTATCAGCTTCACCCCTTCTGGGAAGGCCGCGCCCATGTAAATTCTTCACTCGTTGCCTTCATCCAATAAGAACAAGATGGTTTTATGGTTAATGCTGTTCTTGGAGTCGGAAATGGCCTCTCGACACCTAGCCGATGGCGATCTTCTGCCTTGCCTTGTGTGCTCAGGGTGGCAGCGGGGCCATCTGCAACGAGGAGTGTCTCATCTGGAAGATGAGCTCAACCGCCTGCAGAATGAGACAGCAGCCTGGCTGCCACACTGGAGGATGTTTGCATTAACCACCTCCCAGAAGAAGTGGCTCTGGCAGCCTTTGGTTTCTTCCCTAAACTGAAATGGGGTGTTGGTCCCCCCCTCACTGGTGGCTGCTGGCACTATCAGGTTGATCACCTGCTCCTTTGGCGAATTCATCCAAGTCCGAGGGAGATGCGCCTTGCAGGTGGCTGCGCAGACACCACAGCCTGCTCTGTTTATCCCTTTCTTCAACTTTCCTCCCCACCCCTCCTTGCATCCACCCTTCCCTCCCAGTCTCCCCCCTTTCCCCTGGGATCCCCTTTCGGATAAGCACTGGTGAAATTGGAGACGGTCCTGCACCATCACCCAACCTCTCCATCAGGCCCCTTCCTCTGCTCTTGCCCCGATCCCGAGTACCTTGTGCTCTCCCGCGGTAGCAGTGCCCTGGTTCTCCTTGCTCCACCGCCCGCTACAATTCCACTCCCCGTTACCACTGCAGCTATTTCTTCAGCAGCGACCGCAGCGGCGAGCCCCGGGACCTATCGCAGCATCGCAAGCCATGGTGCTTGGCCCCACAAAACCAGAGGGGAACCACAGCATCTTACTCATTGGCACCGGAGTGATGCTACCCCATCGCCTCCTTCCCGGTGGGCAGTGGTTTGGGGAGAGGGGGAAGAGGTGGCCGTGCTCATTTCAGGGCAGAGTGCCTGCTCCGGGAGGGGGGTTGGTCTCCTCCGTGGCCATCAGCCCAACATCTCCAAAACCAGCCTGGGCTGCAAGAGCCAAGGTCTGGGCAAAGCATCTTTTGCAAGACCGGGATGAAGATGGTGTTTGAAGGTTTGTTATCAGTGTGGTTCAGGGTAACGCTGGTGGTAAAGTGGCTCTGAAAACTGCAGCGGGAACCTGCGTAGAGCCAACCCAACCAAAGGTCTGTGTGGTGGTTTGCTGCTTGCTGCAGTTTAGTACGTAGACTTGAATCATCAGGTCTTTGGGCCTAAACTATGCGGTTCTGCAGTATACATGAAAAAACTCGCTGGAAGTACAGCTTAAGTACTCTGGGTATTTCAGGTGTACCCTTGTCCTCATAATACCTCCCTGGGGCAGAGTCGTGGTGATGTCCCTATTGCACAGATGGCAAACGGAGGCCGGGGGACACAGAATGATTTACCCGAGGCTGCAGAGGAAGCCTGCGGCAGAAGCACATTGAATCTGCCTCCAGCTCCCACCCCAAGCAGGCTCTAGTCTCCCAGACCACAGGTTTCCTCTCCAGCCCTTAGGCCCTAACCCCAAACCAGCCTGCAGAGAGCAAGAGGGAATTGCATAAACGCCTCGGCTGTATTTCGGAGAAACCTCCCCCAAGTATCGCCTGGGTGCCCCCGGGATGCTGGCACGCCCGAGTCCCGGGGACAGCCCAGATCCTGTGCAAGGGACACCCGGCCCTGCTCAAAGCGACCAGGGAGAGTAAACTAGAAGCTTTTAAGGATAATTCAGACCCTTCAAAGGCGGTATCCCTTATCGAAGGGCCACTTTTCCCCAGCAGGATGGGGACGCTGCCACCGTGCCGGCCCGCACGCTGCGCAGCATCTGCGGACAGGTGATAAAGCCGAGCAAGATGCAGCAGGGCAAACTACAACAGGCAAATGAGCATTGAAAAAAATAACAATTAAAATAATAATAAAAAAAGGCTTTAACTACATGGCAGCTCGGTTGAGACCCTGTTCCTGTATTTGCTTAGCTGAGGGCTATCTTTACAAGTCCTTGCTACCAGATGTTCCTATATTTGCATGTGGGGTGAAGGGAAGGGATGCTCAGCGGGTCCCAGGGGTGCTGCCTCGGCGCTGCAGCCGGATGGCGATTGCCACCCAGTGGCTGTGCGCGCCGCGCTGCCTTTCCGCCTTGCAAACTCCCTAAAAATAAAGCGGCGCTTCTGCAAGCGCAGACCTTTTGGCAGCTGAAGCTGTTGCTTTTCTCTTCATTAGCGATGCCAAAGCCTGCGGCACAGTCCTCCTGTGCTCGGAGCACTCCTGTTTCACAGCCAGGGTGGTTCAACTGCGTATGGGAGATGCAAAACAGCCTTTTTTTTTTTTTAGTGCAAGTCACTGCTGCTGCTGAGCAGCTGGGTTAGCTCTGCCTGGTACTCAAAGAAGCCCTGTGCACCTCTGGCACAGCAGAGAAAACCTTTCTGATACACATCGGTCCATATGCTGAACAAGGCACTGCCCCAAGGCTGGCAGACCCCATCCTCAAACCCTTCGCCAGAGGGACCCGGGGGAAACACGCTTGCATCCCCACAGCCCTTTTTTTTTTTTTTTTTTTTTTCCNCCTCAGCTTGCTGCTCCTCAGCTCAGGTCATGGCAAAGAGCAAGTCTGGAGGTAATTTCTAAACCTGTGGTTGCTGCAAGTTTCCATCACAGAGAACACGGTCAGACACAGCCCAGCCACCAGGGTCCCGCGGGGACCTGAGCTTAGCGGGCTTTCTAGCTAATCCTTCCCAAACCAGGACCCATTTTCTGCTCTTACGTACTTTCTGCCTAGAGCATAAACAGCAAAACCCTCACAGCAATCACATTCCTGCACTCAAGCTCTCCTAGTGGTCTTTTCCAGCTGTATTTCATATTTTTGTATTAACATTACTTATAGAAAGCATAGTCAATACAGAGAATTGCTCCTCTTGCCTTCAGCAGTGCTTCCAACCCCCAAAACAAGCTTTCTTACCCTTATTTCTGTTACACAGCAAACAAACCTCACCTTTATATAGACACCTCCCCAACGTGCTCATTTGACCACGGTCCCTTTAAAATCAGCAGGGCGCACCCTGATATGGCTAATGAGACTAATTGGGAGCAGGGTGCTGGGGGGAAAGGAAGTGCTTTTGCTGTAGCATTTGTTTTTTATTTTTTTCTGGTGCTTCAGTGGTTGGAGCAGGTCGTGTACCTTGTAGGTGGTGTAACCTATCTGCTTGGGTCGTATGTCTTTGCTGAAGGGAGGTGAGAGGATTGAGTTACTTGGTTATTCCTTTTTTTTTTTTCTTGCTGCTGCTGTAGGCCAGCGTATTCCCCCAATTTGGTTTTAAATGCACGCTGCATCCCTTGGAAATGCTTTGAGAAGGCTGTTCCTAAGCTAGAGCTGTCTGAGCCTGGGGAGAGCGGTATCAGAGTTAATGGCCGCTAGCAGTTTTTTTCTTTAAGTCTTGCTATTGAGCATAAATTACCTCATCCCAAAGCTGTAGGGAGATAACCATTTCTTCAGAAACCCTTCTGGTGAGCTTTGGCGATGGCTGGCAGGGATGCTGCAAGTGCTGCTCTCACTCTGCCTTTGGTTCCTCCCCATCATGGGGTGCGCGGGTGTCCCTCTCCTCTGCTCTGTTCCCTTCCTTGGGGGTTTTCTGCTTAGAAAAATCTCATTAGGGCTGCTATGCGAGGAGAGAAGTGCCTGTGTTCGCTGATAAATAACACTGCGGAGTGTTTGTGTCCCAGCAGCTGGTGGAGCTGGGTGTTGCATTCCCCGCTCCATCGCACAGGTAATGATGAACGGCCCATGAGGGCTGTGCAGCGACTACCTCAGGGCGCTGCTTCCCACTGACATCCTTCTTTGCCAAAGCGAACTTTGGAAAATGAGCGGGACTATTTATTTCTCAGAGGGAATTTGGGAGGACTTGGGTGTTCCGTGTGGGTTTGCGCTGGGTGTCCAGAGCCAGAAGACTCAGTTCTGCTCCAAGCCCCCAGACCAAACCCTGCCGTCAGCTGGGAAATACCAGTTCTGTGGGGGCTCTGAGCAAACCCCGGGGTAAGAAGAAATGATTTTCTTAATCACGCTCTTAAGGCACAGAGCTTAACCTCAAATCTCTTCTCAGCTGCCTGCTTGCAAGAATCACCTGGTGCTTTTGCAAAGATGAAAATCCCAGCGCTGGTTGTTCCAGCGCTAATTGCGGACTGGCTCCGAAGCTGCTGAGGCACCTGAAGGCACCACTGCAGAATTATTTCACGCACAAAGCCCTGTCCCCTGCAGCAGAGCCGATCCCCTTCTGCAGGGGAGCATTCGTGGGAACCGCTCGCCCGCTGCTAAACTTTCTCTCGGGGCAAAACTTCTTCCCTGTTGCTCCCTCATGTCAGCATTTAGTTTACGCTTGGTTCATCTGAAAAAAAAAAAAAAGTAAAAAAAAAAAAGTGGCAGCCTCCAAACCATTTCCTCTTTCTGCGAGACGCGCTGCTGAGCCAGGAGACCAACACAGCTTGTGGGGTTTGACAAACTCTGACTGTGCATCTCCTTCGGGTTGGGTTTAGTGGGGGTGAAATCAACCTTTTTTTTAATATATAATAGCCTGGGGCTGCTATAAATACTGCTGTGCTGAAAGGCAGAGCATCGGTGGGGAAGGTAGGAGCCTGTGGGTGCTCGGCTGTGCTGTGGGGGAGATCCACCCCGGGCTCTCCTGGGGGTCAGGGACCTTCCAGCAAACATCTCTTGTGGGCTTGGTTGTCCCAGGGGTGTGGAAGCTCTTTGGTGGCTCCAGAGGGAGCTCAGGGTAACTTGCACCGGCTGCAGGGCAGGTAGGACAAATCCCCGCTGCTCTGTCTGTTGCTTGGAGAGGTGAAGGTGAGGTTGTAGGAGAGTGGGACTTAGACCAGCTGATAGCTGCCTGCTGGTGTGCCTGGCTAAATCGGGACCAAAGCAGGCAAAGACTGGTCTGGGCATACACAAGTATCCACAGATAAACCTTGGTGGAGACCTTCATCTGGAGAAAGGTTAGATCTCACTGGGACCCAACCACGGGATGCAACCCATGTTTGATATGAAAGAGCTCCTTCATGAAACCTCTGTGCCAAAGCAAACACGCAGCAGCGCTTAAAGCAGCGAGTGAGTGAGTTGTAGCCGAAGCTGGGTGAAAAGAGGCAGAAAAGTGGAGGGAGAAGGTTATGAAGGTATCAAACTCAGCTTGGGTATGTATCTTAGGACATATCTTCCAAAAAAAGGCTGCCAAAAGCTTTTGGGGCACAGCGTTGGCTGAAAACAGGATGGACCAGGCACCTCAGATGATCTTTTCTGTCGCCTGTGCGTAGGAAGGCAGCCTTGCACGTTGCATGTAAGAGGGTAAGGATGTGGCATCCCAACCCCATCACTGGATTTTCTTCCTTGCAGGGACAATATCCCACTCTCAATCAACTGCTAGGAACAGTGCACACCTGATGCCAATCCCTGTAGTTGCTCCTTGCTCCAGGAGACATCTGAGCCTGGGAAGCAATCCGTGCTGCTCTGCTGGGAGCTGTGGGCAAGGTGCAAGCTCAGTGCAAGCTACGTGTTAAGCTTGCTAGGTTAGATACACGCATGATCCCTGCTAATGCAGCACAGGCATCCTCGGCCTGATGGGGCAAGACCTGGGATATGAGAAGTGGAGAAGAAGGTGTTGAGATGGAGAGAGCCCCAAAGGCTGTCCAGGCTCTCCAAGGGGCAGTTTGGGGCAGGGTCGGAGCTGGGGTGCTCCTCTCTGGCCACAGCAGGGAGGTAGCCTCGTGAGGCTAAAGCTAGCTTCCCAAAAACCCTGGAGGTCACACGGGAAAGCTGCAGTGGGAGGAAGTGAGCACAGCCGTGGGTTCGCATCAGAAGTCCTGGGCCATCCTTTCTCCCTGGGGACACAGCTCCTGCAGACTCTGGTGCTCCAGGGGCCGGGACGCCAAGCGGCTCAAGGAGCCAATCCTGCCAAAAATAACCTTCCTGAACAGACCAATGACTCTTTTTCTGGCTGGATCAACTCCCCAGGGCGGCTCAGAGCAGGCACAGGGTGGGAACGTGCTGCAGAAAGGCTCTGTTGCAGCCCAAATTCAACTGAAAGGCCTTAAACTGCCAAGAAACTGCATCTGAAGGAGCCGGCTTTCCTCTTTTGCTGAGTTTTGCTCCAAAAACCTCTTCTAGGTCCGTACATAGAGCTGGGTAGAGCCCAGCCACCTTTAGGTGGGAAGGCAAGGGGCTACACGCAGGCACAGAGCAAGCCCTGCTTTGGCTCATCTGCTCAAGTTCCTCTTGGAACAAATCTCCTGCTTCTAGACCCCAAATTAAACTGGACCTTCGTTCAGAGAGAGAGAGATCTGTTCACAGCTGGGAGACTTGGAGTCGGAATTTTCTGAGCTGTTTATATTAAGCAGTGCTTGTAACAGACTGATGCTTAGACACGGTGATTTAGGTGAGTATCGCATTAGAACGCCTTGGGAGCCAGAAAACACAGTTTCTATGGGAATTCCTTATTGAGATTAAATCACATTTTCCCATTTATTGTTGCTGATTAGCAACGCGATATTTAGGATGCTAAATACGCACCAAGCGGTATGTTTTTGGCAAGCACCAAGTTTGCGGGAAGGAGCAGCGCGGTGAGAGGAGCTCTGCTGTGCTGCTTGCCTGGAGTTAAGCTTTGGGCGATGTCCTGTCTCGTTCGATAAATGGCTGTCACGAAATAAGGTCGGCTCCTAATGACCTCTCTCAGGGCTGTGCTAACTCAGCTATTTCTGCACTCTTTTGGGAGAGCGCCGAGCGTATTTTAGCATCTCCGTTTTTTTTTTTAACAAAACGCAGCCGCCGAAGCACGTGGAGCACATTGAGAGGTATTTGAAGGCGCTGGGCATCAGAAATGGGCCACCGGAATTAGAAGCCCATACTAAGCAGCTGTGCTGGGAGGGATTTTGCACAGACCTCAGCTGGAGGAGACGCTGCCCTGGCAGCTGAGCAGCAAAAATGTCACCCTTAGTGCTAACAAGAAAGCAGAAACTCAGCTTTTTCCCCTAAATCAGCCTAGAGAAGGCACTCCGGGGTTTCAAAATCTAACCTTTTCTCAAACTTCCTTAAAAATGTAACTTATTCCTTCACTAGGCTTTCTTTCCCTAAGGCGAGAGAGGAAGTGGAACCATCTACCCATATTGATTTTTAAAGTATTTGTTTTTATTCCAGACTATTTTACAAAGCTTCAGAAAAACAGACTCTTTAGGTGCAAAGCTGAATGTTTAAGAAAGGGCTTTTGGATCAGGTCTTTGTAGCTTTTTGTACTCTGTCCCTCTGCCTGGTTTATCTGTCTGTCATAGAATCGTTAAGTGGCTGTATAACAAGTTGCCAAGCATAGCAGGTATTTTTCTAGGTACCTTAATATAAGGATTATACTGCCTTTTTAAAATAGTTTCCTTGGTTTTGAAAACCTATTAAGAATGGTGGCATTGATATTTCATTTCTAGATATAACTACACTGTATTTTGTATACTCGTGCCTCTTTACATAAAATTCGCACATCTATATGGTGATATGAATAACACTCTACACAAATATATGAAGCTTTTAAAACGTTAATGTCCCAGCTAAAACCCATCCCAAATCTAATTTATTTGGAGAAGATATGAAGGCAAAAGCCTGAATTCTCTGCTTTTCTGCCTGTGCTACCCTCTTTAAGTGGCCAGTTACACACTTCTGGGCTGGTCCGCAGTTATCTTTTTCTATAGAAAGTCCCGATGCGGTGGGAAGATGCATTTGTCGATGCTTTTCCTCCATTCCTGCTTACCCTGGCTTGCTGTTAGCAAAGTTTTACCGCCTGGTTGTAATGGGTGCGTCGCTTTATAATAAATTTAGGAGAGCTGCTATTTTCTGTGCTGGTATGAACCGCATCTGAGCAATGCTTACCATGACCTGGATCTCAAAGCACTTTCCATTCCTGCTTTAATCCACAGAGGCCTGATTCCCAGTGACTTCTCTGAGCAATAAGGGAATGGAAGGAAACAGTTGTGTGAGATCAGACGGAAATGGGATTCACCTAAATCCGGATTTCTCCGCGGAGGGTCTGCAGCGGCCGGAGGAAGGTCCCTGGGTGAGCAATACCGGCCTTTGGGGATGGGGGGGCTTAACCTGGAGGGGATACTCGAGGGAGATTCGGGGAGGCAAGGGCAAATGAGCCCAGCTACCCAAAACAGTGCCCGAGCGAGCCCGGCAATGGGCTCATGCCAAAGCCCCCCTCTACCCCGGTGGGCGCCGGGGCGGTTCGGGTCGGGGCTGATGGGCGGGAGGGTGGTGCGGACCCCCCCGGGCTGCTTCGTGTCCCCTCGCCAGGCGGCCTGGGAAGCTCCGGCCGCCCGGAGAGATCCTCGCCCGCCTTCTCTTGGAGACTGCCTCCCTCTAGCGAGAGCCGGAGCCACCGCGCGGCGCGGCTCCTCCCGCTGCTCCGCTGCATGCATCGCCTCGGGTGCTGCATGCATCGCCTCGGGTGCTGCATGCATCGCCTCGGGTGCTGCATGCATCGCCTCGGGTGCTGCATGCATCGCCTCGGGTGCTGCATGCATCTTGGGTGCTGTGCATCTGTGTCTCGGATGCTGTGCTGCACGCATCGAGGGTGCTGAACTACACATCGAGCGTGCTGCATGCATCGAGGGTGCTGGCGTGTCTCAGATGCGGTGCTGCATGCATCTTGGGTGCAGTGTGTGTCTTGGATACTGTGCTGCTCACGTTGAGGGCGCCGCATGCATCTTGGGTGCTGTACATCTGTGTCTCGGATGCTGTGCTGCATGCATTGAGGGTGCTGCACTACATGTGCCAAGGGTGCTGCATTCATCTTGGGTACTGTGTGTGTCTTGGGTACTGTGCTGCACACATTGAGCCCGCTGCATGCATCTTCGATGCTGTACATCTGTGTCTCGGATGCTGTGCTGCATGCAGTGAGGGTGCTGCATGCATCTTGGGTGCGGTGTGTGTTATGGGCACTGTGCTGCATGTACATCTGTGTCTCAGAGGCTGTGCTGCATGCATTGAGGGTGCTGCACTTCATGTGTCAAGGGGTGCTGCATTCATCTTGGGTTCTGTGTGTGTCTTGCATACTGTGCTGCACATGCTGAGGGTGCTGCATGCATCTTGGATGCTGTACATCTGTGTCCCAGATGTGGTGCTGTACGTATCTTGAGTGCTGTGTGTGTTATGGGTGCTGTGCTGCATGCAGCGAGGGTGCTGAACTACATGTGTCAAGTGTGCTGCATGCATCAAGGGTGCTGGCATGTCTTGGATGCAGTGCTGCATGCATCTTGGGTCCTGTGCATTGGTGTCTCAGATGCGGTGCTGCACGCATTGAGGGTACTGCATGTATTTTGGGTGCAGTGGATGTCTCAGATGCTGTGCTGCACACATCTCAGGTGCCGTGCGTGTGTCTCAGGTGCATGTCTTGCATATTGCATAGGCCTCGAGTGCTGTGCACGTCATGGGTGCTAGATTAACCGGAGCCCCTGAGCTGAGTGTGTGGCCCCTTCGTGCTGTATGCTGCTGCCTGGGGAGCAGTGGTGATGCGTGAGACGGGAGGGTGGAGTGGTGCAGACAATTCCTCATCTGGCACAAGATCTGCAAGTACACAGATGAACAGGCAGCTGTGAACCAGCAGCCGGAATTTGTACGGAATTGGCGCTGTGCGTCAAGTGGCCGCTGTGTTTTTAATCTAGTCCTAGAGCCCCCAGGCAGGATTTGTTGTGCTGCTGGATTTTTCATTTTCCAGCAAGGGTATGATTTCATCAAACAAGCTGTATAATTTCACCACATCCTCAAGGGCTTGCCTGCAGCTTAGCTGCTCCAGGCTGCCCTTAGCAACCAGCACAGGCAAACCAGAGCTACGCCACCAAAGGGTACCTCCTGCCCGCAAGAGCATCTCCCTGCAGCGACAGGTAGGGCACGGGGCAGCACGTGAGCGTGTCTCACTCCTGGTCCTCGCCCTCTGCCTCCTTACAGCAGAGCCTCTGCTCCTGCCACAGCCGTAGCCGTTGGCTCCAAAGGATTTGGATGCCATCCTAAATCGGTAGCAGGCAGCAGCTCTCGCCGGGGGGACATGCAGGAGAAACGCTGTGAGCTGCGGAGCTGGAGGCAAGCAGGGCAGTGAGCATCCTCAGCTTGTCTGGGCTGACCCGCAGGCTCTTGACCCTGCCGTGCGGGTGGGTGGAAGGGGAAATATTTATTTCCCCAGCAGCAAGGATCACGGTTCACGCTTTTTCCAGCCAGAGGAGTTAAGGCTTTGCAGAGCTCTCGGGGAAGCACGTTGCTTGCAGAACTGGGCGGGGGGTGTGTGGGGTGGGAAACGGGATCAGCGATTCCCTCGCTCATCCTTGCGAATAAGTTAATTCTCTTCCCACACAAGCAGCGACCCTCGGGCGGCCAGCGTGCCGCAAATCACACCGGCGGCGGGGGCTCGGTCGGGAGCTGCAGCGGGGTCAGTGCCGCTGACATGCAAGCCGCAAGTCTTCCTGCTGGGGAACACGTGCAAGCGCAGCAAATGAGACCAGCGAGAGGGGTTATTTCCAAGCCCTTCTGCCTTGGCAGCTGATGGCGTTTCGAAAGGGAAATGTTGTTTTCAGTGCCTGAAGTGAAAGGTGGCAGGTTTACGTCAGGGATGAGGGCGGCAGCGGCTGGCAGCTGCAAAGGGTCCCCGAGCGATAGAGGAGCGAGAGATCACCCACGGGCAAGAAATCCGGGGAGCGGCAGCAGACTGCAGTGTCTGTTTTGATCACAATTAGAGAATGAGCAGGATTTATTGCACGGAAGGCAAAAAACAAATGAACTGAATGTGCTAGAAAAATGGAGTCCGGAGAGAAGTACATGCCAAGCACTGATGCTGCACAGTATATCCGTATAACTTGGCAAGTTACTGAGAAAATCAATATTGTGGGCCAAGACCAGAACGCAGCTTTGCTCTTTTCTGGATTTTGAGGTATGAGATGCTCTCCCCCTCCATTCAGATTTGGGCCTATTTCTGTTTTGCTTCTGCCTTATGTTGATAAAGGCTGAACATCCATGCTTTTGGGGCTACCAGTTAAACAGGAGAACTCACAGGCACTGGGGCCAAATTGATTTTCCTTGATGTGATGTGCTTGGAAGCCACCAGCACAGGCACTTGTGGCTCCGCTGGGGCACAGGAGCCAGCCTACCTTGATTTCTGGGTGTTCCCCACCAAAAAGATGTATAAATAATAACCACATCCACACCCCAGGGACAGGTTTCCCCTCCCAGTCCACCTCTCCCTGCTCATCTGCTCCCCAGGCCACCTCCCAGCCCTGAGACGGGATCAACCAGGGCTTTGATTTCAAAGCCTGGTGGGTTTTTTTTTCTTTTTTTTTTTTTTTTTCTTCTCGTTTTACTTCGCCCTCCTGCTAAATTTCCTCCCGCCTTGAAGATACATATCTCCCCCCTACCCGCTCTTGGGCTTTTATATAGCACCTATTAGCCTGCTACCTACGTGTCGATGAGGGGGAGCACAGATGTGCCGCAGCTCCCAGCCTCCCTCTGACACCCCCCCCCCCCCCCCC
>RSEF01000011.1:21515777-21536410 GCA_003993805.1 Himantopus leucocephalus | reverse complement strand
CCCCCCCCCCCCCCCCCCAAATCCCCCAGGACTCGAGAGGTCTGGAAAGCCGATAGCTACAGTTCCCCTGGGTGCCATATAACAGCAAGGGGGCTGTTTCCACCAAAGGGTCCCTGACACACAGCCCAGCCCATACATCAGCTGGGGGACTTTGATTCCGATAGCGATCTGCACAGGGCTCGCCTTCAATTAAGGGCGAGGGATGGGGTTTATGACTCCGGTTTCCCCCAGACGATTGCCCGTCGGCATCGGAGGGAACGGCATCGGCTGTTATCGGGACCCACAGCAGCGGCTTGGAGTAACGGGGTCTTCTCCCGAGGGGGGAAATGAGGGGTGCAGGGAAATCGGGACAGGTTTCTCCTTCTTCTTCTTCTCTCCAAGAAAACGGTGGTAATTGAGCCTGACCCCCTCCTAGACGGAGAGCGGAGATGCCCTGTGACTTGTTTTGTTTAAGACTGAGGTATCTGGGGAAATAGGAGAAGAAGAAAATGTCATGTATTTAAGCATATCCTCCTATCCTCCCTCCCCTGCCCTCGGACTGGACAGACCCCAGCAGCCGTACCCAGTGCCTGTGCTTTTGTCCGCGGGGTAAAATTGGGGTAGGGGATGAATGGGGAGAAATTGGCCATTTTCTGAGAAAAGGCAGCGTTGTGCCACGCAGAAGTGCAAATATCCGCAGTCCTGTTCCATACACAGGATTAACGGGGTTGGAGGCAGGGAGCCTCTGTTCGTGATGTTTTACAGTGCCCACTGCCTTACCCCGAGGTGCTCCCCTAGTGCCAAGAACAACCTCAGGGCTGGAGCTGGTTTTGGGGTGTGCACCCAGAAAGGCACCCTCAGCACAGCGGGTGGTTGAACCTCTTCTCCTGCCGCCCACCCAGACCCCTCTGGGTGCATTAGAGACGGGCTCGGTTGCATTTTGAGTTGCTTGCTTTCTTCCCACTGGAAATAAATCTTCAGCCGAGCGTGCGAGAAGCTTGACGGGGGAGGTGTGTCACCCCAACTTTCTGGGATCAGAAATGCACTGGTGCGGCTCAGGGAGCATCTCCAGGTACGGGGCTGAGCAGCTGCAAATCCCATCGCAAAGCCGCGTTGCAGGAGCCGCTGCTCATCCCCGCGAGCAGCACCGAGCCCTCCTCCGCCGAGTGGTAGCCAGCCGCGTTCCCAAACAGTATTTGCTGTTACTGCATTAATTACAGTAATCTAATGGGAAATGTAAACAGGAAAGCTCCGGGGGGAGATAAGGGGCGTGGGGACGCGAGGCAGGGGCCGACAAGCTCCCTCTGGCGCGAGGAATGGAGTTCAGAGGAAAGTTCACTTTTCAGCTAGCGGCTGGCTGCCGCTCAAAGGCGTTAATTAGGGCGGCCAGATAGCAATCGGGACAGTGTCCCCAGCCGTTTCCCCTTTCGGTGACAATCGCATTCCTGGGGCTTGAAGTTCAGCTGCAGAGACCTAACGCCTTCGGTGCATGAGGGGGCCGGGGCACTGTGTTGCTGTGCAAGAGAATATTTATTTTTTTTTTTTTAATCCCATCCGAGCTGGGCGGCATTGCTCTGCTGCCAGCTGGCCGAGGAAAGGCGGAGATGGATGGAAATGGCTCTTCCCCGGGACTTTCTCAGTGCAAGGCACCAGAGATGGATGCATCGGATGGGCAGGACCAGCAAACCCTCTGTTGGGGCTTTAAACCTCTCACCCTGCTTCACCCAGAGCAGAAACCAGCCCGCAGAGCTGCACTTTTCCTTGCTGTTTTGATGTGCTGGAAGTGTTTGGGTGAAGCAGGGTTCTCCTGTGTGCCACATGGGGACCCGCAGGTGCCAGCGTCCTGGCCCAGGGCTCTTCAGCCCTTGCCCCGCTCCTGTCAGCCCCACCAGCACTTATGAGCATCTTCTGGTTCTGCCTCGGGAGTTTGGATCCAGGGAAAGAGAATACCTGTATTCCCTGGGGAAGGAAACAGGATGGTGGTGAAGAAGCTCCTTCTCCTTGTGTTCCTCCTTCCCCTTTTATTTTATTCTCCTTTAATGCTCATTTTCATGTGAACAGATGGGTTTCTTTGGCACTTGCCCCCTTTTAAGGCTCCAGCTTTCCCTTCTCCCCCACTGTGCTTGCAAACGCTGTGCCGGAGGGAGAGGGGTGCTACAGGGGCCTTATTTTTATATTTGAAACACCAGTATCCATGACCATAGAGCATCTGAAAAAGCCCTTTCTTAAATGTTATTTTCCCAGCGTGCCGGAGACTTCAATGTTCTGATCTTGCCTGAAAAGCCAACACTGCGTGCAGAAAAACTGGAGCTGGAGGACCCCAGGAGCCACTTCTCCATGGGGAAAGCGTGAAGGTACCCAACTCATGGCTGGGAGCTCCTGATGCTGCAGTAACCCCTGTGCACTGCTGGGCATGCTTTGTCCCTGTAGCCATAGGGCGTTTCAGCGCTGTGTCCCCAGGACCTGCGCCCCCGGGGCGCGGGGGCCATGCGGCACTGCTGAGCTCCCCGGCACTCACGTATTGACTCACCACTCAGCACAGACCTTTCTTGGCCATTTCAAAACTGGGAGGAGGCAGATCCCAGTTCCCACCCCTGAGACCTTTCTCTCCTCCTGGATTTTTTTCCTCTTAGCCAAATCAGAAAGAAACCTAGTTTTTTTGATCTGAGCTCATTTCTCAGCGATGAGATTTTTTTTTTTTTCTTCCCTGCGTTTAGTCTGGGTAGGTGTGCGTGGGGAGAGGAGGCAGATGAAATTACTGTTTATGTCACCTCCTTTGGCATTAAAGCAGAAAGGGGGGAATGTTTGAGCTGCCAAAGCCATTTATTTTTATTAAATCCAGTTTCCACAATAAGAAACGCTCTCTGTCACGCTCCTCATTCCTGCTGCCAGATGCTCCCAGCTCATGGCATGTGGCACCCGGGAGAACCTGGCCCTTAAAGAGAAGGAACCTGCAACAAAAGTCCTCCCAAAATACCCGTGGCTGGAAGCTGACGACCAGAAACGCAACAAAACCTGGCACAGATACAGAGAAATCTTTGGCTTACCTTTGCATTCAGCTTGCACCAAATCCATGTTGAGTGGATTTGCATCACGAGCTTGTGATGGGACCGAGGAGCTGCTGGGGTTGGGAAGCCACATTGGTCCCCATTTGCTTGCCCCAGGGCGCCCACTCGGGTCTGCGGGGTATGAGCAGGTCTGGCAGCTCTGCTTCCTTCTTCTTGCTCCGGGAGCGATGACCTGAACATGAAACAGGGCAAATCGTGGTGTCGCTCGAGGCCTCAGCCAGAAAACGGAGCCGGCCCAAGAGGGAACGAGCCCCAGCTTGTCAGCACTTACTGGGCGTGCTGTGATCCCAGTTTCAGCTGAACAAAGAGAAACTTGGGGAGTGGGTGACCGCCCAGAAGATGGTATCGGCCTCATTTGGTCCTTAATTTTCTGTGATGAACTCAAGGGGAGACGTTCTCAACACGGACTGTTAGGTGGGAGAAGGAAGATGTGGGACGGTGCTGGTGGGGGGGGGTTTCTTCCTACTGCAGAGTCGTCACCGCTGAGCTGCTGACCAAACCCCCAAACTGATGTGTGGGGACACAAAAGATGCCACGAAGGCAAGAAAAAGTGCAGTACCACCACCCAATTTCCTGCACGTGGGCGAAAATCCCCTCTCCTTGCAAACCTTGGCTTATTTTTTTTTGCAGCCCCTCCACCAGAAGCATCCTGGAGCCGGGCAGGGTTAAATTCAGGCGTGTAGGTGGAGCTGGAAACCCTCCACGGGCAAAACGGCCCCACTACCTGTGTGCGTGGGTGACTTGAGCGAGGTGTCGTTTTTGCAGAGGTTGTATGCCAGGCCGGCGATGGAGACCCTGCCAAGATAAATGGCCACGGTTCCTATGAAGAAAAAAATTTCTTCTGAGTGGCCAAGCAGAAGGTAGACTTGCTCCAGGGCAGGTCTCGCTTTCACAGCAGCGTTTTGGGAAGGAGAAGGTAAAAATGACAGAGCGGGCTTTGTGAGATGCTGCAGGGCTGCAGGCACCCCCTCCAAAAAACGTAGGGGGGACGGCATCCTGGATCTGCTCCAAATTGCAGCTTTACTATTGAAAGGAAATATACGTACACGCACGCATATAGGCGTATATATTATGTGTGTCTAACGAAGAGGTGTGGTTATGTTTCATTCCTCCAGAAGTTGGCAAAACAGACCAGAATTGAGAACGAGACTCCAAGAATGCATATTTGCAGACGAGCTTTTATTTCGCCTTAGGGAGCGGAGGTTTGCTGGGGCTCAGCGAAGATGCGTGAGCCGAGGCCGAAGGGCTGCGGGCTCGTGCGGCGCCGTGCACGGGGTCCCCGCTGGCCGGAGCAACCTCCTGCCCAGCGTTCGCCTCGTGGGGCAGCCCCCCGCGTTACGTTACGTGTGGTGGTGGTCCCGCATCACCATCCCATCCCACCCCGGTAATCATATCATCAGAGCAAATAAATGAAAGCAGAGCCCCTGGCGGAGGTGTAATCAGACCGGCTCAGCAGGGCTCTGCTCGAGGGTGAAGAGCAACCCTTGATGATTAAAATTAGTGGGAGCATAACCAAAACATGTATAGTCCCGGCTCTGGCTTTCCTACCCGCCCAGAGGACAGATTATTTATTTGAATAGGAGCTCTTGCAACTGGAGATTTCTTGTAACTGATATTTAAGATTTTTTTTGGGGGGGAGAGTTAAAGATGCAGAAGAAATGGTTGGAAGCGGGCTGTGCGAGCTCTGAGGGAAATGAGTCACGTTCGGAGGCAAAAGCCCTTTCCCTGAGGTCTGTGAATGCCCCAGCATCTCTTGGAGATCCTTTTTACATTCTCCCTTGACTTAAAAAGCAAGCGTCATGATTGGAGTGGATTGTAATTTAGTGACTTTGTCGGAGGAAATGATTTTGCTCAAACCAAGATAAATTTAGATTTTTATTCTCAGCCATTTTTCTTTGCCGGCAGGTTTTGTTTCTCTTTCTGAGCATGTCTTTGTGTTTTCATTTGGAAAGGCAGAAAAAAAATCCCCCTGGTGCTCTTGGCAAACAATTTTCCTCTTGCTGCCCCCCCCACCCCCACCCCAGCCTGACCGCACTGCAGTAATCCCGCGCATCTCTTGTCAAAGTCTCAATGACATGAATTTTATGGATTTTTTTTAAAGATAAGAATCTGCTCCTCTCCCTGCCTTTTGTGGAAGTCCGCTGTGCTTCTCCTGCTAAGCCTGTTGCTTTGACTTCATCTGGATTTATATCGGTGTCATTGAGAGCACAACGTGGCTCTGAACCTCTTTGAACTCCGTTGTCTAGAGGACAAGGAAAGCATGTAAGCCCGGCTATTAAAAAGCCTCTTTTCTAGTGCTGGTCAATTTAAAATACATCTGGAACAATAAAAGGAGCGACCGTGCCAGCGCCGCGCTCGCTGGGCCATCACCCCATCGTCCTGCCGGCCGCAGAGCTCGCCGCTGCCTCTGCCCTGTTTTCCTTGCTTTCAAGTTGTCTTCTTTATAACGAGAGAAAAGCGACGCGTCTGCCGGTCTGCTCTGAAATGCAAGGTTCCCAGAAGGTGAATTTGTGAATGGTTGGCTGGTCATTATGTGCCTCGGGGCCATCATTTTATTCTATTTTTTTTTTTTTTTTTCCACGGCAGTTGAGGGAGGAAACTTGCAGGATGTTATCAGCATCCTGTTGCTGTGACCTGCTGAGCAATAGCATGTAAATATGTCTCCCCTTCACCACACCCCAGCGTCAACCTTTTGGCTCCTGTCTGCTGGCCGTGCTCTGCAAGATTAATGTGTTTTTCAACTGTGGACAGAACCATATAGCTAAAAGGGATGGATTTTTATTTTTTCTTGGGTGTCTTTTCCCTATTGCCTATACAATCACTGCTACAAAGCGTTTCTGGCAGCCTTTTTGTTAATGAGACCGCTTCTGGCACGGTGCAGGCATCTCACCGTGGGACATCCAGCAAACACGGTCAAGGTGCCTTGTGTGTCCACGCTTTGCAAGGAAGGCAGAGAGGGATTTTGACTTTCTGGTTAGATAGTTGGAGAGCACCACCACCACCACCACCAAGAACAAAAAACCCCCACAAAACAACAAAAGAGAATAAAACCAGGAATTATCCTCTTTGTCTTGAGTGAGGACAAAGGTTCACTTTTTAGGTATTTGAGGAGTTTCCTCCAGAGCAGTCAGTAACGCACAGCTTGGGCAGCCCATGTGCCATGTTTTCACCAGCAGTCATGATATTGGCCATTATCCATCTAATTCCGTGTTCCCTGTCGCTGGAGCTCACCAGGCAGAGCAGCTTACCATTGGAAATAGCTTTGCCACGATCAAATGCTTTGCAGGAAATGCCTTCATTTCACTGAAAAATGTTGAGAGAAGAATATGAAAAAGAGGCCCGTTTGAGCCTTCTCATTTCGTATTGATGTACGTGTAATTCTATAATCACGCGGTACCTCTAATATTAGCATAATATTTCAATCGCCCTGGAACAAAACATTCCAATGGTTCCAAATATATATATTTAGGCATTCTTGTTCCAAGGGGAAAAAGAGAAGAAAGCGAAATGCCAACTGTTCAGACTGCCTCAGGGTGAAAATGAAACTCAGAAACTCCTCTCAGAAGATGTTTTTTGCTCTTTCTGCATCCCATACCCAGCCCGTTCCTCCACATTGCTGGCCTCAGAGCAGTGTCATCAAAGAGCTGGATGCACAAGCTTGGTTCTCCTCCAGGAGCGCCCCGTGGGGATTTGCAGCATCCAAGTTTGGATGGCTTGGACTTGGAAAGATGACAGAAATTCAGTGCTGTGGTACAGTGTTGGTGTCCAGGCTTGACTCAACCCCCCTCACCATTTCCAGATCTGGTACCCAATTTGAGTGGGTTTTAATGGAATGATGGAGATGTTGGAGACCAGAGGTTCTTGTGCATTTTTGAAAGCGGGTAAGTGGGTAGAGAAGACCATCACCTTTACCTTCGGTGCAGGGAGTGAGGCTGAGCACAATCCCTGCGAGATACCAGAGACCCTGCAGGGGAAGGAGGAGTGTGAACAGCTCAGTGTGGAAAAGGCTTTGCCCAAAATATGGCTCATGCTAGTCACCAGAGAAGCCAACCATGAGACCATGCTTTGTTGGCTCACTGGCTCACAGAGCTACTTATACTTTGACCGTGTGGTTTCTGAACTGCTGGGATGCACCCTCTCAAGTGGGCTGAGATAGTTGAAGGCTATGACAATATTAGGGGCAAGTGTCATATGATTGTCCTATTCCCTGCTTTATTGGAGTCAATATTGGTCTATATGGTCTCATCCAGCCCAGCTTCTGCCCTGTTTCTTCTTGCTGGACCCTGCTGCCCCATAAAAGTCAGGTGGCCCTGGCAGAGAGGCAGAGCTTCACGCAATTGGGTGGATGCCACCACTGAAAATTTGGCTGCTCAGTAGCACCTTGTCTCATGATGCTCCTGGGGCTTCTTCCCGCAGCTTCTCCGTGTCCGTGGGTCCTGCCGCAGCCACCCTGCCCAGGCTTCCCCGCGTCCTCTCCTTGATCTCAGGCTCCCGGCTCTGCGCCTCTCCCCCGGCAGCTGTCCACTCATTGAGAAATTACTCCCCAAGGCTGCTTGGGAATACAAACGAGCATGCAACAGAAACAATAAATTACGCCGACTGTCGTGGGTCCTGCCAGGAGATGCAATAGCGGAGGCCGGTTCAAACAGTATTAATTCAACATGCTGACAGAGAAGCCGCTGGAGTTATTGTTATCATGGTGCCTCGACGGGGCTGTCACCTCCGCGCCAGCGCTTGGGGTGACATGGTGTGTTTAAGGATACTTCCTTGGGAGCGATTTGTCGCTGTCCCTCCTCACCCGCAGGTTTGTTTTGCAAATGCAAAACTGCTGTGGATGTGGGTTTGGCTTGCGGAGCAGTCTTGAAAATCAGGTCCTGCTGTCCTGGCTCCCAGTTAACGGGACCCTCATGGGACAAGCCAAGACCTCCGAGGAGTGATGGTCATCCAGCAAGGTGTATCAGCCATCCTCCTGCGTGCTGGCTTGGGACTTAGGCTTTTTGCCCTCTATATGTGCTCAGTGTGAGCTCGTGGGACAGAGCTGAGGTCTGGGTGGTGGGTGCATCAGGGGCTGGAGGCTCTGACATGGTTGAGGCCAAGGAGAACAACTGGAGCTGCTCTTGGCCCCTGGACAAGCCAGCATTAGCTTTTATCACCCTGAGGATGCTCGGTGACGTGCCAGCTGGATGCCCCAAGGTTGTGACATTATTTGTCCAGGGCCCTTCCTATTCCCAGCAGAACAAGCTGGTGTTTGTGGTAGGGAGAAAAAGCTGCGTCCAGCAGGAATAATTCTATTTAAGGTCCTGTGCAAGCTGATGATCTCTTAGGGCTCTTCAGGGAAAGGACACTTCTAACCTTGTTTCTATCGAGTGGCCTATTTTTCATCAGCTCGATGGTAAAGCTGCCGTGGCTGGTCCTCGCTGCCAGCGAGTGGGTCGGTCACAGCTACGCAGCCCTTCGCAGGAGCTGCCAAGTAACGTCAACTGTCCCTTTGCACCCTGCGCCTGGGGGACAGTAAATCTGTAGGCAAACATTAGGCCTTCCTGAAAAGCCTGACATTGCAGGGAGAAAATAAAAAGCTGGAGGGTTTTATTATCTTTCTCCTTATTGTCTTTTTTATTGCCTTTTGGAGTCACCCTGGAGAGCAATCTCCATCCCACATCATGGCCCTGCCAGACTTCCTCTGCTGTTGCTGTGACCTAAGAAATACAGGCCAATGCCTTCCTCTGCTCAGCGCATTAACGAAGCCGGCTCCTCGTTAGAGCCCTAAACTCATTGGAGCCCTTTTTCTGTATGGTCTGGGGCTACAGCAGGTCTCCAGGGGCTTTTTCCCCCCAAACCATCTTCCCTTCTCCTTGCAAATAGGGGCGAGAAGCTGCACTTGCATTTAGGAGGTGGAGATGTTGCAGGTTCCTTGTCTGCAGGGCTGGTGCCGCGGTGGGAAGTCTCTGAAATCCCCTGATAATTCAGGGCTGGCTCCGAGGGCGGTCTGCGCGGGGGAGAGGCTCGGCATCTGGCAGGAACACGGAGAGATGCTTCTTGCAGGGAAACTATGTGCTCTGCTAATTCATTAAGCGCTTATCTCCTGCTCCTGCTCTTAAGGAAGACAGAGTTGGAGTGGAGGAGGTATGGGGCAGACCAGGCAGCCAGTTGCAACACGCATACAGCCTTTAAAGAGAAGGTATAAGTGAGACACCATTGCTGAGGTCAGCGTGAGATTATAGGGACTCCTTTTTGCCCTTATCTCTCCAAAGTATGCATCTCAGCCTCTGCTTTCCTGTGGAACCAGGAGGCGAATAAAAAATGTGGATTGACAAACCGGGGTAAGTGCGCCGACACTAATGTTCTCTTGCAGCAACGTGCCCGGCTGCATCCTCAGCTGGAGGCTGGCCTCATCTGTTAAGGAGGTACTCGATGGAGGTACTCGATGCCTTATTCCAATGTGGCTGCAGTCAGTGGGGTTTTCTAGCAAGAAGTCACTCTCCCTCGTGTGGTTAGGGAGCTGCTGAACATCAGGTGTGATGGTGGTAACTTCTAGGGTACATCCATAATGTAATTTCTCGGTGTTGACCAAGATTTGGCTTGGATGTATTGTTTGGATTTTACCCTTAGTAACCACAGAAATCTTTTAAGGAAAAAAAGTCTTTGCAATTTTTTCCCAATTTTTGCTTGCTCCCAGCCTCCCGTTCTTGCTCCCCCATTCCGAGAAAGCAGGGGATTTTTCCGTCTAAAAGGAAGGAAGGATAACCGTCCATCAACAGGTCATCCCCTGGCGAAGGCTTACAAAGCTGGAGGAAACGTACCCAGCCAGCCCATATTTCAGCGAGCGGGCTCTGTGTGGATAACCAACTTAGGATGCGCATTTGCAAGGTCTGAGCTTTCTCTCCCAGCAGTGATTAAGGTCCACCTTCCTTTCCTATGTATCTTCTCCCTTTGGCAACAACTCTGCTGTAAATTCATTAATAACGTGCTTACGCACCTGCTTCTGTGGGTGGAATTGATCCAAAAACGAGCTCTGTTTTGCCAGGACGTTTTTCTGAGAAAGTTTTTCTGGCCCCAAAATTATCGCCTGGATTTTCTTTATTTGCTTCAAAGCATGAGGCGTCGGGTTAGCTTCCTCAAAACCTTGAAAAATCCTGCTTAAAATGGGAATACTCTCCCAAAGCGTTCATTTAACCTGCTTCTTACCCGTCCCTGTGGATGCTGGGTTTGATGGACTGCTTTCGTGCAGGTTGCAGCCACCGAGAGAGACTATTTTCCTGCAGGAGCCTTGGTTGCACCTTTCCGCTGGAAAACAGCAGTCCCCTCGTACCGGAGCATTTGCAGCACGGTCTGACCTTTGTGCTCATCACCTCCTGGCTCGCCATGCTGCTCCGCGCTGCAGCTGGGCTGCTCTGTGCTCCTTTTACGTCCGACGGCATTCCCATCGTACTTCCAAGGTCACCACTTTGGCTGACTCGCTCAGGACCAAAACGGGGATTTCCAGAAGCAAAAGCTGCAACGTGAATATTTCTTCTTCTTTTTTTTTTTTTCTTTAATTTATTTCTTTTTATTCTTTTTCCCCTGTGTGTGTGTGTGAACCCTCTGAAAACGGGCTGGCCTGATTCTGCACAACCTGGCAGCGCTTAGCCGAGACAGTCCAGCTTCCTTCTGATCCTTCTGGGAAACGTTAGAGAAGGTCCCGGTTCCTCGTGGACGCATATGGTTTCTTGTACCTTGGGTAAGGGAAATGGGGAAGACTGAATAAGTGTGTGGTTAAACGGAGATCAAAAAACCCAACAACAGATTTTTTGGTATTTTCAGGTGATTCTCGAAGTTGGGGCTTCAAGGGAAATGGCAAGTGAGATACCTACAGAAGTATCTACACGCTGTGAGCAGACCCCGGTCTGAAATCAGCAGGGCAGGACCCTGGTGTAAATACAAAGGGATTCTCTGTTAAACCTGAGCTATACCGACCTTGACTCTTCTCCTTGGCAAGCGTCTGAGACAGGGTCTCATGAGCGTATCGTGCTGTCGGGAGTGGTTATGGTCATATCCCAATTTCACTTGCCTTTGCACATCTCCCCCCAAAACCTAGGGCGTTTCTTGGAGTTTGGAAAAAAAAAACCCATTAAAAATTCCAGAGTTTCTGCCCAAACTTGAACATGAGTATTGCAATACCTGTCTTGCAATTTCCGAAGTGCAATATCACTCTCTGGCTGCAAAGAGCCTTTTCTACCACCCAGATGCCCTCCAAAGGGTCCAAAGCAGAGTCAGCGCTTGGAAAACTCTCCAGGAGGGGGTTTATTCCCTGGGCTATTCCCTGGACTGACCGATGCCCCTTCGTTACTGGAGGGAGCTGACGGAGCATTAAAAGGGGACAGGAAAAAAACATTCAGCTGTGGCATTTGCTGGTTGCGTGCAGCCGCAGGCAGGAACTGCTTCCTCTGTTTGCAGGCTTTTAGGGAAAGGAGAGCTCAACGGAGTTGCTAAATTAGAATGAAGTGAAAAAATATTGCTGTGAACAACAGAATGTTTAGCCTCTCTCTTTTTTTTTTTTTTTTTTTAAAAAAAAAAAAGTGGGGGGAAGNAAGGGGAGGCGGAAACAATTTTAGAGGCTGTTTTCCAAAATTGATGAATAACAGAAGATACAATGGTTAAAGCAAATGGCCCAAATTTCCTGCTCTTTTAAGCAGCTGAATAGATACTAAAAACAAGGGTACCCTGTTTTTCTCCTTATGGAGCTGGCAGAGAGGGGTTTTTTTCTGGGTTATTTTGGTGCTGCAGAGGAGGCAGAAGCAAGGTGGGTGCCGGGGGTCCACGCCACTGTGGCTGCTCCGTCGGGCAGGATGAAGAGGAATTCCAGAGGTGGGGAAGAGCGACACGGGCCAGAAGAGACATTTTGAATCATTTCTGGAGAATAACGTTGCAGGCATGAGTCATGAGGAGGGACCTGAAACTTCCTTTTGGATTTTTTTTTTTATTATTTCTGCGGGTAGCCATTTGATTTCTCTTCTGCCTGAGGCTTGCTTTCCTCCAGAGCCGAGTGTGTTTCCGTTCTGACCCTTGCCCCTCACCAGCCCCACTGGATGAGGACACAGGTTTGGCTCTGACAAAACACAAGTTGGAAACTTTTATTTCTCTTTGCAAGTCTTTGATGCTTCCAGAAAATATTCTTGTTTGCTTTGAGAAAAAAAAACCTTGGACATGATCCCTGCAAAGCTGTTGTTCTTCCTCGGTTTAGCCAAGGTCCAGCAGCTACAGCGCTCGTCTGAGACACCGCAAAGGATGTCCACGTGTCTAATCTCTTATCAGCACTAGAGCAACCCAAGGAAGCCTCCAAGTGACCCTCCTTGCTATGTCCTCTTGCAGCCATTCTACTCCACGTGCACAAAATCATGAAGCAGTGAAATGATGGTTAAATAGACAAACTACAACTTTTTTTTTTTTTTTTTGGCAGCTTTGCAAGCAAGCTGTTTGTGCTTAGCTGGGGTGTAAAAGGCTGAGGTTCAAGGGCATGGTGAAATGTAGGAGTTACCTGGTGAGGTCCCACTCTTCTGGGTGGGAGAAGGTCTCTCCAGGCTGTCCAAACTGGTACATGGACATCACTGGAAAACCTCCCTTAGTTTTGGGACCTGGCTAAGAGGTTTCCACCAACTCTTGTCATGAATTTTTTCTTCTGAGTGCATATTTTATCTTTTCAAACCAATTTATGCAGGGAAACCTGAGGAACATCTTAGACACTGCTGAGCCAGTAACTTCTGTGATCTGTTAGGTGCACCTTCTCATGAGCGTGTCTGCTGGCCTCCTGCACCATCCAGTGAAACAGGGTTTCTCTGAGTTACTGTAGGCTTTGAATACACTTGAGATAACGCATCGCTTTCCCTGTTCCTTTCTCTCATCTCTCCAACATCTTTTCCTCCCAAAAATCTGGGAACTCCACCAGGCAGTTGCACCCACTTAATCAAATAAAAGTAACCACAGATGGCAAGTTAAGTTGCTAATTTCTCTCAAAAAGTTATCTTGCTTTTCACTGCTGGGCCGTACGCTTACTCTTCCCCAAACACCTCCTCTTCCTCAGGCTCATGAATTGGACAGAACATATACTAAATGCGTAATGCAAAGCCACAATTACAAAATCCCTTTCTTGGGTTGTTTCCCATGTTAACCAAAGCCTGATAAATCATGTCATGTATTTATGGACTCCGCAAGCAAATTGTCATTCAAAACGCCACTTGTAGCTTTCAAGCCCAAATGAATTACTGCTTATGTGATACACACCTCTTCCTTAACAACACATTCACATGTCAGGTCGCTGAGAAGCACTTTCCTCTGGAAGGCTCATTCAGGCCTCAGAGGAAAAAGGATTCAAACCACTTTGGTATTTTTAACCTATTCTTTCCCAGTGGTGGGGGCAGGCTTAGAGGTTCTGCTGAGACATCATCCCTGTAGGTCTTCTGGTCTGTAACTTGATACGAAATGAAGGAAGGTCTTGGATGATGAGCCCCTGCAAAGAGCCACAGAAGTTACTTCATTGTACAAAGTCAATGAGAACTTCTGGGAATTGTGTGGTCTCATCTGTGTTTGCATTCCCTACCCCAAACAGGGATCAAGCCTCGCTCATCCCATGGTCTTCCCACAGGACATCTATGTTGCCATCAGCAGCAGTGGTGATGCTGAGATTAAGGTGAGGTGAGGCATGAACAAGAGATCAGTGGCAAGGGGGAAGGAGAACGAGTCCTGAAGTGGAAATGAATCCTCCCCAGGAAATGCATCCTGGATGAATGTGGAGAAGAGCAGTGAAGAAAATCTGTGGTGAGGCAGTCACTGCATTTTTGTGGTCTGTCTATGACAGACTGGATTGTGATGCTTGCAGCCAAGCTCCATGAGATCTTGCAATCCTCGTTACTACACAGCAGCACTACTCACTGGTGCAAGTGGGCTGGGTCCTGGCCATGAAGATGCTTTTGGCCTTTGGAGAGGCTGACGTGACTTGCATTGACAGCTAGTTCTTGAAGAAGTCTTTAGCTCTGAAACAAAATTGACTGTCCCAAGAAAACATAGCCTGTATTTTACCCTGAGCTGCTCAGGGTGCGAGATTTGCTCTGCTTAGTAGAAACCTGGTGTCTGGGATTGACACAAGGGTGTGACAGCAGAAGCCCACCAGGAAGTGTAGGCTGGGCTTTGGGATCGTGACTGCAGGTACCTGATTTACCATGAGCCATTTCAGGATGTGTACTCAAGCCTGACAGATGCGAAAAGCCGCATCAGATCTGGGTTTATGAGGAACAGTGACGTCTGGGAGGAGGGTGAGGGTGAGTGCCTTGCATTGTACAAGCCCCCAGGGAGGATGTCTATGACATGAGGCTGATGCTGTGCTCAGTGGTGGTACATGCTGTTCTGAACCATGCAGTACTAATAACTAATTATATACGTCCACTTAATGTCATTTGCAGAGCTGAGCATGGGCGTGGGGTCGCACACGCGGAGAGCCCTTTGTTCCAGGGGCCGCTGAGCAGATGGAGACCAGTCCTGGCCCAAAGCTCAGGATGCCCAGGGGTTTCATGCGTACCCAAAGACAAAGGCTGGCAAGCGATGAAAGGACTCCTGCACTCGTTTACTGCACCAGCATCTACACATGTTACGTCAGCGAGGATGGAGGCTGCTGTCATCGGATGAGATGGGCACGACACTCTTGACGTGATGGGGTTGCTCGTCCACCGCCGGGTGGGATGCTGGTCTTTGGAGAGAGGTACATTTACCTGGGAAGAGTGATAAAGCTCGGTGGGTTTTGAATGTTTGTGGGATCTTGCATGAAGGTGTGGATGATGCACAACGTTGCCTAGAGTGAGTTCCTACCAAGGGTGGCTGGTAATCAGACAACTAGGGCCAGCGTGAGAGTCTGCTGGGAAGGGGGAGGGAAAGTGAGGAGCCGAAGGCAGTTTGCTGAGGAAGCCCCACCGTAAGCATTTTCCTGCCCTGGGATGACCAACGTACATCCTGAGAAAAGGGTACTTGCATTGTGCGGCCTCCTGCTCTGCCCATCCTGCCAGGAACAATGAGGCAGCTCTTAAAAAAAAAAAAAAAAAAAAGGTATTTTCAGGGTTTTGGGAGAGAAAAGCAGGGGGCACTGGGGAGGATGGGCGAGCAAGGAGGGAGACGATGCAGAAGGAGCAGTGATGAGCTTTGGCTGCATAAGTAGCTGGAGATGCAGCCCGTGCTCTGAACATCCCAGCTTTGTCAACAGGCTTGGTCCAGGCAGCTGCTAGAGGGAAGGTGGGGAGGCATGAAATTGGGGTCATGGGTTGAAAATCGCCTCCAAACTTCCTCTTGGCGGTTGTTTTAAAGCTTTTCCCCCCGGCCTGTAGGATGCTGCTTTGAAGCATGGGATTGCATGTTGGGGATGCTGAAGGTGTCTTCCCATTGCTGTGGTCCCAGAGCTTGTGGCACGGGGGAACCCAGGTAAAGAGGTGTGTGCCAGCAAGGTGGTATCAACCCCAGTGTTGAAGACAGAGGTGGCAGCTGGGTCAAGCGTTCCTTCCTAGCTGAATCCTCCCTCTTGCCTGTCCTTTCTGCTCTTAAAAGTGCCTTTTCTTCCCATCGTCTCAGCTGGAATCAAATGCTTTTGGGCTGTTTCTCTGACAGCAGCTGAATTTTCAATCAGTGGAAGCCCTTCGAAGCAGAAAGCATCTCTGTGGTCTTTCGGGAGCCCAGGAAGGTCCTGCGAGGCTCACAGGCCACGCAGGTGAGGTCTGAGGCTGCTCTGGGAGTCTGCAAGGGATTTTTTTCCACCAGAGTGGTTTGGGTTGCAAGCTTTCCAGCAGCTGGGTCTGCATTTACTCCAATTACAAAACCCACATCTGACTCTGCACGCTACAGAGGTACAATCCAGGGGAAGACGGACCCAAATGCAAAAGGTTTTGTTTTTTCCCCAAACCCAAGTGGGGACAGCCTCTTACCTGTCAAATAACCTCAATATATGTACAAATCAATCCATTTTTTTCTGTCCCAGCTCAGCCTCACCATATGAAAGTTGCTCATGTAAGGATGGAGTCGGAGATGCTGGCAGGGAAGAAGCTGCATCCCCTTTGCCGAGGAGAACCCTGGCTTCCACATCCCACCGGCCTCAGCCTCAGCAGAGGGAGCTCGTCTGCGGTGCTTCGGGGATCCCTAAATCACATCAGGGCTGACAGGGAGAATTTGAAAGGATATCGTCAAATTTTGCTGTCGTTGTCAATTAGTCTTTATAGCTGGTGCTGGCATTCCCGGCTTCCGGCAATTCCCCGGCAGCCTGAAGACTTAATGTCTTCCTTGGCTGATTGTGGTAGGGATTGATTAGCCGGGGTTGGGGCTTTCCACGGGGGTCTGGCGGTGGGATTTCTGCCTTGGTGACAGAAATGATCATTTTGTGCTGTGTGCGCGCTGTCAGCTCGCTGGCTTGAAATCCTCCATGTACCTGTGAGCCATCGGAGAGGAGTTTGAATTTTGGGCTTGCTTTTTCTCTTTAAAACCAGAGCCGCTGCAGGCAGCAGAAGGCATTAAAGATTAATTTTCACAAGCACACATGAAATTCAAACCAGCTGGCATCCGAAGTGCCTCCCAGCGCAAAACATTTGTGCTGCATCATCCGTTAACTCTGTTGTGCGAACCGGTGTGCGTATAATACTTCTCGGGCGGTGATGGAGAAACGCTTGGCACGGTCTCGCTTTTGGGCTGGCAGCAGCACCCGCGGGCACGGCCGAGGCTGCGGGGGACCGAGGCGATGGGCAGCCGTGCCCCTGGTTTGCGTTGCAGGGCTAAAGCAGCGAGGCGGCGTTTTCCGCAGAGGAACTTCAAGCGCTTTACAGAAGGTTAAATGTCAGCTCTGCCTTTTACACCCGGGGAAACCGGGTCAGGGAGCAGGAGGGGGATGTTGCCCCAGGGTCATCTGGCAGCCAAGGGACACCGTTCAGGGCCAGGTCAGTGCTCTGGCCATTAGCTGCCTCTGATACAGAAAGGGCATCCTCCGAGACACTGAGGATGCCTTGGGGGTTATATGGGCAGGAATACTACTTTCCTGGATGTCTCAAAGTCTTCTGCTCTGGCTAAGAGCTGCTGGGAGCTGCTGGTGTATACTGGTGGCCCCAGAGGACATGGTGGAGGGGAGGGTTTCCAGGGCTCTGCCATGCCCTGAGCAGTCCGTGCTGCTAACTTCACGCCGACTGGTTAGCAGAGACAAATAACCCTCCAAATTTGCAAGGCTGCGAGCAAGGCAGGCTCTGCTGGGAGGATACTGCCACGGAGGTCATTTGAACTACCTGAGGACTTTTTTATTTTATTTTTGCCTTTTTTTTTCCCTAAGCCCTAAACTATGTGGAACTCAGACTAAACAGAAAATACAGCTAAGAAAACATCTTGGTATAATGCTGAGAGTCAGACTGTTGCAGCGCGCTTCTGAAATCCAATTGTGGTTGTAAGGTGATCCCAGAAACCGAAAGATTACAACTGTAAGGCCGTTCACAAATACCAGACCGTTCAGAGAGGCATCGTGGTTACTGAGGCCCAAATGATTTTCAGGGTCCGTTTGGTAAGCAGGGACGAGGCTCGTGGCATCTCTGCGAGCACTGAAGTGTGACCGATGTGCACTGGATGCCGATACAGCGTTGTGGAAATGTAGGCACCGGGTGATGAATTGGGAGTTTTTCTTTTGTAATCCATCATCGTCTGTCCAGGCTGGTGTCCTACCTCGAAATGAAGGCAATCACTTCCACTCTAATGCTCTTATTTTTTATATATATATACACACAGACTATATATATATATATATACTCTCTATATATATAAAATTTACAGGAAAATACAAATTTTATTTATATTTAATTATATTTATGTAAAAATAAAAATATTTTTACATTTATATAAATTGTAAGTTATATGTCTAAATGTTATAGATTATTATAGATTATATATCTCTCTCTATAGATTATGTATCTATAATATTATATATCTAGATCTAGATATCTAATATCATCTCTAAATACTACATATCTCTATAAAACTACATCAACCACTCTGACAACTTACTGGTTTGCCTCCTTTGGGCTGTATCTGTTATTCTGCTTTCCCTTGCTGGCTAAATCTCATTCCTTTATTCCCCTGATAACTTTTCTGTTTCAATGACCGTCCCTTCACAGGTTTGATGCGTTTAACTGATAATTGCCTCTTAATGCTAGTAATCCACTGGCTGAGTCATCAAATTAAGAGGGGGGAAATAATGGCACAACCTGTGCTGTGTCCAGTGGAGGACTTTCACTTCTGCTTAGAGAGAAGCTGATGGCAGCACGTCTGCCAGCGCAGCGGCTTTGACTTGAACGACTTCTCCACGCTAAATGCAAAGGGGATTAATCAATTCTTTATTGTCGTTCATAAAAGACAAGTGTCACCATTAAGTCTGGGGTTTGTATACTTCTGCTTCTGGCACTTCTGCCTTTTCTCCACTTCTGGGACATATTGGGGATTCCAGATGCAATCGGATGCATAGAAGTAAGTAAATACAAAATGTTAATGAAATCCTTTTCACTGCCCAGCATTAAGCATATTCCCAAAGTGCATGGAAGCCTGGACGTGGAAAAAATGGCATCATAAGCATAGGGCAAGGAAAGCAATCTCCTTAAAGATATCCACCAGCCAAAATGCCCCGATGCTGAACTTACTTTACAGCTCCAAATTCAGCTACTAATTCCATCCGACACGTCTGAGAAAGACGAGTTGATTGAGTGTAGGTTTACCTTATAATATTTTTGCCCTGCAGCACTGTTGGTACTGAGTGCTAAAATTTCCTGGTTTTGAACAACTGCGTTTTAGGACAAAAGTCCTGGTTTCATCAAAGAGAGTGGCAAAACTTCCACAAACTCCCAAGGATGCCTCCCCAGAGTGTCATCTTTCTCCAAAGCCGTGAGTGGTCACAACTCAGAATAAAATTAAGAGGAGCTGGGCATCCTCGGCATCTTAAAAAATGAAGTTCAAGGTGTCTGGAACAAGAAACCCAATAAATCAGCACCTAAAAGCAGAGGTTGCTTTTCACCCTGCAAATTTTTAAAATTTCTGGTTCCAGCTCGACGGATACGAGCTTGGGAAAGCATGGGATCCTGCCTCTGCCTGGCCGAAAGGCAATTTCTATTCTTATTTTGTAACAGGAGAATGAATCACAGAGATGCTGTCCATTTGGTTTCTTAAGCTGGTCTCCAGCGTTCCAGAGGTCGCGGAACGCTTGCAGGATTACAGGGCAAGAAATTGATGCAGCTGAATGCATCATGCTAGCTTAGCCCAGGGCTGTAGCTCAGACAGCTGATGCATTTGTTCCACGTCGTTGTGGGCGAGTAAATCGGAGGCGGCTTTTCTCTTTGCAAAGCCCGTGTCACCCCTTTCGGTCCCCACCGCCACCACAATGAGTAAGCTGCAAGCTCAGCTTCTTCACGTGGGTCTCCTGGACTCGGAGAGGGTGATGCTGCCGAGTCAAACTGCGAATGTGGTTCGAGTTACGATTTGACACGGCGGGACTGCTCTCAACCTGCCCAGCACAAGCGAAAAAGTTTGTCTGAGTTTTGACTCTGCTGGGAGACAGGTCCTGGTTTGCAAGATATTTTCCAGACTCGGTTAAACTGCCTTCCAAACGCGCAGTTGTATTTCCGCAAGACAACCGGCCTTTGCCGTAAGAGGCTGGACCAAATAGCTGATGATTTGAAATCAGTTCGCTACGGATGGTTTTAAAGCTGGCGTTCAGCTCATTTCCAGGCAGCTGCACGTTGTTGTAATTTGCTAACGGTGTCACAAATGCTACTTTTTCCTTTTCCTTGTAACAGCCCCTCTGAATTACAATAACTCCTTTAATTTCTGAACAAGTCCCCTCTCTCGCAACCTTTGCCACCTCAAAGAGCAGCAAGAGCACCTCCCCTTTGCAATTTCCCTTTCCCTCTTAACCTTGACCTGTAATATGCTGAAAGTTGTTACTGAAAACTACCTTGATCAGAAATGACATTATAAAAACCTGCTCAACCAGATGCAGCAAAAACCCAGCCATGACAAAGATTCCCAGAGCCGCCAATTTTGAGTTACCGACCTACCCTGTCTTGGAATATGGAGTCGACCGCTTCAAGGTAGTAGCTATTAAGTTTTGTTTGCTTTCTTTCAGAGCGACTGTGCTTTGTAACAAAGAGGCTTGGCTGAGCATCGCTGTGCATAAAAACACTGAGCAGAGAGATGCTTCCTGAGCCGGACCGTGAGAGCAGCAGTGGGGGCTGGACTCTGCCGAAGGCACATTTGCAAGGACGGTTGAGATTCGGGGACTTGAATTCTGCTTTGCAGCCGTGCACCTGAGAGGAGAAGCCTAGCTCAGAGCCCTCAGGTCCTTCAGAGATCAGGGTTTGTGGTTTGAACTCAGTTCACACCTAAAAAAACCACCGCTTGTGTGAAACCGGCTCCTAACAGCATGGCTTTGCAGCGTGAGGCTGCAAAGGGAACCTGGACACAAGGCTGAGCATTGGTTCCTGTGCAAAAATTAAGCAGGATCTGGACACCACGGTTTGGTAAAGTTCTTGAAAAGTTGTGCATCCCCCCCCCCCCCCCCCCCCC
>RSEF01000011.1:21447371-21515753 GCA_003993805.1 Himantopus leucocephalus | reverse complement strand
CTGGGAATGCTTTGCTTAAGCCTTTTCCAGACTGGGTGGCAAATTCACAGACCCCATTAGTGGGAGATCCTTGACCCAGAAGGTTACGATGAACATCTGATTATCTGAATCCTCCTTCCACCCAGCCAAAGAGCATTTGTGTATACTGGATTTTATAAGAGTTAACTTTTGGAAGGACTGGAGCCTGGAAATTGAAAGAGCTTTAATGGGTTCTGCTTGAAACTTTTATTTACTGCAAACTCCAGCAGAGAAATCAAAGTCCAAAGTTGTGGTGGAAACAATCTATTTATTGCAGTGGATAGAGACTCCAACCCTTAGCTTGTGTTCAACCTGAACTCCAGTCTGCATGTGTTGGCAGTGAATGAACTGCTCTCAGTTTCTGGTCTTCGAGCTCTGGAATTCTTTTCGATCCTGGAGATAAGGAAAAAAGTCTTCTAAACAGATGCGTCATGCCTGCTTAATTTTCCATTAAAAACAGAGAAGATATTTAACTCTCTCCTATCGGGAGGCGTGTGCGAAAAAGCCACGCTTTCTTGGCGCCAAAATCCGCCCTATTAGTGGAGATACCGTGGAGACCTTGGAGTATCCATCCCCGTAAACATCATTAGTTGTGGAAAAGCCATTCATTAGTAACAGGCAATATGTTCTTCTATCCTCTCCTCTGAAGAATGGGCAGTGCTATCTAAATAAGCTGTTTCCTGAGAAGTTACTCAAAGTTACTGCTGTAGCTGTAGGCCAACTCTCCTCCCCCAGGAGCCGGACAGAAACAAAGCTCTCAGAGAGGAAAGAGTCGCTCTTTAATCCAGCAAACTGTGCCATTCCTCTGAAGTTCTTCTCCTCAGTCTCCTGGTTAATGCCCTCCCTGCTTGTTTTTCACCTCTTATCATCTGCAAAACCATCCATTTCCATGCCTACACCTGAGCTGAAGGCGCCGGTGCCCCAACACCTCTCTGTGCTCTTGGTTTTGCCCAAACGCAGCTGGAAAAATTCTCTCTGACATCCCATCCAACCCTCTTCAGGTTCCCCTTGCTGCCTTCCCATGACCTCCTGCGATAATTCTGCATTCCTTGTCCTCCTCCTTCACCATCCTCCATAGTACCCCTGCTTTCACCAGCCAAGAAACTACAACCAGCCATCTTCTCGCAGGCTTTGTCCTGGACCACCCTGGCAGCAAGGAGCTGGTGCTGGAGGGGGAAAATTGGGAACAGCCTCTCCAAATGCTCAAGTGACAGCAGTGCTGTGGAAAAATCCTTCTTGTTCGCTTCTTGGCAAGGAGGGACACATTTGTGGGATGCTGTCTCCAGTGGGCTGGGGAAAACCTGCTCTGACGGTGCTGGAGGGTGCACTTGGAGGAAGGCGTCTATGCTTCTTTGAGTCTTGCCCTCTGCTATGTGTTACCAGCACTTAATTACACCTTATACATTAGAAACGCTCCCTTGCCCTCAACAGTCCACTTCAGGAGGTGTTTTGGACAACATGTCAAAGCAGGAAAGACTCTCAGAGGAGAGGGCAGATGTAAGGACGCAGATGGGTGTTCCTGTTCTGTCTTTCAGGCCAGACCCATAGCCAGGATTTTAATTTCTTAGAGTTGTTAATTATCTCTATTTTAAAAAACAAGCGTGCTGGCCTCTGCATGGTCATATTCCAACAGGAGCGAGTTTTGGCTTTCCCTAAATGCCACCTATGATCTCAGCTGGCTATTGCAGCCTCTCCTTCCTTCCCCTCCAGTTGCTATCAGATCTCCAGCAGCTTTCTACTGAGAACTTTGGGCTGTCACAGTGGCATTTCCCACTTCTGCTAGTTAATATTTCTAACACGGTTGGGTTTTCTAGAAATGCAGAAAAATCAGAGTGCTAACTGGATTCTCACCGGGTAGGAGATGATAGGAAATAATTACGTTTGGTGCGATGCATGTTTTGTAGCACCTATTCAGCATTTGCTATAAGGTATCAAATGGATCCAAGATGCAAATCCAAGCAGAAGAGGAATAAAATGTATTAGGTAAACCCTTGGACCACCAAGTGAAGAGGATTTAGTGTGTATAATAAAGTGCCTGTGTATCATTTATCACGGCTACGCAGTGATTGCCTGGGGCTGATGATGGACACCATAAGTTGCAAAAATATAATGACGTGTCGTGTAACAGACCGCAGGTGTCCGTGTGGGGAGCCGGGGGGAAATCAACCTGACAGGCTTAAGAAAGTGGCTTGTGCTGGCATCCGCACGGACCCCCGGGCGCCCGGGCTCGTCCTCCGCCTGCCGCATCGCTCTCCCAATTTCCTGGTGGGAGGGCTCTGCTGAAAGGCTTCTTTCTTCCTTCTCCATGTGGATGATCCCACCTCTTCGGGCAGCCTCTGTTTTCCTTTGGAAATGGGAACAGCTGGAGCAGATCTCTGCTCCAAGGGGAGCGGGCTGCGGCTGAGCCCCCCTGCCCTCCCCTGCACCTTGCTCCTGGGTGGGAGAGCACAAGAAGGCTTGCAAGAAACCTTGCATTTCCCCAAAAAGCTCCGTCACCCTGGGGACGAGCCCAAACTGGGGGACACATATGCATCCCCATGTGGGTAGACCTGTCTGAGGGGCTCGAGGGATGATCGCTTCAGCAGAGCCCCTGTTTTGTGGCTCCTCGGTCCATCCTTGAGCATCTCCGTTATTGGAGAGCCCCTGACCTCCCCTGGCAGGTTTCTCCATTGTCTGCCTGACCTCACCATTATAAAGCATTTCCTACTATTTAGCCCAATGTTTTTCTTTCTTAATTTTAGGCCATTAGTGCTTGTTCTTACCAAAATTTACTACTGAAAATTACTCTGCCTCCTCCCTTCCTCTCGCTTGACGGATGGCTATGGAGTGACCCTCCAGGATTTATATCGTCAGTGGCGAGGCAGGACTCCTCTCCTTTCTTAATCCCCTCAAGGCCATAGAAAAATAAAGCCGTTGTCTTTAAATCTGAATCTGTTACAACCTCTGTCTCAAAGTAGCGATATTCTCCACCTCGCTGGAGTTCAGCTGTATTTGCTTTCACAGCTCTATCCCAGAAAGTCCAGGAATGAACTGTCAAAGATGCTTAATTTTTCACCAGGGATTTAGAAACTCATTATATTGCCTCATGGTACGCTAGCTAGAGATGTATTTATCTTCTTTATTTTTCATTTGACTTCTTTATTTTTTTTTTTATTTCTGATTTTTATTCCTATGCACAGAATACAAAGGCCGTTCACTTTCCAACCAGACAGAGGGGAAGAGTTTCTCTTTCTCCTCCTTTAATTTAGACCTATATGAATATTACCTTATGGGGTTTGCTGCTTGAGCAAAAAAATTGGGAAAAAAAAAGAGAAATGGTTTGGTGAGCAAAACACCTATTCTGTTGGGTTTTGGGTTATTAATAATTTAAATTCTCTTTGGCAGTTAAATTTTAGAAAAACTCCCAAATAATAAAAAATTCATCATTCAATGTGAGTGTTAATGGAGTAAATGTTCTCTTCTTCTGCTGGTATGAAACATAAAATTGATGTTTTTAAAATTTCAAAATGTTGTTGTTCAGCAGATGAAATAACCTGACAAATAGTTTCTCCTGGCTACACTTGGGAGTTTCCACTTGAAGGGACAGCAGTTGATATCTCCTTCCATTTGTGATATGTGACCAAGGAAGACTGTGGTCCAGCAACAAAGAGGTAGTGCGATGGAGGAACCCTCCTAGAAGGCATCATTGCCACCATCACTCTCCCCAGGCAAGAGCTGGTGCCCTGGTCTTGCCCTGCCCCACAGGACCCACAGAGATTTTTCTCACCTGCTTGAATGGAATATGTTGGAGATGTTTGCAGAGGTTGTGACTGGGCTCCTCTGAGCAAACATCATCCTAGGTCCTGCTTGGACACCAGGGTGGGAGAAGTTGTCTCCTGTGCTTCTCCCAGGCTTGCAAGGCTGCGATAGGGAGGGTACGACTCCACTCTGACCGTGGGAGAAGGGTTAATATTAGAAGATGGGCTTAAGCACCGGCAAAATGAACTTGAATGTGAGTTTGGGGTGTTTTCTTTGGAGCCCTGCCCTCAGCACGGCTCCTGCACGGTGCAGAGCTTGCAGGGCTGCCGGACATGAAGGCGTGAGTGGCTGTTTCCTCGGCTAGCACAGGCTCCCTCCTGCTTGGAGAGTTTATTTCTGGGTTGTTTCAGCCTTTCATCTCCGAGAGGTGTTTCCTCCCTGTTTTGCTTGTGAGGAGCGAGAAGGGAGCCAGGAGGAAGAGGCAGCAGCTCCAGAGATGGGCTGCAAAAAGAGCCAGGAGCCCACCTGAGAGGTTAGAAATCAGGGCACTGACTCTGGTCACCAAATGCAGAGTTGCTGCCAATTTGCAACATTTTCCCTTAAACGTAGATGCTGAAGATTTAATGGAAAGAGAGGTCAAGCTTTGACCTGACCACTGAGCAGGGTGACAGAGATGGCTCCTTCATGTCCTCTTGAGGGTTTTGTTAGTCTAAAGTTTAGTCGCAACGTCAGATGATGCATTTTCCAGGGAAGCTAATGGATTTGCTTGCACCGCGATGGAGTGGTTGGCGGGGGTGGGAGGGTGACTCTTTCGTGAGAGACAAATTACTTCCTCTTGACAAGCAGCTCTGTTTTAACTAGGAAAATGATGGATGAGTCCCAAGTAAAGACTTGCACAGGAAAACTAACATGCAAACTTCACGTTGTCAGAGATCCAAAATCACAACAAAAATCTCAACCACCAACGCAAAACCGAAACCCCGTGATGGTGGGCAGGGCTGCGAATTGGTCTGTAGAGGGAGACTTTGAGTCAAGTCTCTTACATCACCCACCAGGCAAGAGGACATGGACCGACAAAGGGAAACGCTTGAGCTTTGGAGGCCTTCACAGAAGCGGGGTTATGGGTTTGTCTCCACAAGATCCCCGCTCAAGTTAAACCAAAGCCTTCCTGTGGCATGGGGAACCGCAGCCTTATCCTTCCGCCCCTACCGTTGTCCCTCCCAGACTATTGTTTTGATTTTCCTTGGCATCCTCCAGCGTAGCAGCAAAACTTGGCCACCATGTTTCGCCAAATATTTCCCTCACATTTTTCTTCTGTGCTTACCTTTACAAAAGAAAAAGACTTTTCTTTTTTTTTTTTTTTTTTTTTTTANTATGTATATATAAATACTTGGCAAGTGCTGGGCACAGTGGCTGCATCCAAGTTCCTGTTGTTAGCTCGGGGCAGTTGTATATCTCGCTGTTGCATCTGGGAACCCAAATCCAGACTCTGGACTCCACTGTGCTGGGTGGAGACCGAAAAGATGGAGCGAAGAGCTGCAATCAAAGCCTGAAGGCCCCCCATGGGGGGCTGCGAAGGCAAAAGGTGATTGTAGCCTCCTCTCTTCCCTGTCAGTGTGAGGTGCTAAGTGGGACTGGTGTTGAGAGCTGTTGGAGCTCTGGGGGAAAGCATCCCAGGGAGGGGGAGGCATAGGAATGATGACCTGGAGGAAAGGAAGTCCTTGCCACCAGGACTGGCTGGAGAAACAGCACTGAAGTAAGGGGTTGCTCAATCCTGGACAATTTTGTTGCTTGCATAAAGCTCCAGCTGGAAAGAGCATCTGTGTCGAAAGGCAAAATTTTAACTCGGGACTTTGTGCAATGCCACGGAGAGCGGCGAGAGCAAGGGGAGGTGGTGCCCAAAGGGAACAAGCGTGCTCCCTCGCCGCAGGCACCGAGCATCCTGCCAAGGGCAGTGTCTGCACGTGGTTCCCTCAGTCCCTTCCTCCGCCTTCCCCTCCGCAGCCCCAGATAAAGCCCGGGATGTTTATAGACCTTAATACAATAGTTCCCACAACGGCCAGGCGATACGTGAAGACGTAAGCCGCCTGGCTGGCTCTTCTCGGATATTGGAAATCTTCCATAGCTCAGGTCCGGTTGTCAGCAACAGAGCTCCTTATCATTTCACTGCCGAGGATCCAGGGATCCGACCTATTTTTGCTGATGGTTTTATTTATACCTGCAGTGGTGGGAGGGGGGAATAAATAAGTACGTCGCCTTGTGTGACCGAGTTGAGGCTCGTTTTGTTGTTTAATGTTGGAAAGCCTCTCACCTGCCTGCTTCAAATGTAGCTATGCCTGTTCGTTTCCAGAATTAATTGCTGATCTTATTGACTGCAAGCAGGACGGCTGAGACTGCAAGTTATTTTCTTCCATGACTGTTAAGTGTCATCTTTTCAAGGGAGAGGTAAATGGCAGTGCTGAAGCTGTAGACTTGATTTATAGATATTAAACATTTTATAGCAATTTTTTATCACTTTCATTCCTCTCTGTTCCTCCTTCAGATGTTGGCTGAGCTGGAATAAGAGGGGTGGGGAGGGATAGGGAAACAGCAAACTTCAAACCATCATAGCTCTTGGAGAAAGATGGTTCTTTGCAGGCCTGGGCAAACTTGATTTTTGGAAAGCTTTGCCTGGACTCCCTTTTAAAGGGTGTCAGCAGCTTATCTCCCGCCTGCCAATCTGCTCCCAGGCGTGCATCCCTGCTCGGAGCGGGGAAGCTCTGCGCACAGATGTCTCCTGTTGGGTGTTATCTGCAGGCCAGGTATGGCAGAGCCGGCCGTATCCCCACGGCTGCCCTCACGGCGACCTGCATGGACCACCCTGTGACCGGGCTCCGGCAACGCCGCCCTCCATGCTGAGCCCACCTCCAGCAGCTCCTGCCAGCAGCAGGCAGCTCCCCCCCCCCTCAAAAAATGCCGAGCATCCCTCTGCTGAACGCCCCCCTCCCCACAGCCACCTGCGTGCTTAGGCAGACTTCTCCCAAACACATTTCTCTTTAAAAGCCCAGATTAGTCTAAAATTCTATTTGAGATAAAACCTGGCCCTTTATCAGCAAACGCATCCAGCCCCCACGCACTCCCGGTGCTTCGCAGGCTCCGGCCGTTGCCAGTTACCGCAGGGAGCGTTCCTGCTTTCCCATCAGCGCACCGAATCCATCACTGACGGGGTTTCGTGGAGGGGAGCGATAAATCCGCTGAGGCGAGGGGTAGGTGAGACCCGAATTCTTCTCCACCACGCACTCGCCAGGGAATGCACGTTCGCCAGCCCGCGTGCCTTCCCTTCCAGGCAGTATTTCTCTTTCTCAAGGGATTCCTGTTCTTTCTGACCATCATTTAATCTTTTTTTCTTTTTTCCCCCTCCCTTTTTGCTTCACATTGACATGCCTATTTTGCTTTCAAGTGCTTCTCTCCCCTCTCCCGCCAAGCCAGGTAAGGCTCCTTGCAACGCTGCAGTTTAGTAACCGAGCTGGATCTCAAATGGATGAAGGTTTTACAGGGCAGAAATCAGACTACCCGGGCCATAAGTTTCCTTACCAATACTTAAAAGAAGACATTATTTCCAGTAGCTTTGGCAAACAGGGGAAGCCGGTGCAGCAAACCCTCCCAGCACAGGAGGCAGTGATGGTTCTGGCTTGGAAAAGCCAAATTTGCTTTGAACTGGTAGAAAAAGAAACACGTTTAAAATAGAGGCTATTTTCTTAAATCTTAGCCCAGCAAAATCCAGTCTCTACCAGCACTGGGACCGAGTCAAATAAGATATATGAACATTGTGGTTTGGGAAAGGGGTTTGTGGCATAGGAATACTTTCAGAGACAGCTCTGTGCTGTTTTAAAAGCCTCAGGTAATACGATCATATAGGAGGAAGAGGGGTAGCGTTCCCCTGGGGACAACCTCTAAATCCGCTGCGGTAAACACGGCTGGGATTTGTGGATCTCCTCGAACTGAACGTTTTCAAGGCCAGAAAGGCGGTGAAAATCTTACACGGGGTTTTGGTACGGTATATTGCACGGGTGCTCATTTCTAGCTGCTAACGTGACCTGCCGATTCTGCGTCTTTATCAATAAACACCAGCAGGAGATATTAAACCCAGCTGAGTTATGTCAGGGGGGTTATCAGAGGACAGACAGTAGTTCCTTTAGCCAGAACAGCGAAGGTCTTGGGGTTAAAAGCCAAGGGTCAGCACCGCCACTGCCTCATGTGGCATGGATTAAATCAAAAATTATCTTTGAGTGGCATTACTGCAAACTAGCCAAGAACATCCATCTGAAAGCTCAGCCGCTCCGAGCATAAATCACCTCTCCTGGAGGCTGGGTTGGGTTTTAGGGGGTGACTTGCCTCTTCCAGCACCGCTCTTCCGTTATTGGTGTTGTAAATCCATTGTGGAAAGTCCAAGCGAGATTCACTGAGTTAGGGGGAAACTTGATTTTTTGGCTGGATCAGGTTTTTCAGGGGCATCGCTGTCTGCAGCTAGAAGCGAGGCTTTAAAAACGCTGAAACCTCTTGCTCAGCTCCATGAAAAGCAATTTCAGCCTCTGCCATCCCCAGCAATATTGCTGTTTGCTCTCAAATTCACAGCTCTTCCCTTTCAATCAATACATTAATCATGGAAGAGACAACCCTGCATTTTATTTAACCTATTTCTCCAGGTTGGATTTTTTTTTTTTTAAAAGTATGGATAGGAGCAAATTCCTCAGGCCACTTTTGACTCTCTAAGCTTCCCCTCGCTCACAGCTTCTGTTTTAACTGGTGAAATTATAGCTGAAAATAGATTTTATTTCACTTCTGGCTAAGTTACTGGCACTGAAGGAACCAGCTCAAGCAAAAGTAGTCCGATCTCATATAGTTTTGTTCTGTGCCTCCAAGAAACAAGCTGGGTTTAAATTTGTTTTCAGCTAACTGCAATGAGCAGGACTAAAAGTACAAGTGGCTGTAAATGTGCCCTGTGGGATGCAAGAAAACTTTTTAATGCTATTTCCAGAAAGCTCCAGCTGGTGGCAGCAGCAATTTTTTTTTCCGGCTAAAGTAAAACTCGGAGAAAACTAAAAGGAAAAAAAAAATCCCTAGAAATGATATCTACAGGCAATGTTCTGGAAATCTCAGGTGTGTTGCTCAAAAATGAGATAAAAAATATTTACTGCTTCCTTAAAAAGGGGCGGGGGGAATCCCTGATGCATTTAAACTAACAGCAGAGAGACCTGATGACAGAGTGCCCTGGGATGGATGTGTCGGTGGAGAGGAGGTGTGCTGAAAGGGCACTTGAAAGCTTCCTTGGAGCTATCAGGTGCCATTAGGGATGTAATGACCCCCAAGGGAAGCAGATTTCCACGGCAGCTCACATCTTCCCAGCTCTCCCTCCCTTGTGATACCCTAAAACCCCTTCCGTGGGTAGAAGAAGACCTGTTTTCTTTAGGATAACTAAGACATAGACACACACAAGCCCATGCTGATGGGCTGTCAAGGTGCTCGCTCCGTAGGGGACATTACCCGGCAAGGATGCCTGGATGTGGGCTCCAGCATCCCAGGGTAAGCCTGGCGCTGCTGAGAGCCTGGAGGCTATCAAGGGTGGCCTCTGGGCACATGCTTTGCTTCCCACATGGATATCCTTAAAGACTGTGGAGTTTTGTCTTTGTTTTCTTTTTGGGTTGACAGTGACACTGATTTGCTAATTCCTAACGCCAAAAGAAATCATTTCTGCCTTTCTGCGCTTTTGCAGCAGGCAGCTCAGCTCTTTTTAGGCTGAAAAGCTTCTCCGGAGAAGATGCTGCCTTTATTTTGGTCAGTTTTGCAACTGGCCCTGAGCAAATAGCAATGAGTTATGTCATTGAAATGCTATCCTTCTGGGGAGCAGGCAGTCCCACCTCGTAATCCTCACCAAGCCGCACGGCTCGACGCGCTCACGGGGAGAGATTCGTGGGCTGGTGGCAGAGGCCAGCCTCCTGCCAGGCTATCGGCAGCGGTTGGTGGAGGCATGTGCCCTGGGAACCCATTCGGAGGCGGCAGACCTCTCAAAAGGCCAAAGACAGGGAAAAAAATGATGTGCAGAAACCCAGAGTGGGAGCAGCATCGTGCCTGGCGAGACCCGGTGAAGATGGAGAGTGCAGGAGAAACGGGGGGGGGTCACTAGAGGTTGGCCCCAGTCCAAAGCAGAAGGTTGGTTATCCCCTCTGAAATCATCTCTGTTTATGGGAGCGCCTTTGGATGTACTTGATATCTGTGTAAATATCCCACCTCTGTTCTTGGCCACAGCCGGGGGGTACTCTTTGTGTTTCCAAAGGCATGGCAGCCTTCACAAAACCGCTGATGTTCCTCACTGCCGGAGGAGGAGGAGGCCCAGGGTGGCTGAGATGGGGACGGCTGATGAAATCCTCCCCAGCAGCCCGGGAGCGTGGCAGTGTCCAGAAGTGGTGGAAGTGATGAGGGTTAACAAAAAAACCCCAAGTATTTAACTAGGGCGAGGAAAACCCGCAAATGTCAGACTGACACTGAAAGGTTTAGAGATATTGTCCTCTGGATAAATCAGTGTAACACCTCCGAGTTGTTTCTTAAATTGCGTAGGCAAACTCTGAAAGGAGGGAGCAGCTTAGGCAGAATATTCAAATCATCTTTTCCCCTTTCCCTTGCCTTATTCCAGGTGTTTCTCAAAAGCTTGTGCCTTCCTCTAAACATTCCTATGCTCCACGGCAGCATCACCTTTGCAGGACATCTTGGCCTCTGCAGTCACCTGTCAGAAGCTTTTGTGCCCATCAGTCTAGGAGGGAGAACTACGCTTTTCCATCAGCCATTCTTCACTGCAAGCGGTAACACTGACCCAAAAGAAAAGAAAAAAAAAAAGTAAACTCTGTTACTCTGATATAATACAAATCTGACTCCTCTTAAGGCTTCAAAATTCTCCAAAAGGACCATTCCTAATGGAAAGCAACCATGTCTGGCTCATCAAGCCTTTGGTGATCATGATTTGTCAGTGCCAAGCTGGTGAGGACCTCCAGTCCTGGGCAAGAGGTAATGGCTTAGTCCCTGGGAACTCAGTTTGTCCATACTCTGCCCTGGGTGCCCAAGAGCCTCTCTGAAAGGGGTCTGCTCCACTACTTGAGTTAAGAGAGTTACTTTGTATGCTTGGTGTGGTTTTCTTTTATTCTTGCTCTTCCAGTCTGGGGGGAAGTGGAGGCCAAGTGTCATAGGAAGCCACCACAGATTCTTGTAACAGCTTGAAGTTTCATCCAATGCTGAGCCCCACATTTCAAGAGGGATGGTGATAACCTGGAGAGGATCCAGCACAGGTGTCCAAGCATGACCAGGGACCTGGGGCTTGCATGGCTTGTGAGGAGAGGTTGGGATGCTGGACTTTTTCAGATGCATGAAAAAGAGGTGAGCAGGTTTGCTGCTAGCCTACAGCAGTTCGAAGGGAGTTGTGAAGATGATGGAGCCAAGCTCTGCTTGGAAAGAGCAGAATCACAAAGGACAGCGGCCACTGTTTCAGGATGGGCTTTACAAACAAATTCTTCACCAGGAGGGTGATGCCACCCTGGAACAGGTCCCTGAGAGGTCAAGAAAGCCTTGTCCTCAGAGGTGGACATGACCTCATGCAGGTGACAGTGTGCCTTTGGACTAGAGACCCCCGGAGGCCCCTTCCAAGCAACATCTCTGAGTTTATAATTCCTTCAAATCAATTGTCTCGTCTCTTCCCTTTTTTCTCTATCTCACCTGTTAACATCTCAACCTCTTTGGTAGGACATCTCCATTTGCATAAATTATGGCACCACCACAACCAAGTCTTGTTCTCAGCCTCCAGTTAAACCTACACCACTAAATAGTATTTTTGTATGTCTTCCTACACAGCCAGGCTGTCTGGGAAGGACTTATTCTTGGTGTTTTTACTCTAACCTCTGCATCCCTTTGGGAACGCCTCTGTGGAAAACAAAGGTTGCTTTACCATTGGCACTGTTTCACTCCCGGAGGAGATTGGAGAGAATTTTGGAGCTCTCTTAACATGCAGTCACAATCATGGCTTCTGTGATTGAGTCGTTCCTCTCTAAATAAGTAAATTAACTCTAATACCCTTATTTGCTATCAACCTTATAAAACATAATAAAAGCCAGATGTCTCTTCCTTAACCTGATGTACTATAGAGGTTCAATGGATTATTTTTTCCAGACTTTATGAAAGTGATTTTGCATTCTCATTGTTTCCTCTGGTGAATTCATTGCAGAATCTGATGAGAAGAAACTCAGAAATGTATTAAAATGGAAAAACCTGGTATCATATGGATACAGGTCTCAGCTCGGGGAGCACCAACTGTCCTCTCTCCATGTCTCGTGCTGTGCAGTGAGTGGGTGGTTTTGAAGCAGGGAGTGTTTCTTCGGACCCAAGGAGAAGGCTAACGATTGAGTGATGTAAATTCAAACGGGTGCAAAAGGATTCTCCAAAGCTGCTAAATAAAAGTCCTCATCCCCAAGAACCTCCTGAACAGCCTGTCTCTTCCAGCTCCCCTGGTTGCATCGGAGAAGAAGTTACCCCAGACCAGAGCCGCAGAAACGATTTGGTGCCTGAGGCTGATTGATTGATTTCAGCGATAGCTGGGGGCTTACATAGCTTTGTGGTTTGAAGGCTGTGGTGCTCGGCAAGACTGGAGCCAAAACTGCGAAAAAATAGCAGCTCTGTCATTTTCTGCAATTTCCTTTTCCTTTGGGTGAGTTCAGCTGAACTGCGAGACGGACTTCGTGTGAAGAAGGAGGACTGAAGACCATACGATGCTTTGTCTTTAGTCCCTTCGTGCTCCAATGCAGGTGACAGTCTCCATTCAGCTCCCTGCAAAACGAGCGCGAGCTCCCTCTGCCACGCTAAGCTATTAAAAGCCTGAAACCTATACCTGGCTACCTCGCCGCTCCGCCGTAATTAGGTATGGGGAAAGCATGCAGAAACTGTAATCACGCTTAAAAACACCGCTTGGGATTGAGTTACCTGTACCAAGCCTGCTGCCGACAAGAGAGGAGGGACAGCCAGCCACAGGGGATAGCAAAGCCACGTCCACGAGGGCTACAGAAGGGGGTCGGCGGTTGCAACAGACGGATCTCGCTTCTCATCGGCAGCCCCAGTGCAGGAGGAGCTGCGGTGGTAGAGGACTCCCCCGAGCTCATCGTCGTGTCCGTAGGGATGATGCTGGCACAGGGATGCGAGCGGTGGGCGTGATGGAGCGTTGGGGCTCAGGTCTGCAGAGACAGCCCGGCAGAGTGGTCGGCAGGTATGGGAGAGGGCGGAGAGGAGCTGGAACATTTCCTATTTATTTTATTTGCCTTCTTTCAAAACATCTGAGAAATGAAAGGACCCTGTTCTGCAACTGTACCCCTGCGAGCCATGGGACCTGTCCATTGAGTAATTTTGACTTCCAATTAAACTAAATATGGTTTTTACGGAAATAGCTTTTTCTCCAGCTGGGGTGATAACACAGTCATGATGTTTGGATGAGGTTTCTAGTGAAGCAATTTGGGGTTTCATGTCATTTACTGAGAATCAAGCTAGTTCCTCATCCAAAATCATAATAAACAGGCAACGCGTACCACATAGACTGTTCTCCTGAGCTCAAGCAACCTTCGTTCAGGCACTCTTCTTCAATAACTCATCCATATACGGCTTCTGCTTTGGGGTCAGTTGCCTTGACTGTATCTCCTACATAATACTTCGATTCATACCTGCATGGGCATGCTGCAAAATGCGAGCCCAGGCAGAACCAAGCCACCAAGTTTCATGAGTCGGAGCTGTCATTTCTTCCTGTGATTATGTACTGTGGGTGTCCCCAGAATATAGGGAAATTGCTTTTTCTTGTTGCACTAACATCACATTTCAGCAGCGTTGAGACTGGTAGAAGGTGACACTGAGTCCAGATTTGTCCTGAAACACCTATCGGCCAGCAAGACTGTTCTGTTCTTAATTTTAGCCTGATATATTAAAAATAAAACCAGGTAGAGACCAGCATGCTGTCCTGGCAGTGGTTTGAGTAACTGTTTCCAGCTTTGCTCAGTCGATGCTCTAAGACAACGCAAATTTTATAACCACATTGACATGAATTCCCTCTCCTTTGCATCCTTTCGCTCCGAGAGCACAAACGAGGCTGCTGGTAGAGTTTCATACTCCTGATTTGTACAAATCATGTAAAGCTTATGAGTGTGTCAGATGGCATTATGGTAAGCCCCTTTGCCTATCTGATTTTTCTGCATGCTGTGGATTTCCCTGTATCCCTAACTCCAGGCATGAAACGCCGATCCAGCAAGGAAACCTCCTGCCTTTTAAATTAGAAAAAGGAATGGAAAACCTCCGCATTGAAATTATAGGTGTCTCCGTGGAGTTGCAGAGGAGTTAGGGGCTTAAACCGTTGAAGAAAGGTCGAGTCCGAAAGCCTGCTGTGCGAAATTGTGCGAGATGTCAAACCAATTTGTACCGAAACCCCGGCACGGGTCCTGCTGGAGGATGCACAGTCCTTCCTCTAAAGGAAAATTAGTGGGAATCAGTTGTTTTAAGCTATGACCCCTTCGCTCGGCACATGCTACTGTCTTACTTGAACCATGCGAAGCTCTGTCCGTGCCCGTGGCTTTTAAACACAACATTTATTATCCTTCTACCCCCAGATTAGGGGGATCCCTCCGATGGACAGCCCAGAGCAAGGCACACACATGGCATCTGGTTTTCATGTTCAATCTCATCCCTTTTACTTTGCCGTGAGGGAAGGCTCGAGTGACAACAGAACAATGCTCGCCCTGCAGACTGACTAATTAGGCTGCATCTGGAGCTAATTAAATGTGGAGTCGCCCGCAAGGAGAGTACTCTCCTTATCATACCAGCAGCAGGGGCGAGACAGAAGAAAAATCGCTGATGATATGCCTCGTTTTTTTCTTGCAAGCAATTTAAACGAGGCAACGGAGATCAGAGCGGACGGGCATTTTCCCCTTAGCAGAAATGGGAACAGGATTGGTCCCAGGATGATGAAGCAGGGCTTTTTTGGGGGGTTGGGAAGGTGGGAGCTGGAGATATTTCAAACATAAGAACAATTAAATGAGATCATGTTTGAACTGTTGCTTCTGTGCATAATGTATGGTCATGAAGATACCTCTTCAGCATTAATATCATTTAATATTCTAGTTTCTGATACTCGGTGGCACACGTAATTAAAGTAAGCTGACCTTCACCAGATGAAATATGCTCTGATTTCTTCTTTTTTTTTAACTATAAAAAGGAGTTTTTATTGTTAAATGTTCTAATCTTAGTTTTGTTTGGCCAAAGCTGGGAGAAATATGGTTTTCATTGCTTTATCAGTCACTAATTAGTATGAGGCTGCACATTTTTTAATAGCTGGACAGTTTTATTTTGTGACCTTGGGAAGCGAGTGAATTCTTTCGAAGGTCCAGAAAGTCCAGGGTACGGAGAGGCATATGGGTTTCAACATAAAGTAGCAGGGTTTATTTTTAATGCCTATATTTTTCATCGTAACACTTGAAATGGTAATAAAGGGAGAGAAATCCTCCAAACTCTAGAGATAAATTTGTCATGACTTGGTTCAGAACAGTAAATTATTTTTAGATCAATTTTAGCTTCTCTTTTCTGGCCTGGAAACATTTCACTTCCAGGATGGACAATGTTTTAGCTGCATATTCTCATAGAGTCTCATAGAGACTTTTTGACAGATTTTTTTTTTTTTCTTTTTGTTGTCTTTTTGCCTAGGAGCCACCATCAAGAGGCTGTGCATGCTAGAAAGTGCCATTTCAGTCCATTTCGGTGAGATGAGCACCAGAGCTCGCTCAGGATCTAGACCTACGAATGGATCTTTGTGCCTCCTGCAAATTCTCCTCTCCATGCTGGGAGTGTCCACCTCTGAACATTATGTCCATCATGCTGATGGAAAAGTCCCAAAGACAGAGAAATCCCCCCAGATGGGTGAATTTTGTATTTTGTTTAACATATTATACATCACTTGTTTAATCTTTTGGGTTTTTGTCCCACTGCGGAGTCATAAACAAAGAACTCCAGAAGCCCTCTGCTCCCAGACCACCAAAACCAAGTCTGGGCACCAAAGCTGCTTCTGGGCTCTTGGCTTGATCTCCACGTGCTTCCTTCCCCTCACCCTTCCCTTCTTCACTGTGGTCCAGCCACTTCTTTCTCTGCCCTACATTGAGTGTTACCCCCGGCACAGCCTGGCCACCCACCCAGACGCTCGCACCGAGCTGGGGGTATTTGGCAGGAGCAGGAGGTCATGGGCAACCAGAGGAGGCAGGAGGTTGCCTTGGAAGTGAAGAAAACCCCTTCAGTCTACCAAAAGGCTTCCTAAAGGAACGTATTAGGCGGTCTGTGCTGCTGGCATCTGCAAGGAGTGGATGCAGGGGAAAAGGAAAGCTCTTTTACAACTGGAACACCAGTTGAAGGGTTAGGCTCAGCTGAGCATCCAGATGCTCCTGCTCAAAGAGGGCAGATGCTCTGCGGAGCCTCCACCGTCACTGCTTTTCGTCACTCAGCTCAGGAATAAAACCTTTCTCATGGGATTTCGAGCAGTCTGATGTCCACCTCCAGCCTACAGTGGAGGAAGGAAAAATGTTCCTGTGGGTGCTTTGCATTCATGCAAAACTATTTGATCTTTTTTGAATTTCACGGGTTTGGGATGTTCCTTTTCTTTAAGAGCAGGGGAGGGAAAGGCGAGAGGAGCTGGGACATCCCAGGCAGCTCTTCCAGTCTTTGGTCCTTGTCTTGAAATGGAGAAGTGACATGTAGGAGCGAAATGATGACTTGATTTGTGGTCTGTGTGGTTTAACAAGCAGCTTATGTGGATTGCTATTGCATAAGCGGGGAACACAGGCTGGAGTTCAGTCTCGGTGACTTTCTTTGCGATCCCAGACCTCGTCAGGCTCAAAACTTAAGGATTCTGGCACAATTCATCATCTTAAACTATGGAGTTTTGTGAACACAGGACTCGAGGATCGGATGGTTCAATTTTTAGGCAAATGGCAAATGGTGTGTGTGTGGGAGTGAAAGGTCACCTTAGGCTTATCTCTAAATAAACCCAGGAAACTCAAAATCAGCTCCTTTTTTTGTCCCACACAGGCTGGCGAACGGGCAAACCAGTGTGGATGGCTTTTTTTTAATATACAAATGCTCCCCACTGAAGCATGAACTCAAATATTAGCTTTCCACCTAGCAAGACTAGACAGGAGCAGGGAAAAGCCACGTCTGTTTCTTATCCTTGATGCAGGGAAACTATTTAAATCTGCTAATTTTTTTTTTTTTTTTTCAGTGCTGCATAGGAGTGTTTACTTTATTTGGGGGGATTCAGGGGGCTAATGAATGCAGGCTTTAGTGAAACCCACCTCATTGTAATTTTCTCAAACTCCATCAAAACATCCCTTTCTCTCTCTGCCTTTTCAAAAAGAGCCTTTTTTTCCCCTCCCTCCCCCGTGTTTCTGCATGTTGTGATTTCACTGAGGCTTCCAATGGTCTTCAACAGTTCATTTATGCCGGGAGCCTTCTATAAACTGTACAGCCATGGTCTCCTCGCCCGGCCACCCACCAAACCAGCCTGTCTAAACAGCATCTGTCTACATCCCAGACACATCGAGCGAGTTAAAAATGGACCGAATCCAGCTTCTTTCTTCCCCGCCCCCCCCTTTTCTGCCCTCCTGTGAAGCCAGGGTGGGAGTCAAGGAGGGGGCAGTGGGTGTGCTGTCCCGGATCTGGAGGGGTTGGGGTGCTCTTCTTGCACCCCTGATGCTGTTTCCCCTCCTGGATTTGTTTGGTGAGCTGTGCAAGACCTCCATCCCTCAACGCCGGCGTTAGTCCTACCAAATCTCCCCATCGCTAGCAGATGCATTATTAGTGACGGGAGCCTATTTAAACTTAATCCCAAATGCATTACCTAGTGAGTTTTACTTGGCTTTTTGACTTAAGGTATTGGAGGTTATTACCTCTGGTATGCAGGCATTGCTCTGAAGAATCTCCCCAGCGAATGGCTCCATTTGGTGAGAGGGCAGGGATGGATGGGGTTTTCCTTGCTCGTGCAATTTGGTCACATTTTTGAAAGATTAAGTCACATCAGCCACTTGAAAGTCTCGGTTACCGGTTGAGTGTGACAGCACGAAACCCATTCTGCCTCCGAAGAGCCTTGCTCCACTCGGAGGGCTGCGGGAGAGCCTGAAAAAATTAAGAGAGGAGTTAATTTTACTTGACAGCTTGGAGAGGTTTGTGTTTGCGAAAAACCATGCTTTTCCTCCCCTTCACCCTGCAACTTTGTCAGAAAATATGAATCCGTGATGAAAGAAACTGCCCGCTGCGGTCACCGGGCATTTGCATGAGGTTTGTTCACATCCGTGTCCACACGGTGGATGCGGCAGAAAGCAGATTGCCAAGGGCTTGTTTAAGCTTCAGTCCTGGAAAGGTGTCATCTCTCTCAATTAGGGAAGCTGTCGTTACAGGTGGATGGTCTTTTAGGGAGAAAAGGTCATTTTTCTTGGCTGTCAAAGGCCAGGCTGAAAAATAGTAGTTGGGAAACAAAACGCGAGGTTCAGGTCTGTTGGAGTCATCAGTGAGACTGCCCCTGGGTTCAACAGAGCAGGGTGTTGCAAAGTATTTGTTGAATGTAGCCTAGAAGAGCTTTGATATTCTTTAACATTTAGTTTTCAAGAGAAAATGTAAACTTCTGGGATGATGCATGCAACAGGTTTGCCTTTCGCCGTCTATCAAATGCCAGCTCCCTCTGAAATAAAGCAAACCTGCAGTTTTTACATTTCTGTCCTGTTCGACCTAAGAAAGCAAAGGAATGAAAAAGTAAAGGTGAAATGGGAGGGAATGCCTCAGAGAGAAAATGCTAGTCTTTAAATAAAGCAGGAAAAGAACACATAAATGAAGAGAATTCTAAAAAAAAAAAAAAAANAAAAAGGAAAGAAACATTTAATTAGATTAATCAGATGAAGGGGATGGGTGGATAAACTCATGGCTTTATAGGGTGGGATCTCTGGGATAGACCACTGAAGGATGTGGCCACAGCAGGACCCTGGTTTAAAAGCTGTCCCCCACCCCCATGAGCACCATCCCTGCCTGGCTGGCAGCGTGGGACACTGGTGACAATTCCTCCGGTGCCCTCTGACATGCCACAAACAGAAGTCACCGCTCACAGCGTCGTGCCAGGCTGCTGCTGCCCAGGGGCTTTGCTGGTGATGGCTGGAACAGCTCTGAGACCTCCAGAGATCCACAGGAGCTGCTTTACAGTTCAGCCTCTGCGTTTTTCACATTAACTCCATCCATAACATGCCGCACTTCTAATTAAACCTCAATAATTTCTGCTTAGATGACACAGTACAGCAGGCTCCGATGGGCTTCTTATGCTTATGCAAAATTAGAATACTGCTTGTTGACTTCCCTGCATAGCTCAGAGATGATTTATTGCAAATTTCAGGTGCCTAAAGAGATGCGTGTTTTGCTCTCAAACCTACCACTTGCTTCAGCATCGAGGGGGATTGGTTATAAAGTGATGCACGGCTTTAAAAATAAAAGGACGGGATGTTGCTCCCCCATGCTGCTAATGGCACTTCATTGTTCTTGTGCCTCCTTTCAGCCCAATTCAGATTAGATTCACTATCATTCATGATTATGTAAAAGAAGTGATAAAACGTGGCTTTTAAAAAAATCATGTTTGTACAAGAATTTGCTGACATATTGCGAAGTGATAACACGATAGTGAAAATAGCCAGATCCTGCCTGGCCTGGCGTCTGGAATCAGTAAGAGGAGTCAGTCAGGCATATTGCGAGCTAACTTCTGTTCCTTTTCCAGCACAAAAATCGGCACCTTTTATTATTTTTTTGTAAACTGACCGATACGATTTTCATTGAAAACTTGCCACATTTCCCGGATCTTGGCTCCAGCCTGAACTGTGTTGTAATCATTTCACACCGAAGTCGAGGGGGGAGTTTCTGAACGTATAAAAGGAGAAAACAACAGTTCTTCAGCAGGAACGGCCAGCTGGGCTCACCAGTACAAACTGGAGCATCAACAGCTGATCCCGGAGGAATGCAGTTGGTGTGTGGAAAAGGAGAGTTGGGTGGCCCCAAGAAATTAGAAAACTAGCTGGTTTTAAATTGGGATTTACTCTGTGTTAGGTCCTAGCAAGCCGGCTTAGCAATTGCTACTAATGGTGACGGGCACTGCTGTCCTGCTGCCTCCTGAGTTGTCTCATCTTCAGCCTGGCTCCCCGGGGAAATGGGGTGTATACCTTTCGCCGCTGAACCTGGCGGCCTATTTTGGCTGATAAACACACAGGAGCCCCAGAGATAACCAGGGGCCTACAAATTGGGTGAAAATAGGTGTCTGTGTGAAAACACAACTGGGAAAGCTGGAGTGCCTTTGTTGGCCATGGTCAATCTCAACACGTTGAAGCATCACCATGTTCCCAAGACCATGTTTCCCCACCAAGAAAAAAACTCCTCCTTGAAGTTACTTTGTCATCGGTTGTACGTTACACACACAGAGGGAATGTCCTTAAAGACCTGGAGTCTTTGGCTGTAATTCTCGGGATCTTAGCCACAGCCTTTTATTGAATGAATATTTGCATCTGGACTCGGTGGAATAAGGAGAAAGGTGTTGAAGGTGAACAGAAAAGGAGGCATGGTTTTAATAATGGCAGTGATGAAAGGAAGCGCATGCACAAAACGTGCTGGAGGTCTATTTTTACTTGCTGAAAGTCTCCACTGTATTTGGACTGTGTGTCCTGGGGTCTATCGGTAACCACAAAAATTATTCATTAGGTCCTCTGCCCCTTCTGCCAACACTGTGGTTTGTAGAGTATTCGATATCTTCAGTAATAAGGTTTCAATCCCTTCTCTCAGGGGGCTGGGACAAGCTTGGATAGGCTTGGCCATAAGAGAGGGATTTTCCTTTGCTTAATTCCACCCCATTACTCCTCATTTAATCGCTTTGTATTGCCCTCAGCAATTACCTCCCCTCTACAGAACGCTGCCTCTCTATGTATCGAATGGCCAGCTCTGCATTTGCTTTGTAATATCTTCTTTGGGTACACAAATATAGAGATATTTGAGAATTACTGTAAGAGGAGAAGAGAGGGAACAGCTACTAAGGAGTGTGTGTGTGTGTGTCTGTGCTTTCCATAAAATGCTGTTTTTGTAGTTTTATGGCTGATGAGGCAGAGTGTGTCTAAAACGGGATTCTTTTGTATAAGGTGAAAATGCCATGAAATGACTGGGATCCTCTTGCATCTGGAGGAATGTCCATGTTGCAATAGGTCTCTGTAAATATTTATACCTGATGACTTAGCAGCTGGCTATTAAGTGCCCTGATTGTTCCTGTAGTGCTGCTAGCAAATGGAGATCTGGCATTTAAAGGATGTAGCACAAATTGTTCTGTTGGTCTCAACTTTTGGTCAGAGAATTTACTCAGTGCTGGTGATATCACTGGTGAAGCATCCCTCTCACCCCTTCTTTCCATCTGTGCAGACCGAGTAGCGTTCTCCCTCATGTCAAAAGGAAAGCAGAAGTGGGAATAAAAAACACACAAAAAAGACCCATTTTGGGGGTCCAAAGAAAACACGTAGCTGGTGGTGGCTTCAGGGACCTGGCTGGGGCCACCTCCTCCTGGCGGGGTTTTGGTGGTACCTTGAATGGGGCGTTGCAACCCCAGTTGCTCTTCCTCTGGCGTTGGATACCGGCCAGGCCACTGCGCCGGTGTGACCTCCGAGCGCTGGTGACTCACTTTTGCTACGGATCTGCTCATGACAAAGCCTTTCCTGCCGGGTCGGGGCGGCGATGTTAACCCCTTTGCCGGCTGGGGATTGCGGATGGTGCCGGGTGGGCTGTTACGGTCCAGGGGTGCCAAAGCCCTTGGCGGAGCGGGTGAGGACATGACGGCTCAAAGCATCTCCAGTGGGGATTGGGATTGAGACTACTGGCAGAGGAAATATTCATCAGGGAAACAGGTTCTTTTCTTATGGGTTTGGGAGCTGGACCATTGCTCCAGTGTTGGGGTAGGGCTCAAGGGAAGACATTCGCGTCCCCATATTGTCCATCCTCACCGCAAATCCAGTTAGACCCCAGGGTTGTAAAAATACTGTTTTATCATCACAGCTTGCTAGTCTCCTATTTTACATAAATTAATAGTTCAGCTGCACCTTTTGCTAGATTAATATTAATCGTGAATTTGCGTTGAGCAGCCAGAAGGACTGCAGTGAGGGGACAGAAACCATTAAGAAACCAAACAAACCACAAAGTGCTTCATTCTGACTTTCTTCTGAAAGTTACCACTTTCAAACTTCTCCTTTTGAAAAGACGTCTCATCGCTCGGCTAATTTTGAACTAATAAAAAATAAATCGGCCCCCTCCGGGCCCGCCAGCAGAACCCCGCGTTTCATTCTGCTGGAAATGAAGCAAATAAAAACAAATTAATCTTCGAAAGCTGAAATACTGGCACGGGGTCCGCGTGTCGTGGTGCCTGTAGGCGGGGTTTTGCAGACAGAGGAAGCAGGTGATTCTCACGCCGCAAAGCCATGCCTGTATGAAAACTGCCCGATGAGTTGTTTTGCTTATTTGATCACTCAGAAACAGTGCAGGCACCATTTAAAGCAGCTCCATTGCCTTTGTTTTACCAGACTGCCCCTTCAAGTTATTTGAATTAACTATTTTATATGCCCGCGGGTGATGTACTCCTACCACTGTACCCATGCTATATTAATCCGTACATTACAGCCCGATAATGAAATGCTTTGTAGGCTTCTGACCCATCCCAAAAGTCAATGAAATAGTTTTTCCCAGGAACGTGCTCCAGGAGTCCCTCCTTTCGTCATTCCCTGGCTGCACTTAGGCTCAGCAACCGCCTGCTTTCGAGGCAATTTTTTTTTCTTCCCTGATTATTATTTGTCTCCGGGTGTTGACACCGCAACCGGCCGAGCTGGAAGGGGATCCCTCGGGTGGGCTGGGGTGCAGGCTTGGCTCAGGCTAAGGTTCACGACGTTAGGATACGCGTGGGTTTATCTTTCAGACCTTTCAACTTGGAAAGGAAATAAATTTATGTAAAACATCACAGCTTAGATTTTAAACAAAGAGGATGTGCTGTGCTCCGTGTAAGTAGAATATTTACAGTTATAAGGCAGGATGATATATGCCCCTTACAAATAATAAATAAAGGTTGAGTGTTGGGAATAGGATTCATAAGGCTAAAACTAATAACGTAATAGTCTTTATAGAGGAAAACGAAGCAGTCTTATGACTGGGATGAAATCCCAAAACAAATTTACTGTTTACTAAAACACTGTAGAGCGGTTTAGATGTTGTTATAAAACCATTTTTATCGTCTATGTCGAAGATGTGGGTCAGTGGGGCGGTTCCAGGTTTCCTAGAAAACCTAAACGCAGCCCAAATAGTCACAGCGAGGTCCAGACAGCTCAGCAGAGCCGCTCGCATTTCCAGCAAGGCTGGTGGAAATTCGGATTCCCGCAAAACACAGCGAATGGTGAAAACGGCAGTTGATGAACTGGCCTGGCATTGCTCGGTTTGAATTCATGTCTCCAGACATGCCTTAAAATATATCCCAATTCAGACTAAAGCAGTCAGCACATCTGGAGCTATTAAACGAGGGGCTGCGAGGGGCAATGAGCGCATCTCCTGCAGGCAGGGATATTCCTCAGGTTTCCCAGCATGTTCCCGGGCTTAGCAGGTCATAGCCTTAAATCCTCACTGGTGAGCCTGGGTACATGCTCCCAATTAATAGCACGGCCTCTAACATAATTGTTTGTATCAGCTTCAGGCACTGAAAAATACAATTACCCCTGCCTTGTGGTGTTGTCATACTTGCATGATAATGCAAAGTAATGCTTTACATTCAAACTCAGTGAAGGATACAGAAAGCAAAATGTAATGTCTTTGTATGAGTGTTCAGAAAAGGAAGAAATAGTTAGTTATTGAGCTATCTCTAAAGTTTGTGTAGGTTATTGATTATGGAATCTATGTGCTAGGAAGAAATGCAGAAAAGATACTAAAAGAGCCATGTGGGAAAAGAAGATAATACATGTGTAAGTGAATCCGAGGGCTAGCATCCATCGGTCCAACGCACAGCAATGAAGGATGCTTCAGCTCTGGAGGAATTAGTGCTTTCTATTTCTGGAATGACGTTGTTCTGGAAGAAAAGGGAAACCTCAACATTTGCCATAGGTTAATCCCGGTTTAAGCAACTGTCTGACTACAGAAAAAGAGTATTTCTCGTTTTGGAACATCCCTGCTGCTCTTCCTGCAGAGAAGACCTGGGGGAGATGTGCAAAGCAACAAGTCTAGACTGCATGCTAGATGTTGCCTGTATTTAGCAGACAAGATTAATGCTTTTTTAAAACTTCCAGGACTGGAGCAGGAGCTGTGGTCCAGGCCCTTACCTTGGGGTTCAGCGTGGTCTCAGCAGCAGATGGAAATGCTGGAGGAGGCATCACAGGGAGCGACGTTGCGGTGAGCAGGGTAGGGGTGAGGAAAGGGGAAGACAAATGACATCCCCAGCCCCACTTCTGACAGCTCGGTGTTTATATTGGAGGTGCCCTGCAATTACGCACAGCTCCACGATTCAGCCGGGTGGCTCCTCTTGTGCGTTAGCAGAGCCCAAACCCACTGCTTGTGGCCACTCGGGAAGCAATCTCGATGTCAGAGCATTTATTATTGGCTTGTGCCGTTATAGGAGAGTGCAGGAACCCCAAAACGGAGAATTAAAGCCAGTCCCTGTCTTAGAAGACACAAGACAAATGGATGTGAGGAACAGGAGGGGCACGGACAGGGAATGAGCAATTTAAACATTTGCTGGTGTCGTGCTGGTCCTGTGATACTCTTCTCTTTATTTACAAAACCCCTCTCTGTCGGGCTGAAAATTTAGGTTGAGATGCATGCAGAGAGAAAAGCCGCTCTACGAAAGGACAAGTGGGGCATTGTCTGTCCCTAACCCACCGCCGAGCCCCGTCCTCCTGGCTCAGGGATGAGTTATCTATGGGACCTCGTCAGCTGCGGTTATGCAGACACCACTGGTTTGATCGAACAGAGCCCCTTTCTCCTGCCTTGTCTGCCTCAAAATTACACCCTCTCAGCAAGACCTTCATCACACAAGAAGAATGAGGAGAAAATACCGTTTCTTTATCTGTCCAGGCTTCCACATCTGCAGAAATGCAGCCCAAGGAAGGCCACAAGGGTGGTGGGACACTGTGCTGGGTGTTCCTACGAGAGAGTAAGGAGGGGAGGACAGGATGGGAAAGCTTGCTGGGCACTGGAGGAGAGCAGCAGGTCCACGGCGGAAGGGAAACATCTTATGGGAAAGGTTACCTCTCAGCTGAAGGATAAGGCTGTGAGCTGCCAGAGTGGAGCACAAGCTTTATTTTAGCTGTGGACTTCTTTTGTGACCCTGGAGAGGTCAAGGAATGGCTCAGCTCCTTGGCTACTGTGCCCGGCTTACTTTAATCTTTAACTTTTTCATTGTATTAAGCTCAAAATTCAACAGTGTCCCGATGCTGTGGAAATTCGTGGCATTGTTAGGGAGGATATAAGTGTGCTTGAAATAAAATCAAAAGTGAGGATGCAAAAAGCCTGGAAAGTTGTGAAGAGAAATTTATACGTAGATTATATCCTCTCTGGTTTTTGTGGGGATATGTTTGTAGGTGTGGGTATGACCACTGTCCAAGATGTCCTACCTATATTTCTCAAGTTGAGTCCTTTCCTGGATCTGGAGCTAGGCTCACTGCTTCAGCATAGAGTTTATCTCACTTACAGACGCATGCGTAATATCTAGGATAAATGTTTCCTTTGGCTTCGGTGTTTGGGCCGGGCACTGCAGGGCAAGAGAGCATCTCTGGTAGCAAGGTTGACTCCTACCTCCCTTGCGAAAGCCCAGGTAAACTCTCTGTAGACCTTGACAATTACTTTGAAAATGCAAAGGGGTGATTTTGCCTGCGCTGCACAATGCAAATCAGCACAACGTGTACAAATGAGAAAGGAATATGGCAATCTTCCTTCTGCTGATGTTACATTACACAGCCCCACCGCTAAAAGCATAGCTTAAGCTATTAGCCACCATGAAAAATCTGATGCCTGTTTTGGAAAGTGTGTGTGTTCGCTAGGATGCCTGGAAAGACTTATGCACAGCGAGAGAGTCAACCTGGTGACTGCAGATGCTCACAGCCCAAGTTTGGAGGGAGGAAAGGGATCAGGTATGGCCAGAAACAGCATTAGCACTGCAGGCATGCTTTGCAGTCCTGCCCTCTGAATACTGCCGCTGTCAGCCAAGAAACTGAGGCCTGGAGGCATCAAAAAATGATGTGGACTGCCAGATCCATGCAGAATAAAGCCAGGCTTTCAGCAGGAGGACAGACGGACACAGAGCAGGTTTATGCTTGGCATGCGCGGGGGGGTTGTTAGCAGCACAATGCCACAAAGCTGCAGTCCTGTGAAAAAACAACAGTGGCGTTTGCTGTTGCAACATGAAGAAAGGACTTAAAATATCCTGACTGATGCATTTTTTGCCCTCCCATGGTGCATGGATTCTCCTCTTGCCTTTTCATCATTGTCCCGTTATTTTTCCCAGTCTTCTCTTTGAGTCCCTCCATACAGACCTTCATGTTCCCTCGGAATCCTCTTTGCTCAAAGATGTGCTAGCGGTATCACCAAATCTTTCTTGTGAAATCCATAATACGTGGTTGATGGTGCTCCATGCGTAGGGAAGCCCAGGAACTCGGATCTGGGAGAGGAAGCCCTGTCCTCCACTGACCGAAAGAGTCCAAAAAAGCAGAGCTAGACCCAGAACCTTCATTTTTTATGTTTTTAGTCCTTTCTTGAGATGCCTTCTCAAAGCCCTTATACCTTATGCATTTAACAAAACTGAACACATCCCCATGCTTGAATCCCACGTTTTATGAGTCCTTTACTAATCCCTAGTTGTTTGCTCATGCCATGTTCATAGCGCGTGGGTGGTTCATTGGGCTGTCAGGCAGCTTTTCTTGTGCGCATTGTTGTTCTCCTACAAGTTCCCAAGCAACTCACCCTACCAGGACGGGGCTAGCACCCCGCGGAGGTGGGTGACCAATTTATTGTGCCTTAGCTGAATAAATTAGGGAATTTGCTGAAACCCATCTCCCTTGCATCATAGTTTTCCCCATAAGCATATTTCTAGAGCATCAAAGTTAGTAGCAGCAGCCAAGGAACAAAAAGGGTATTGCATAGATTTTCTGGAGTGACAAATAAATGATGGGACCCTGTAGGGAGGGCAGAGTAGGGAGAAAAGAGGACTACAAATATATTTAGGGCCACAAGGCTGAGAATACTCATAAAATCTCTGCTTCTAATGTACTAAAGGGGTCTGCCCAAGTGGTCGGGACACACTGCTAAACCCCAGGCCATGGGTGTTTTAGGTAATCATTATTTATTGTTATATTTTGCAACTGAAGGAAAAAAAAAAAAAGCCGAAAGCTTTATCGCTTGCTGGAACTGTGCTATTTCCTCCCTTTAAACCTTTGAGCAATAGAGATAAAAAGTGAGTGTTACTTGTGATACCGGGAGAAAGAATGCAATATTCTATCTGTGACTGTCTGGAAGAGCCCCTATCAACTGGCTTTGCTTTCTCCCCTCTCAGCCCCAGGCATGGAGACACATGCACGCACGCATCTACTTAAGAGGTGGAGGCCACCCATTTTTAACGTGTAGTCCTATTTCTTGGCTTTCTCTTTTGGGTTGGACAGGTTTCTATTGAATTGCAAAAGCAACCAACATTTGGCCCAATGGCTCACTCCAAATCACTGCTAAACATGGAAACCCATCTGAAAAAATACGACAGGCAAGATGATGCAGCGCTTTCCGATTGGGCTCGTCCTGCTAAATTGTTAACTTATGTTGAACGTTTCCCCTCTGCCCCTCGAGTGCTAAGACTCTTCTTCCTTTGGTGGGGCAGTTAAACTGGGGACCCTGTGAGAGAAGATAAAAGCAGATCTGTCTTTTGTGAGGCCAAAGATGCATAGCCAGCATCCCTGCTAGGATGCGAGGATTAGGAGAATACGTAGAATTTCCAAATTTAGAGTGGAGGACTAGCTTCCCATAAACAAAGGCTGCTTTTTAAAACGAGATGCTAGCAAGATAATGCCAAAAAAAAAAAAAAAAAAGGTTTGCCTTTGTGACTAAATTCTGCTATTTTGCAGCCAACCTTCAAATGGGCTGTTGGTGCAAGTGAACAAACGCTTCCTGTCTGTCCGTCCTCATGGGTGGTCGCGTTTTAAAATGAAATATACAGGCTGACAAATGCCTTTACAAAGGCCAGATTATAAACTGTAAACCTACTGTCAGCTGGGTAGGAAAAAAAAAAATCCAAATGCCTCTTATACCATTTAAAGATTTAGTTTGGCTTCAACACTAAAGCACTTCATCTTGAAGGAGAAAGGAGCTTAGAGTTTATAAATTGTTGTTTGGGCTCTAGTAAGCTCTGGATAAGGGAATCTATCTGCTAGGAAACAAATGACCTTCCCAAAATTTAGGGAGCTCTGGGTATTGTTACGAAGACAAAATGCCTTGGAAAAATGTCCCCAGAATACAAAGGGATTTGAGAGTGCTCCGTTACTCTTAACATACAGTTCACACAGCTGCAAAGGGCAAATCCTACAGTTCCAGTCTTTAAAAAAAGGGTGGAAAAAAGTTAAACATATCAGGGTAATAAAATACAAGCTGTTTAGATTGTCCCCCTCTGTCTAAATCAACTCTAGACTTGCTCTTGCACATGGTTGTCGAATCTAGGCTGAATATCCACATTATCTTGGCCAAAAAGTCTCAAAATAGCCTATGTTCTCCCCAGCGGTGATCACCAAAGGAAAGTTTTTGTGGTAAACAGGGCGGTTTATGGTAACATAGTTGCTACATTCAGCACTTCGAATCCAAAGTGGAAGAACAAAGAAACTCCAAAAGCGATGAAAAGCAATGGGCATTGCACACCCTTGCGTCCATTAAGTGAAATCTTGCAGCTCCTTCGTGCATTCCCGCTCAAGCAGACGTCAAGGGGAGCGCCAGCAACGGCGTTTCAAATCCACCCTGAGCTCGGAAGTGCACTGCAAAGCTCTTACCCTTCGCTCTGTAAATGCCATCCGTAGTCTCCCTTTCTTCAGCGGACTGGGTTTGCAAGCTCACTTCTGCTGTAAGGTAGAAGGACATGAACAAAGACAGGAGTATCTATGTTAAAATGGGCCTTAGTTTTTAAAATTTTTATTTTTTTTCACTTTCTGCCTTTTTTTTTTTTTTTGNGGCTGTAGAATCTGGAGGCAGCAGCACACATTTACTCTGAAAATCCTTGCTGCATTCTTCTTGCCCAGCATGGCTTGCCGTTGTTTGCCAGGAATACCGCAGATCATGCTGCCCTTGCGGGAGGCAAGCAGAAATTTCAAGTTGATTTGCCCAAATCCAGGAAGGTTGAGAGGACTGCGCATGCTGGGTTGAGTGGGAAACAGAAAGGAAAAACACCTCTCCCATGGGCCAGTGAGTTTCCTTTTCATCCCTGCCCTCTCATGTCAATCAGCACTACGCCAAGGCATCACTTCTCATTCCCTTCCCACCTTTATTACTGGTGTCCATTTTGATCAGCACAACTGTTTGGCACTCTTTCCTTGAGAAATTACCACTTCCATCTTTTGAGATGCCCACTCCAAACCTTGGAAACCACACTTTCGTTGTGATCTTCTGTTTGTAGGAGGCTTTTTCTTTTTCTTTAAATACTGCATAGCATCACAGCAATTATTTGAGATGATGTCTACTTTCCAGGGCTCCCAGCAGGTTTGAAAGGCTGTGAGGTAGAAGCCTGTTCCGTTTTCTGTGCATGCCTCATACTTGAGGCTAAAGAATGTCGGCACCAAATTCCAGGAGACCTTTGGAAACGATGACTATTTCAGTGCCTATCAGATTGTTTTAATGCTTGAATGTGATTCATCCTGGGACTCGGGCTATCGGCTGTCCCTCCTCTCTTACCCAGAGACCAGATGACAGTTGTGCAGCTGCATCAAATGCTTTTGTTACAAAGGAACAAAAAAGAAATTACTGGAAAATCTTCACAGCGGATCTCCCTCCGCCCACAGAGTGGTGGGAATAAACATCACAACTTCAGATCTTGGTGAATGCAGATAAATAGAGGTTTAGCTGATAAGTTAATGACATACCAAAACCAGATTGCTTGAGGTCTAAAATAATAAGCAGCCAATGAGCAAAATACTGGAATCCTGACAAAACCCAAAACACTTTGACGTTTTGTGCTCCCCTCTGTGAGGACGGAGCTGCTGCACTCATGCACAGCGGGGATGTGATGGGCAGCATGCAGACGAAATCTCTTGTTTGGGCTTCTTTACCCAGACATGCCTGAAAGGGTCCGTTTTTCCTCACCTGATTTCTCCAGTATGTGCCCGTCCCCATCCATCTGCACTGCTGGGTCTTTTCTCTTGACTCCCCTTAGCTCATGTCTTCACTGTTGCTGTCCTGGGAGATCTCACATCCTTGTTTGACTGTCTCATGTCTCTGTTTTTGGTGTTTTTTCTCTGTGGCATCTAATTTATGCAACTTCCCTTCCTTTTCAACCCCCTTCTCATCTTCCTCACACCTGCTCTCTTTCATGATTAAAATATGATGCCTATTTTCTGTTGGCAAACAAGTATAGTCTCTGGTATCCTACACCTCTCTACCAGACTCAGCAATTACTATTCTGCCATGGATTTGTCCTGGCAATAACCCCATAAGGTCAGAGCTACTCTTGGGGAAATAGAGGTTTAGAGAACTAAGGAGTGCACGGAGCCACACAAGTACCTCCAGGTGGGTTGAATCCAGCTCCATCACTGACCCATCCTTCACACCTGCTCTGCATGCCTCAGGCACCTAGACGTGAATGAAGAAAGTAGAAGGTTGGGGAAGAACATCTCCAGGAAAATATTTTGCAAATTACTCCTGCCCCGACTTTCTCCATGGTGCTCCAGTAGATCGAGGCATGTACACAAATCCTCTGTGGGCTATGCTTTCAACATGTTATGGTGATCAAGGTATCCAAAGAAATCGTCAAAAACTTCTCTTGAAGACTGATTTTATTCCTGCATAGACCATGCCAGAATTTGTGCTCCCATCCTAAAATTTTAATAAATATTTCATGGCTAAATGACAAGAAAACTGACCACCAGTCTGACCTGTGAAATGCTTCGTGGTCCTCCTTGGACTCTTGCTTGGAGCTCCTGTGAACTGTGCTTCAAATACTGCTGCTGACAAAGCAGACCTAGAAGGTCCTTTTTAATGGAAAGAGGTATAAATGCAAAAGTTATATTAAAATCTAACAACAATTTCCTGGAACAATTAGTCTATGTTCGGGTTGGGTGAAGTGTGAAGGGAAGATGGTCCTAACAGTGGTGCCCAGTTGTAGTGGTTTTTAATTGAGATGTATTGCTTTAGGGTAACTGTGGGGCGGTGCCTGTTTGCTTTGCCTTTGTTGGGCTCAAATGATCACATTCAGGACTGGATGGCGTAACGGAGACTGATCGTATGTCCGCTGCACACTGGATTTGAGGCACAAATGGCTGGTAAATGCATGATTGCGGCTACTTTTGGGTTCAGCTCTGCAGCTGGTGGTGGTGTCCTGAGTTCCACAGTCCTGCTTGGAATAGTCAGATGCTCCCACTGACTGTCCCAGGACTCCGCAGAGGTGGAGGCAGATCCTTTGCTGGTGGAAAACAGATCCAGCAGCGCTAAAGCCAGGCAGCAGTGTGCACCAGCTGAGGATTCCCAGCATTTCTCCAAGCCCCCCAGAAAGTATCTGCAGGAGGAAAACCAATAAAAAAATGAATGCTCATCTCCAAAACATTCCTCCACTGCACCCATGACTTTATCTGTTTTCTTTCTGCATGGGCTATTCCCCCACTATGTTGTTTTTTTTTTTTTTTTTACAAGCTACCACTGCTGCAGCAAAGGCTCTGTAATACAAATCTCTGCTCGGACATGGAAATATTTAGCATTTCACAGCAGCTTGCTCAAAATCCTGGTTTTCTGCAGCCTGCTTGGGATTGCTTATCAAGACGTACAGCACAGGAGAGCTTTGCAGCTCCCGAGGAGCTGAACTGCTGCAGCGTGCCGAGCGCGGTGGCTTGCTGCAGCATCCCACAGGCTGTCACCGGCTGGAGGCAGGGGGCCGTAAGCCAGAAGCTTATTTTAGTCACCTTTTCAAAGGAGTGGGACTATTGAGAGCAAACAGCTGACGGGCGAGCGTTTGTTTTTCTCTTTCTAAAGGCAGCTTGACACCCGTGGAGGGAAGATGTGAACGCCGAGAGCAGGTTGCTGGGGCCGAACAGGAGGAAGCCGTTCACCCCTGATTTATACGCGCCTGCAGAGAGCGAAGGGTTGATACTGCCCGGCCGTGAGCGCTCGACAGTTCACAGGATCGGGCCACCGAGTAAATGGGGAATTCATCCAGAGATATCTAGGAAATACATAGAATAAGCTGCCAACCTTATTCCTAAAGCCAACAGTTCACTAATTTTAATCAACAGCTGGATATTTTTATAGGGAGTGAAGGGATGGAGGGGTATTATGACAGAACAAGGGAGGTGGGATTAGACTAATCTAACCCAGGCCAAGTGGGCTCTTCCTGCTCAGCCATGTGTAGTGTCATGACTGTGTGATTTAGACTACTGCACACTCACCAACACTGATAAGGAGGACAATTATGGGGAATACACAACTCTTTTGTGTAGTCCTCAGCCAGCGGAGCGGGCTGGGTACCGCGGATGTCAGCTGGGGATCGTCTCCAGCTCCGAATTAGAGAGGTCCCCATCCTGGGGACAAGGTTGTGTCAGGGAGTGCGCCCCAGGGCTCTTGTGATGCTGCGGTAAAGGATCCTGGTGTTCATCCTGCTCTCAGATGCAGGTCAGCCTTGTTTCTGTCCCTTGCAAAAGTTCAAAAAGACCTTTCTGATGAGCCCCGTCATCATGCCGGTAAAACTTGGTGGGTGGCAACATCATTATCCACCTCTCCGGAGAAGGTTTCTGCATATTATGACTCTGTTGAGTCCCTCAAGGGCAGTTTCTCCGGTGTTAATTGTCATGTTTCCCTGTAACTTCTGGTCCTCTCCATGTCCTTCCTCACCTTCCGCTTACTCATACCGAGCCCAGACTTGTGCCAGACGGTCGCTACCTAAGTGTGACCCAGGGAGCAAGGCAAAACGTGCAATGCCACCTCATGTAGCCCCGTTTCAATCGGATACTGCTGGTAGGAAGCATGGGAAGAAGTATTCGGAGCCAGATTTTTCCCTTTGGGTTTTTTTTTTTTTTTTGGAATAACCCTCTGATTGGCGCATAGCAGCTTTTGTTGTTGTTTATTTGTGTAGCTTTTCATCTTAACGAGGATGTACGGAAACAATTACCACATGGTTCATTCACAATATCAACTCAAGCTTTTCCTGTCTGTGCGGTGATCGGACTTAGCCACTGAAAATTATCTAGCTTTGCAGAAGTCATGTTTTTTACTCATTTTTTAAAATATATATTGTACAATAGGGATGATTTTTTCCTGCTAAATAATGTTTGGGGTTTGCACCAGATGGCTGGAAATATCACACAGTTTCTCCTTTTTGGCAGTCGAAAGTCCAAATGCTTTAAGAAGATGCACATTTTTCAGGAGGGCAAAAAGAGGTCAAGATGCACTGACTAATTCAAGATTTCCTCCACTGGTTTCCATAACAAATAATCATTTTTTTCTTTATTTAGCTGTACTCACTGGTAGGTTTTCATTTGCATCAAAGCTTTGTTCTGTTCTCATTTGGGCTGCCTCCAGAGACCAAACAACATCACAGGCTACTCCCGGCATATCCTCCAAAGAAATAGGCCAAATTCAGATCTGCAAGTTGGCTCCCACGTGTAAACCCTTGCAATACAGATCCTGGAGCACTGCTCGGGGAAATCTGAGAGAGGTCTGTGGATAGACAATGGAGATTTCCATTGAGAAATCCATGGAGATTTAGAAGTAAAAACAGTTGGGTTGAGTATAATCTAGGTGGATGAGGCAGCTATGCTGTTATTAAGTTGACAAAAACTCCTGCTCTAAGACCTTTTATCAGGTTATTCAGAAGTTGGTTGAATTTTTACCTCCTTGGGTGACATCCTTCCATACACGCTTCTCTTACCCCAGGCTGATCTAATATTCTTATTATTCTTTGGGGAATTCCAATCCTAATAACTCAGGAAACGGGTCTTCAAACTCACCTCTGAAAACCGTGGCTAGCTTTTCTGTGTGAAATCCTGGCACCACCGCACTGTGGAAATGATCGGGAATTTGGCAGGCTCTGGCTTCCCTAGCGGCCGTTTGCCCTTTTCCCGTCCCTGCCGAGAGCTGCCCCAGCAGAACAAGGCGATAAGCAGTTGAAAAATCATGTTTTGCATGGGAGATCTGCTAGGATTTGACAGCTAACTTCCCTGGAGATACTGGTTTGTGCTGGGTGTGCTCCAGCCGGGGTCGCGGCAGCTCGGATGGGACTTTCCAAGAGACCAAGGACACGGGCATGAGACCCAAGAGTGAGGGCAGTGTCTCTCGGTCCTTGCCTGGCACCAAGCACCTTGGTAAAGGAGATGGCCTGGCTGGTGAGTAAAAGGTGTAAGAAAAAGGAGGGATTGCATTAGAAGAAGATACAGGGTAAAAACGGGTAGACAAAAAACAAATGAAAAAAATGGGGTTTTAAAATTGACTGCAGACTGGAGACGAGATTGGGTGAGAGCGACCAATATTAAAAATAAATTAAAATCAGAAATCCAGAATTGGAATGAAGTTTCTGTCCAACGCTTTTTGCTGGAGAACTCTTCGAAGAAAAATGCGTCAACGAACCCCACATCTGGGGCAAAGCCACCTCCTCTCCTGCTCTAGTGCCATAACCACTGGGCTACAGGGCCATACGCTCCCTGCTTGGTGTGAGCCTCTCGTGTAAAACCCTTCAGGGTCTCTGCTGATCAGTCCCAGCCACTATCTTATTTCAAGCGGTCCAACCATGCACGTGGACTTTTCTCAGGTTTGGTACCAAATGACGACTGGTTTGGCACCCAGAGTCCATGACTCAAACTGGTGCCTTTGGGTGACTCCTGAGTGTGTGAGGAATCACATTTCCAACTTAGAGACCTCCATCCTGTCTTCGTCTTAGCAAAAATGTGGCTAAGGAATTGCTCACTGCCCCATCCTTGGTGCTGCTCAAACTGTGGGCTTGCAGCGATTAGCAATGCACGCTGCATTTATATTTATCTGATGCACAAAGACATCTGTTTATCATATGTTGCACGTCTGATAAGCAACTTTTTTCTTCGTCCCAAGGCCCGATTAAAGATTCCGATTAATGTAACTTGCTGGAAGGTCCTGTAACACAGCTTTTAAATCAATGTCATGTAAACTTTGCTGGGTTAATCCTGCACATCTGAATTCAGCTAAGAACCAACACTGCAAGGTCAGGCTGTACAAATTGATGGATTTTTATTCCTTTAACCTTAGAAGTGTTGCAGAGAGGGTAATAGCAGCAAGACTTGCTTCTTCCAGTTGCTTCTTTTTCCTACACAAGAAAAGAGCCAGCAGATATTTTCCCTTTTCCTGATATGTGCACATATATAATATATACATATGCACATATATGATATTTTTTTTAAATGAGAGGTATTTAAATCAGCAAAACACTACACAAAGTTGTTGCTTCTTTTCATGTGTATTTTATTTTCCATTTTTCTTGTGCATTGATTCGATAAGGGAGAAAAGGATTCTGGTGTTATAAATTGGTAAGATAATGACGAATATCCATCCTTCTTGCCTTTTGAATTTGTTTCGGTAACACATTAAATAGTTCCAACAAAAAAATAATATCTCTCTTTAAAGACATCTCAGAGCATTTTGTAGCCTAAGGCAGCATGAATGATGCAGTAGCAAATTAGCATGAACTTGCAGGAAAACGTACTGTGCAATTCGTGGACTTTTCTTGTCTTACTTCTAGGGGGAGATTTTTGCAGGGTCTCTGCGGCTCAGAAGTAACAATCTCTTATCAAAGCTCTTTAGTGCCTTTACACTATCATCAATACATATAAACAAAGGATAAGAAAGCTAATTCTTTGTGTGGATAACTTTCTGCAGGAAAATGCAGCCTGTAAAACAGCTTGTGGCAGGAGATCGTCTTTATCAGCTTTAAACCAAGGAGTGTATTTTATTTATGGAATTCATCACTGCAGGCATTCTTGTTTCTTTGTTTGACAATATTTTCTATTTCCCATATCCTATTACTTAGTTTTGTTCAAGCATAAATGTTGGCTGACTGTAAAGACCTGCTGGAGGCATTTTGGGTTTTGGCTTGGGTTGCTGTGGCTTTATTTTCTCTCCTTAAAGCTGAGAACTTCTCTGTAATAATAATTGTGAGCTTATACTAACTGGAACATTTTCCCTGAGCTTCATCCTTCTTTGTCTTTTTTTTTTTTTTTAATCTTTCCTCTATTGTTTAATACCAAATATTAAAGCCAGCAGAGGTGTTTCAGAGAACTCCTTTTCCCACCAAAAAGAGAGCAATATGCATACAACCATCATCTGGGCTGCTGTAACTTGTTGGCAGCGACTGACCACTGGCAGTGAGGGTATGGACATAAAGTGGGGCTGGGTCCTGGTCCCCAGCTGGGCTACTAAAGCTCTGGCATCTCAGGTGCCGCCTTCGTGCCACTTTGCAGTGCATCCCCAAAGTCAACAGAAACCAGGAGCCTGGGTCTTGGTCCTTGCTCGAGTGCAGGATGCCACCAGTCAGCTCTCTGGCAGGACCTACCTTGAATGACAGCAGCCTGCTGGACTCCTACCAGCAAGTTTAGCCTCTGCTTTGGAGAAGAGAAACACAGTCCAGAAAGCTGTGGTTCCTGTAGACAAGGACGTGCCAACTGGATCGTTTTTGCTCTTCTAACCATACATGCGTTGCTCTCACACTCGTCCTGCTTCTGCCTGGAGCTTTATCCCACCTTTCTCTCATCCTGAACTTGGCTATTTCACTTTTTTCCTTTGTTCTTTCATGAGGATTGTGTATTTCATCAGTACCAAATTAGCAGTGCCAGGATTTTAACTGGAGCTCCTTCTGCTGGCGGGATGACCTCTTTGCACAGAAAAATTCCCCTGCAAGGCCAGACTAGAGATCTCTCTCTTTTTTTTCCTTTCTCTTTACATGAACTTCTTACCGACAAATGGATGACCTTAATAGAAATATATACGCTAAGTATTAAGATGGGCATGTGTAGTCGCCCATAGCTTGTTATTGCAGTGAGATGTATTCGAGCTCCATGCCTCACTTTAAAGCTGGCCGAATCTTAAAAGGATCTTTTATCAACTTCAATGGTTTTGGTGTTGAGCCCAATGCTGCATGTGGAAATGATGGAGTCCAGAACTGTGAGAAGTGACGCGTTGAGTTTCTTGCCCATTTTTTCAGAATCAGCTTTATCTCTCCGCCTGCGTTTTATTGGATTGTCACTTCTTCTCCTACCAGATACTTTTGTCAATTTTTTCAGCCTGGGCAAGACTTGGAAAAACACAAATTCCTGGCAGCCTAATTTCTTAATATATCTGCCTAGTGATGCTTAGGGATGTGGACATTCCTGAATGTCTTTAGGCACCAGTGATGTCTGAAAGAAGACCAGCTCACGTTAGACACCATCCAGCTGTCAGCAATGATGTAAATTCATGATTAGATTGGTAATTTTCTATATTAAATAGCCAAAATGCAGTCCCTTAGCTGGTGAAGTCCAATAGCATGGCGTCTCTCCCTGCCAAATCACCAAGCCCTGTGTAATTACCTTTGGCTGTGGCTGTCCTGTGGCAGTTTAATTTTTCAGTGGCTTACAAAATTGTGTCGCATTTTTTTCTCCTCTTTAGTCAAGGAATCCTAGTTCCCTTCCCTTCCTTTCCCTGCCCTTCCCTATGATTTGCCCTTCCCTATAACAGTAATGCTAATAAAATAGTTTCTTATCTTGACTCAATAAAATCCAAACCCAAAGAACAATAAGAAGAAATTATTTAGCAACTTTAAAAAGCCCAAACAAATAAACTCTTCAAAGCTCTGGATTTTTTAGAGTTAAAGTAAAGAGTAAGAGTAAAGTGAGGCTAAACCACAGATTAATCTCCCGACATGCAATGAATATTTCTATGGAGCCCACAGTTCCAGTGAGATTGTATCTGAGTGACCAAAAGTGATTTTCTCCTTGTTTTCTAGGAAAGGAAAGAAGATGCTGGTCCATGGGAACTTTATGAGAAATTAGACCTATGTAAAAGGAGATTTTCCCTTTACAGAGTCTGGCAGTCGGTGGCTGGGGGCCGGGGCTCACAGGTGGCCACACAGCCTCCTTTCTGGGGGACACCGCCTCTTGGCCACAGCCACACCCGCATCCAATGGTGATCCTTTGTCTTGGCTTGGAGTAAGCGACGCCGTGTGCCTGGACAATGCCACTGAGTCCACGCCTGCACATCCCTGTGCGTTTTCCCATACATCTCCGCTAACGGACCGGGAAGGAAAAAGCCGGCTTTGTCCCCGGCCGACAAGGAGCTGAGCCTCACCAGCCATTTTTCTCATGCAGCACCAAAATAGCCATTTGCTGGAGATGGCTCTGTGCCATCCTTGACCTAGGCTGCGTTTGAACCGGGCGACCTAGAAGTGAAAGGCTCAGTATCACGTTGCCAGTTCCCCCAACCATCTGTCCTCCTTCAGTGAGCTTCCTTCAAAAGTCCTCGCACACTTCATAAACATCCCAGCCCTCCTCACCCCTCCAGCTGCCCCTTTCCTCTAGGAGAAACGGCAGTTCGAAGGAAATACCACTCATTTTTTTAATTTTTTTTTTTTTTCTTTCAAGCGTGTTGAATCCGACATCCGTGATTTGGCAAAAGCGAAAGTCTTTCCTCCGTCCTGCCTTTTAAACCTGTTGGTGGGGATGCAGAAGACAGGGATAAAACCCTCTCCTGGTGGAGACGATGCAGTACCCGGTAGCAAAACCTCCTCTCGTCTTTGAAGACCAACAATAAAGCAAACTTCCATTTCCTTACCATAACATCGTCATGTCACAACCCCGAGAGCTCCACCTTCCCTTTCAAGAGGCAAGAAAGTGGGACTTTAGACAAAGAAAAATAGTCTCAGGTGGGTTCGCCATGGATCATTTTGACTATATTTTAAACATTTAAATGTCAATGCTTAGTCATAGACAAGACATGATTCTTATCTGGCTACATGTGGCTTCCAGTATAAAAAAATTTGAACCCGTGCCATTTCCTGTTGGAGAGAGCTTAAACACAGGGGTGACAAGGGCACATCTATTTTGGATCCCTATTTTAAAAGCCTCCAGATATCATAGAAATCAACTGGCACAAACAGAGGACTTTGAATTTCTTTCATGGCGGTGGCAAATTACGTATATCAATGAAACACATACTTAGTGAAGCGGAAGTGAGCACCAGCAATACTTCAATCAGCTTTGGCATATGTGTACATTATTCTGTTTGATCTCATAGGATGCTGGATTTAGATGATATAATACATTCTGGTTATCTTCCTAGAAGTTGGAGGGACGTAAGGAGATATCCACTTTCACAAGATAAAATTAGCACCTCTTTATTTTTCAGACAAACGTTCCTCTCTTTTTTTTTTCTTTTTGCAGGAAAGCGCTGATTAGAGTTACAAAGCATACCAATGGGTATGAGTTTATTCATATTCAGCCCAAATCCTATTTATAATATAAAGGAAATAACATTGGTATTACACAGGGCAACTTGGACAGCCTGGATGTAGGAACAGCGAACCATGCTCAGGCAGGTCTCTTCAAAAGCGCCGAAAGCTGTTCTTTTCCAAAGTGATGGTGGGAAAGTAGAGATTGCGCTTAAAAATGGACAATTGCACAAGAAAATGGTCAGCCCACACCGATTCTGCTATTTTACTGTATCTTTTGATAGCATCATCTTGGAGCTATGAGCTTAAGGTACAAAATATGGACTTGAATTTTGGACACTAAAGATTCAACGTATTTTCTTCCGTACCCCATCATCTCAATTTAGTTCCCACCTACCGCAAGTCCCTACGAATGCTACCCAGGTCGTCTCACAAAACTCATGTTTATGGACAAATTTAATGTTTTAAAGCAGAACAGTGAAAAGTTATTTTTATTAAGTCAAAGCATAGACCGCTTGGGCACGGGAAACATGTTTCTGGGTAGATCTGTGTGAATAACGGATTGTTTGGTTCACTTGCCGCTCCAAACAATCGGGAGAGAAAAATGGTTTCCGGTGAATTAAGCCTTTTGTACAGCATGGAAGGCCTTAATGGACCTTTGAACTTTTTAAAATAAAGAAATACATTGCATTATCTGCAATGCTTCATTTAATGTCAAAAAGAAAGGTGGTGACCTTCAAAAGTCTTTTGATGGCGAGAACAATTCAGAGAAATCAACACAATTTTTTTCAAAACGTTTCGGTCAATCTGAATCTCTGCATTTCAATTTTGGGGAAAAAAACCCCATAGTTGAGGTAGTTTTGCTGTTATGTTTACGAAAAAACAGATCATGGGCTTGCCAGTGTGGACTTCAAGCTAATGATAGACTGATTGATCTCCAGACACACGTACACACTCGTATCTTGTTTGGGAACGCGACCGTGATACTGCTTTTAAATGCACACCATCTCAGAGCTGATGGTTGAGATGAGCACTGAGGTCCCATCTCGTACCTTCATTGAGAGGGGTCTTCTCGTGCAGCGCTGGATCAGACGCCCATGCTTATAGGCAGAAAGCGCTCTTAAATATGATGCTCTGAGACAGCCTGTGCAGAAACTTTTGTCTCGGAAAATCACCCTTATATTCACATTGCAGTTATGAAATTAAGCCGCGAAAGATATGATCCGTTCAAATATTATGGGAGGCCTTATCGGCATATGACTTTGTACTGCTCTCCAGTGTGAAGCTTTCCAGTTTAATACACGGTGACAGAACAAGATTCTTTTACAGGGAGAAAGCTAGATCATTTTCAAGACCGAGTTTAGCAACTTCTCAAATGTCTGTTGTTGTCTGTCCCGTTAATTGGCTGTATGGCTGCAGTTTGTGTGGGCTGGCCATTATAATGTCAATAAATCCAGTGACTGGAAATGAAATTTGATGCAGAACGGGGCTGAGTGGTTTGTTCCTGAGAATTTGACCATGTACATTGGCCGTGGGATTTCGGTGGACACCGCTGAGTAGCCTCATGCAGTGTAAAAGCAATTCTTTCCAGAAAAAAAGCAAAAAAGCTAGTCAGTAGCTTTTTAAATGGGATATCACCAAAGAGTGGCCATTTACTGGCATTGAGGTTTTCATGGAGAAAAGGCAGTGGCAGAAAGGGATTTTTCTCCACTCACCTCTGTGCCCCCAAGTCATTGAGGGCTCCAGCGTTTCCCTATGGGACACGGACAGGAGCCAATTTTCCTCCTGGCATGAGATTTCAGTGGAAAGAGCCCGTTTTGTGGCGATCTCAGCACGCGGAGGTATTGGCAAGGGAAGCAGTGAGGGAGAAGAGAAGAAATAAATCAGATGGGGAAAAAACAGCCGCCGCGGGGCTGCGAGGAGCGGGATGCCCCGCAGAGAGCAGGGGGGGTCGGGGCAGGATGCACGGCGGGTCCGGCATGGCTGCAGCTCGCCCATCACCCGCGTTTCACTTTTGAACATGACCGGCAAAAGGGCTTTTTTTTTCTGCTTGAAAAGCCCCAGATTTGGCATTATCCCTCCTCATCCTTAAAAAAAAAAAAAATAAACACCACAAAAACCCCCTCCCTGGAAAAGTCAATTAATAGCAGAGAGCCCGAGCGATGGGAGAAGCTGGGAGGTAGCGGTGTGCGTTGGCAGGCCGGCGCAGACAGATCTTCATGCCGACGTTGGATTATTAATAGCGAGAGCACGCCATGTGGTTCTTTTTCCACTCACGCCGACGGCAACTGTTTGTCTTCTGTCGTCCAAATTGTTCGATTCATGGCGGTCTAAAAATTGCAATTTCCGAAGGAGCGCACCTCGGAGGAGACTGAAGGGATGCTTAAGTCGCTGTAATAGCAGGTTATATTGAAAAATAATTTTCAAATGTATGAAAAAAAAAAAGATGTTAAAACTGCTGTATACTGTGCAAGACAAGATCTTGCAAAATCCGCAGACTTTGTTCCCCCAGAACTCGAAGTGAGGGGGATAAGAGAAACTTATTGTCTATATGTGAGTGTTTCTATACGTTTGCAATCACAGCCTTTGCATCCCCCCGAGAGCTCAGATTTCACGGGGGAAGAAGCCGGATCATTGAGCCGTCCCAGCAAAGAGCCACCATTGCTACAATTAGCTGCAGAAGCCCAATTTGGGGGTTTTCTCATTAACCTGTCATGTCAAATGCTGTATGATAAGATGGTGAAAATTGGGGGGAGGAGTGGCGGTGGAGGGGTAAAAGTTCATTTCGCAAAGCAAACAAACAGCAAGTCACTTGATTTTACTAATTATCCTACCCTGTGGCTCTTTCGGCCATTATTTTCCCCCCCATCAGCGTATGAACTGACAAGATAAGATAGGAGCTGGTATTTTCTAAACTATCCCGGCTGACGGCGTATACAGATAATATGAGGATTCATTTGCGAGAGCGCACAGAAGATTAATTGACTTACTTCATGTTAGAAGCAATCGCTCATTAGAAAAATAACTGCTGGCATTTGCGGGGAAGGGGTGTCAGGGCACACCATAATGCCCCTCTCCAAGCGGGCTCCTGGAAATAGCTTTTTGGGTGAAGAAGGGCAATTTATTCATAAGAAAGGGCAAATTATTTATAATAACATGAAATTATAAATGCGTTGTTGTAAATTCTGGGTCTGGTCCACAGCCCAGTGACACCAAAGGGTGGGTAAGGGTTGGCTTGCACAGTCCGTCGAGCGGACCTTTTACCTATACATTTTAATGATAAATTAATTTATGAACTAACACCGGTGCGCTTCTCAGACCTGCAATTTGCCAGAAATACTGGCAGGTACAGGCTTAGCTGGCCAAAAAACCCTTGAATTTTGCCAGCGTTAACTATCTAGATCATATCTAGCCTGCGTTCCCTCTTTTTGAGGTCAAGGTCTGCATTTTTCTTCAACGCAAAGCCCTCAAACATCACGACAGAATTACAGTAGGAAACCTGAACATCTCCCAGCTCAATGAAAGCTTATAACCCCACTTCCAGAGAGAAAAAAAAAAAAAAGGTAAATTTAATGATTATGCGGTTTGCCAAGGACCTTGCATCAAACTGGCGTATAAATATGAAATATGCACCGCTTTAAAAAGATAGCTGTCTTTTTTGTTTCGTGTTGTAACTAAATGGATGCGTGAGCATGTGTTACCTTTATGCCGCGCCTTTTATGAGCTTTTAGAGCATCCTCACCGGGGGAGAGCAATACGCAGCTCCCAGCAGCCAGCTGCCATTGCTACCATTAAAGACGTAAAAATCAGAATGTTAACTTCCGATATCAAATTTTAACCCAAAGCCAATAAAACGTGTTTGTGTCAGAATACGGCTAGATCTATAAAGCGCGTTTCAGCAACATGTTGCAGCTGGTGCTGTGTATTTATAGCTTTAGGAAAAAAAAAAAAAAGAAAAAACAACAGCCAACACACACTGGAAAGAGTAGAAAGCATTTTAAACAGCAAATTTGTCAATGTTTTTCCTTGCTGCTGAGTCGGACTATGGGTCGGCACTGGTTTAGATTAGCCATGTCCCGTGCAATTTGACAGTAGCGACATGAACCTGCAGCGCGTGGATCTGAAGCAAAGATAGGAGGAAGGAGGAGGAATTCAGGGAATGTTTTTCCTCGGAGCGCTGTCGAAGCGCCGACGGTGGGACCGGGGCTGCGGTGACAGCGTTAACACTTCCCAGAGCCGAGGACCCCAACGCTGGAATGGCATTGCCCACCCTGAAAGTGAGAAGGTAAAGTTTATTTTTTCTATTTTTTTTTTCTCCCCTTTCTCTCGCTCACTCTCCCATATACAGAATGTATCAAGACCACCAAGAGTGGCCCTTTTTTTTTTTTTTCACGATGATGTACAATTCGCATTTGTTAATAAAAAAAAAAAATTCTGCCTGAGGTCATCCACCTAGTTTTTTGGGTTTTTTTTTTTAAACAGGAAACGGGTTTCAGATGTTTATATGTTAAAAAGTAAGGCTGCTAATCTGCCTACCCATTTAACAGGCATTGACAACTGTCAAATCTTTTCTCTTTACATTACTGGCTTTTGAGCAGAGTTAGGTATTTGCTTAATCTTTTATTTTATTTTTTTTTTTAAACCAGCAAAATAACCGCTATCTTGCAATTGCTCGCTTTCTGGATTTGGTGGCTAACACCAAACAAAGAAAAAGTGTAATCCGGCGTTTCCCGTACAGTGAACCCCCAAGCTGTTACGCTTATTGAGGTGAACTCTTCAAGGAGGGGAGCCTGAAGAAAAGTTTGAAGAACTGCAGCTTCAGTGGCGTTTGCAGGCGGCGTTTGTGCCTGTCAGATGCAGGGGACACACGAAAAACTGCGACTTTTAACTTCCAAGTGACTAGTGACAAATAGATAAATCAACCTGTATTTCTAGATTTCCTTTCCGCTGTCAGCACTGCACACTTAGAAAGAGATTCAAATGATCGCTATTTTTATTTCCTTCATTTTAGCCGATACAGGAGGGACTGATAATAACCCAGTAATATTCTCTAGAGCAGGAATACCCCGACGGGCACTGCAGAAGATGCCTGAGACACTGAGCAATGCGGACTCGGCATTGCCCACAATTTCTGGCGTGGATTTGGCACGGCAGCAGCCACGACGTGGTTTTTCCCAACAGCTTGTCACACGTTATTCACATTCCTGACGTGCATGTTATTCCCATTTCTCATCTCAAATGTGCGCCGGATTTTTGTGCATCACATGGAGCCCAAATCGATGTCATGATGTTTTATGTGCATGAGAATAAAATTAAATTAGTGAAGTGCTTCATTAACAAAAATGATGAAAATAACAGATAAAATCTCTGAGTCATCTGTTGCAGGTAAATCCTGTGAACTCTCATGCAGATTTATCTGGAAAAATGCTGAAGGATCATACTAATTTTCTATGAAAAACTATTATTTTTGAGAATATTGCAGAACGGTGTGCGTGCGCAATTTTAATAATGTTCTACTATGATGTAGGTAGAACGCAAGCAGTGAGAAAACATGCGTAAAATTTACTGACTGCTCTGAAAGAGAAGCGATCGGCACGCTAAAGGATAAGATTGTGCTATTCTAGCAAGCGCAAACTGAGCCCCAGGAAATATTTTTCCTTCTGAATAAAAAAAACAACTTTCGAAGTTACTTTGCACCATCTAATTAATGATAGTTTTTCTTTCTAAGCCTTCTAGAAACAAAGCCTGGCTTCTGACCTGAAATTAAAAGGCAGTGATAATCCACCGTTAAAAATCTACGCTAAACATACACGGTATTAAAAAAATTAATTCAAAGAAAATGGCTTTATTTGCACCATTTTAGCAACCCCAGAATACTTCCTATCTGATTAATTTTGATTTGGTTACATGAAAAGCCTTGCACTGCAAAACACAGTCACGTATATAAATGACTTTCAGTCGGCACACGTAGCATAAATTTTCTGTGTGATGGTAATTTGTGTTCTTCAAAAAAAAGGCAAAGATGCAGAACTACAGAAGAGGTTTATCTCCCGTTTTAGGGTAAAGTTTGGCTGCTTTACATTGCAATTGAGAGGCGCACCAGAAGCACGAGCCTGACACCCAGTTCTCTGAGCAAATAGCCTCATTTAATCTAAAATATGTACTTTGGGCATTTTACTAATTCAGACAATCAATTATCTGTTTTTTTTCTAAAAGCCAAAAATCCGTATCCTGCCAGCGCGTTAAAGAAAAAAAGCCCTTCTTCTTGGCACATCCCCTGTAACAAATGTGGAAGCTTGCTGATGACCACAAATATATTGTAAAAATGTGTAAACCAAAGGCAGTGATATTTTCCAAAAGAACACCTGGAAGGTGTAAATCAAAAATATTGTAAACACGTCGGCTGGGAACATACGACAGGCACACTGGGTTGCTGTGCACCCAGCCCATCGGGCTTTGGAAATCCGAATCGATAAATCAGGGGATGAACCTTAGACTAATAAACAGTTCTTTTATGAAAAGGAGATATTCTCTGCCCCTGCAGCCTAACAGCGAACCAGCAAAAGATGAATTTGTTACAGTTAGAAAAATGCAGGCGATCGTTTCCAATAATGTGATTATTTTTAAAAATTGTTGCTCAAAGGAACTCTGAATATCAAGCTCATCTTGCTTTGTGCTTTGTTTAAATTAGGAGCAAAACTAATAACACTATCAATAATTTAGCTATTTTCACAGAAATATTTTTCAGGCATTTATTTCTCCCCTTAAGCTTTTTAATTGTCGATAAGATGCAGAGGTTCTGTTTTACAGCTACATTATGTTTTACAACTACATTGCGTTTTACATCTACATTATATTTCACATTTATGTGACCAGAGGCTCGAGTGAAGCGAAAGGGATGGAGGAAGAAATTTGGAGAGCAGATTGCGGAAAAAAAAAAAAGCATTGAGACGCAAAAAAAACCCAAAAACGGCAGGACCAGGCTCCTCGTTTTGCTGCGCAGAAGAAACTAAAACTGGGTTTTTCCTTTACGGTTATCTCGGTCGACTGAAAGAAGCCCTATTAAAATGCTATCTTCTGGAAAGCGTCATAGAGGCATGAGGTTGGTAAACATTATAAAAACAACCCCTAATAAAATTTTTATTGCTTTACATTTCTGTACATTTTACAGCCAGCGCGGGGAAAAGAAGCGACAGCGATTTCTCTGCCTTGATAGCAGGCAGGAACTTTTTTCCTTGCCTTCTGCTCATCAAAATAAATAAAAATGTTCATTTCTCAGGCATTCAGGGGTATTACTTCACGCTCAGAATAAGCCACGGGGAAAGCTAAAGGTTAAACGAACCTCATGGCGCTAATCTGTACCTTATAAACAAGTATTGTCCTTTTTGGACACAGCAATATTTTTGTGTGTCACAAAGCAGCGCATTTTATTTCAGATCCACATCTGTTGGCTTACTTAAAATATGCAGGGAAAAACCTGCACATATGGACACTTCGTACACCTACTTGGTATAATTATTAAGCCTGTCGGCTGACGAGGGGTTTAAAATTGCTCCCCAAAACCCAGCGTAGACGTTTGCTTCCTGAGTAGGTATTTATAGCTTCTGAATGAATCAAGTCACGACCAAAAAAAAAGGTAATTGTGCTTGCAAGTAAGTATTTAAATATTTACATTTTAAATATATTTGCTGCCAGCTTCTGTTAGCCAGAAGAAAAGTAATTTGGGAAATTACAACCCTTCCTATTTCCCACATTTTTTAAGATAACAAATGCATATCTGAATTTAGCATGCCCTGAAGCTTGGCTGGCCAAGGTTGAAGGCAAAGAGTGAGCCCCGGCTGATTACTCACTCGAGTAAGGGTGCTGCCGGGGAGGGAGGGCTGCAGAGTTTGGGAGGTGGCGGGGATGAAGACGCGTCTCCTTCGGGCTGGAAAACCCGAATCGCTCGGGGAGGCTCTTCCCCTGCATGCGAAACCAGGCACCGGCCAGCGGCTGCGCTGATTTCTCATGTTACGACCTCAAGCAACAAAACCGCAGGGTACGGCCGGTCTGCTCGTCCTCGCGCTTGTCCGACACGCGTGTTGGCAGACACATGGCCTTAGTCATGTTTCCCGAAACCCTCCCGCGGGGGCAGCACAATGCAGGGGGGGAGATGATGTTTAGGGTCATGTAGGTGATGCTGTGCCCCGTACCCCAACCTACACCTCGTCTGAAGTCACGCTGGAAAGTCCAGGGCGCGGGATGCGTTGGAGCATCAGAGGGATGAGTAAGTAGAGGACATCATGAAGCAATAGGGCAGACGGGTTCCTGCAGAGCCTGGCCCTGAGTCAGGGCATCATCTCCACCACCCTTCCTTCTGCAGGTGCTACAGGTGGCCAGCCCCCAGCACCCTTGCAGTGAGTGGTTTTTAATTGCTAGTTTCCTTTATTATTATAATTACTATGATTACTTTTTTTTCCTCTTGGCTTCCTTGGCATCTCTACAGAGAGGGTTTTTCCCATGGAAATTTCTGCCTCCTGATCAGCACGAGGAAGGAGGCTCGCTAGGGCCAAAGGAGATTTGAAAACGAAGACATGTTTTGTGTTCTTCCTGCTACTGAGGGTTTTCTAGCGTGTTCCTTAACATTTTTCTGATGTCAAGAAGACACCAAAATCTCTTCCAAAATGATACGCTGAGGTGCCCAAGACACACACCACTATGTGCTCAGCACAGGCAAATGAGTCCTGTTGGCCATGGGGGTGCTCCATGACCTGACTTACTGTCACAGTCACGCTAACTGCACGCTCATCCAAGGGTGACAATGAATTTTGAGGTCATTTTGGTAAATTTTGCTGATATGTAGGATTTAAATGCAGGTCTGTAGGAACTACACTTTGCTTAGATCATCAGTCATAGCCTTGAGCTGCTTGCAGCAGTTCCTACCTCTCTAAGAGGTCCCTGGCACAGATGTCTGCCGGCACCCTCCGTGCGATTTATTAGCACTGGCAGATAAATGTTTGTGAAGCCTGTTGAGACCCTCTGACGGAAGCTGCAACGGGAGTCAATGGTATTATCAATACTATTAATCAAACTCGGTAAAAGCAGACGCTGTTTTCTGTTAGCCAGGGAAAGTTTGTCTTTTATCCCCTTTAGCCTTCTGTGTTGCTGCTGGTGGCCAGAGGGGACGTTTCCACAGACCAACAGGCCAACATCTCTGTTTTGTCCTCCCTTCTTGGTTCATCTCTCCTCCAGGCTCAGCCCCTCCTGCGAGCCGGTCCCACGGTACAGGCATTGGCCTCTCTCTTGCCCTTGGGATGCTCGCGGTATTGCCGCAACCAAAATGCACGCTAACCAAATAATCCCGATGACACAGTTTGTGGTCGCAAATGCTTTATCACCTTCCTCATATGACGAAGGGGAAAAAATCCAACAACCCTCTACAACGACGTCAGAAGTTGTTGGTTTAATTGGTTCTTGGTAAATACGTTCTTCAGCTAATGCTCACCGCGGCGAATCGTCCCCTCTTAAGCCTGTGCAAATAGCCTAAGGATGCAAACACCAGACTACAAACCGTACAAGTATGAGGTTCCTCTTGACATCAGGTTTCCTTCTATAATCCAGTGGGTTTAGTGTTTTAAGTTTTTGCATTGTTTAATAGATGCTGTTGTGTTTTTTATCCCCAGGCTGATTACGCCACCAGCTTAGACGGGGAAAAGTGGAGATCTCGGCAACCAGCTTTGCTTCCTTTTGCAGTTCCCCGATGATCCTTGCCTCGATTTATAGAGGTTTTTGGGTAAAACTTGGCCCTGTTAAAATCAGTGGCCGCTTTCCCACTGCCTTCAGTCAGGCTGGGTTTTCACTCTCCCCGCTTTACCTTTACATCATTGCCTGCACTGTGAAAAGCTTTGGTCGGGAGCTTACCAAAGCAAGAAAATCACCCGGGCTCTGGAAATACTATTGTTTACTTTAAAGCACATTTTGTTTCCATTTTGCTATAAATATAGATGAAGTGAAAATCTGCTGTTGTGTAGGGCCTGTCACTTCAGCAGCAGTTTAGCAGAATTTCTCATATGGTCTCTCCAGCCCACGGAAAATCATTCTGGGGATGCTGGGCCCAACCCTGCAGAGCATCGGATCCTTTTGATGCCTCTGCAAATAGGTGGGAGCTTAAAGTTACCCTGCCTCGGACAAAAAAAAAAAAAAAAANAAAAAAAAAAAAAAAAAAAAGAATGGAAAAGAATAGAATCTCACCTCTTTTTCATTGCCCGCTGAGACTGTGCATCCTGCAGAGAGGGAAAAAATAGCAAAAAAATCAGGACGATGACACAGACTTGTGTTTTCAGCAACATCCATTTAATTACAGTGCAAGTTCACATGCAATGTATTAAAGTATTTAGATTAAAGTATTTAGGTATTCGTTCTGGTGTCAGAGCTTGGACTGAAAGTCTTTTTCTTAACTAGCATTTAAATGAGCCGAGAACACACAAGATAAGTAGGAAAAGTAGACCGTTAGGAAGAGCGAAAATGGAAAATAGATGTAAGCCGCTTGTGCTCAGCTTGCTGGAAGACTTTTGTAACATCTTAAGCTCTTGTATATTTGAATTAAAATGTACTTGATCCTTGGACAGGCAGAACAAGACAAGTCCTGCCCTTGCCAGCAGGACTGGCACGCACAGAGCAGTGACCTGGTTTGGGTCCCGTATCGATGATGGGTTGGCAGAGCCATGGGAGCGTCCTGGGAGAGGTAATGGGTGGCTTTAACCCACTTTTGCGCCCCCCAGCCCTGCTTTGCAGCCCCACGCTGCAGCCTCTGCCCCCGAGACCCATCAGAGCACTGGGGAAAGACGTGACTATTTCACCCCACCTCTCATGGGCGCTCCCCAGCGCCTCAAAAGCATTATTCCCAGGACGCTCTTTCAGAAGGGAGATCACCTTTCACAGCCAAATCCTGCCTTACTGCCCAAGGTCTGGAATTGAGGAGTACGCATGCTCTCACCGTGCAGTGGAAACCTGCCCGAGGCCGGAGTATTTTATTCTGATTTTAAATGAAAGCCTCAATTTCATGATGCAAATTCAAAACCTGTAAAGAACAACCCGAAGCCCTCAGTTTAGGCTTCTCTGCGGAAATTCACGCTGGTTTAAAACCAGCATCAGTGCGAGGAGACCTCATCCTGTTACGTGCATTTTCGCCTCCCTGCAAATGTAGAAAGACCGTGCTGAAAGGCACATACTCGAGGCTCTGTAGACATTTATATGAAAAGTTATTGTTTACAGATCTGTCAGAGATTTAGCTTTGATGATGTAACATTGGCAAATGTCATATGTAACTTCCCTGACACTGTTTTTCTAACAAATGGCTCTTTTTCTCTGCCTTGACTGGAAAAAAAAAAAAAAAAAGGANAAAGGACCCTGAACCTTAAAGCCATTCAAGTTTTGTTCAGCGTCTCCCAGATTCAGTTTGATAAAATATCCGACCTCACACTACAAAACTTGTCTCCTGGAGAGTGCTGTTGCTACCCCAGTGCTATGGCTTACACAAAAATGTGCCCTTTTATTAAATATTGTGCGACACTGGTTGAAACTAGAGTTAGAAATGCACTCTCTGCTGCGTTTCTAGGGTAGCTGAAGGTCTCAGGACAAGCAGGGCTGGCAAGCTAATGCATTGGGCTTTTAAGGAAGATCTCAGGTATCGCAAATGGTGGTTCAGCAGGGACAAAAATATCTGCTAAAGAAGGAGAAGACACCTTCAAATGGAAGAGGGAGGAAATCAGCCCTGACTTGAGGTCTTGGGGGGGGTCAATTCCCACCATGTGACAGGAGCTGGAAAAATGGGATGAATTTAGGGGAAAATGGAGCAGAGAAGGAGCAAGGAGAGGTGGGTCACCCCAAAAAAGTGTGCCCAGGAGGCTTTCTATGAGGGTTTAGCATCTCTTATTTTAGAACTAGAGGCAGGCAAATGGGGAAGACGCTGTGCGTCTCAACGAAGCGTCTCCAGTCTGCAAAATACCTCCCACAGTTACCCATCTAGTATCAATATCCCCTCCGTGTTTTAGGAGCTGCCTTGGGAGATGCCACAACCCAGCTGCTTCCAGCGGTGGCGGGGGAAGGCAGGGGGATGTACAGGTAAATTTTAGCACCTACTCTGCCACCCCCTTGCTGGGACCCCGTGCTACAGCTGCCACTTCACACTGGGTCATTGCTGGAGAATGAGCCAAGGGCTCGCCGCAGCCCGGAGCGGGCGAGGAGCAGCAAAGCTGGGAAAAAAGGGGAGCATAATTCATTAAAGATGTATGTGATTGATTAAGGGCACACGGGACGAGAGTCTTCCACAACTTTACGAGGTTGCCTTCTGGAGCGCAGTGAAGTGGGACCAGACTTGCGGTGGAGGGAAACTCTCCCCGATGGCGACACTGCCCACAAAATGCAAACCAAGGCCAGGAGAAATTCCTTGGGTTTGACCATCTGAGGCCTGTAAATGAACTGTCAACTTCCAAATATGCATTAATTTAGCCCGCAAAAAACCTCCCTTGCGCTGAGCAATCGAGGAAGAGCGGGCAAACACCTTCAAGGCTGTTTTTTGGCGTGCCAAGCCAGCTAAGTCTGAAAAGTGGTGCCTGCAGGGGGTGGAATCTCCCCACCAGCATCCAGAGCAGCCCCTATGATGGGGTAGTTTTGGGGAGGAATGTGTAAATCAAGGGGTGCCAGGTGGACATGCTGCAGTCTTCAATTTTAACCTGCGTGGTCAGAGAGGCTCAGGCTTGGTTCATGAAGAACGGGGCTTGGATTTCTCCATACAGAACAGTTCAATAGCTTGTTTGTCTGTCTTCTTTTTTCTTGGATATGGGGAAAAAAGTAATCCTCCTAAAGGCTTCTAGGGGATTTTCTGGACCTGGCCACCATCAGCAGACTTGGCACAAAGGTGACGTGCCGCAGATGGCAGCAGGAGGGTGTTGCCTACATCCAGCCTCTCCCTTCTTACCTGCGGGAGGGAGAGTCTCATCAAAGTCTCCCTCTTTTTTCTCTATCAAACAAGAAAGGTTCCCTGGACACTGTCCAGAGCTGAACTCACTTGGCTCTGACAAAAAAAAAAACAGTCTGGGCTCCAATTTTATTTACCACTCAAGCTTGCTATCCTTAAAAAGCACATTACACTTGATTTCTGGCCAGACATCCAATTTTTTTTTTTTTTTAAATTGTCATTATTTGCTCCAGCTCATCAGTCCCAACAAACAGGAAATCCATTATTCATGGCAAAGTAACAGCGAGGTGCAAACACGTCTCTACGACTGCTCCAGCTGCGTGTCGCGGGGTGGAAAGGAGCTTGTCTCCCTGCTGAGCATCGCTGGCTTTAGTCTGAGACATGTTCGTAATAACCCCCTTGCCCTATCATGACTTGATGGCAAAACAGTGCTCTTGAAAGCATTTTAGCTAACGCGGATCTAGCTAATCCTAATAGGACGAGACAAATAAAAGGAGAAGGAAAATGGTAGAAAGTGTCACTATTGGGTTTAGGACTGGTCTCTGGAAATGCAAAATATCTTAGCTTCACCTCAAAAAACTGTAAAAATCCACTGCTTTTAGGTGTGAACTCTTGAACACCCAAGAGAGGAAACCCTATGTGCTGTTGGGAAGTGATGCAAGCTTCTTTCTTCCCGTGTGTTGCAATAAGCTCATTACTCCAGCGTTGCAGGGGCCACCCCAGGGGCATCACACCTGATGTACTTATAATATTTAAAACGCAAGTGTTTTCCTTCCCTCCCCTGCTGCCTCCTAAGCTGTCCAAAAGAAAAAAAAAATAAATCCTGGATAAATATGCATTTCACTAGTGCTTGAAATGAAGGTTGGCTCCGTTGGTGGAGACCAGCAGAGGGTGGATGGAGATCTGAGAAAGGAAGCGAACCCACTGTAATGGAAAATGTTGCCAGGAGCCATCCATTTCAATCTGCACTGCACTTGAGCTCTGCAAGCCGGCCACTTGTGTAGCCCGTGGACTGTCCCCGGTTTCGGCAATGAGGGCAAGGGAGGACGGGGCAACGGTTGGAGCTGCCAGCACACAGCTTGCAAAGCCCTGACCTTGTCCATGCCACCCCGGCCGACACTGCCTTGGTACTGGGGGTCTCTGGATGGGACCCAGTGGGAGGGCTGGTGTTAGATGTGGCACAGAGCTGGGCACTTCTGCTACAGACTCAGAACAGCAAAATAAACTCTGCTGGTGGAAACCACAACTGGTCCCCTATGAATAGTGAATATCCGGCACTGGAGACAGAGCTAATCCTTGTGCTTGGGAGGACGTGTGAACGTTTCGTGATTTGTCATGTTTACCAGTGACTGGTGATCCTTTGACTCACCCATCATTGGAAGAAGAGGATGGCATCCATCAGAGAAGTTACCTTGGATGTTGCTACCCATGCTGCAGGACTGATGGGGAAAGAGAAAATGGAGCAATACCTCCTGAAATGTAGGCTGCATCTCCCCCGAAACACTACCCCTGGGCTGGCTGCCTCCCAAGCAGTATTTTCTTTTGCCTTTCTATGTTTCCAAAGGTGAGTTTCTCCATAATGTGTGTTTACCACCGTTTTCCTGGTGCTCTAGTGGAGATGCTGGCATTAAAAGGAGAAAAGCGAGTTGCTTCCCTCTGCAAGTGGCCTTTCAGCGGTGAGATAATGCTCTTCCCAAAAGTGCATGTTCACTGCTGCTGGGCCATGGCCAAAAGCAGCCTCCCCACTCCTTCTGGAGGTGACAACAATGCACATGTGTGTCATTTCCTGATCTCTGTGGAAATTGCAGGATTGACATTCAAGGCTGAAAAAAAACCTGATTTGGAAAATCAACACCCACCATCCCCCCACCCCACCCCCAAAGACTCCACCTTCCATATTGCTTCATTTCTATGTCAAGTGCCTTCGCGCATCTTGCTGTCCACTGCCAAGGCTGTGTCCTCCCCTCAAATGACTCAGCCCCACGTCGTCTTGCTGGTTCCCGTGGGAGGGGACAGGAGCCGGTGCAGCGGTGGGTCAGGGATGTCTCACAGCCCCCGGAGCAACGGCGGCCACCCCTAGCCTGGGGCTGGTGTCCACCTCCTGCACTCAGCATCTCACTAGAGATATCCAGGGAATTGTTTCTAGTGCAAAACCAAAGATTTAACCTTAAAAAAATAAATCCCTAAATTATAAAAATATATCTAGACAGGGCCATATATCCTCGACACACCATGCAGACAGGCACATCAGTTAGAGCCCTCCTGCATCCAAGACTACCTTGAGGCTCTTTGCTCTTGGACCTTCTTCAAATGTGCACCCAGTCAGGAGCAAATCTGCCTCACCGTGACACAATACTTGGGCTCTTGAAGAGGAGTAGCTGCATCTAGTTGTCCGTTTTGCTACTAGAGATTTTCAGGGAAAAGAGTATTGTGTGTGGTTATTTTGGGGGCATTGCACTCCTGGAAATGGTCCATGCAGTAGGAGCCTGAAGAAAGAAGGCTTGAATCTCTTCCAGTCGCTCAATCTTGTATCCCTGCATTTTGGCAAAACACAGAACAAATGAGCAGCAGAGTCAGATAAACAAGCTTAAGGTAAACATCATCTGCATGTATATCCTGATTTATAATGTACGTGCATCAGTTAAAAACTTACTTGAATTTACCACAGTGTTTTAAGTAATGTTATTAAGAATGTAACTTCTTAGGAAAACTCAGTCTGTTTTTAGCCCAGACATGCAATTAGGGGAATTAGTAACACGATACGTCATCTTCAAGAACACACAGATACAGTGGTCAGAAACCTCATGCAACCCTCTGGAAGGAAATTTTGCTTGCAGCATATGAGAGTGCTCTCTTACAAGTCTCCTAACTCTCACCGAGAAATAATGCGACCTCTGAGCCAGCGCACTGCCCGTTTTGAGTGCTTGGAGGATGAGGCCATGGGTTTAGTGTTCTCCTTTTTGGGGAAGAAAAGGGGCAATGAAAGGGTCTTCAGAATGTTCATGCACAGCAGGCTGTGAGGAATCTGTGGTGGCATTGGTGAAAAGAAGTAGACCTTGTAATTCACAGCTCTCTCCTCAAAGGCGTGCAGGTGAGGCCAGGGTTTGGGTCATGCTCCTTGCATGGATTTTTTGGGTATTTTAGGCCAAGTAAAGACCAGGAGGAAAGTCCAGTGAGAGCTTTTGGATGAGGTTTGGAGGCACATGACATAGCGCTGGCTTTGGAGAGCAGCACCATGACTTTGGGATATTCAGGGTTCCTGCACCAGAAGCACATATCAACACCTGAGCCCCCAAACTCTACAGCAAACCTTGGCATGTACTCCTCTGTTTAGGACTAAATGAAGGGGTAAAATCAGGGGGGACAGGTCAGAGCAAAGAGAGCATTAACTGTGCTGTAGCTCCTGCCACCGCGATGCATGGTCTTGCATCATCTCCCAAAACCATGGCCGTGCAGCTCCTCCACCCCTTCTTTCTGCACCACCATCGGGGCCTTGTCTACTCCTGGGACCATGGAAAATTCCAGATAAAAAGCAAAATCTCCCCGTCCCTGCTTCCTTCCAAGTGTTCCAGAAACTCCAGCTGAATTTCACAAATTCAGGAGGCTTTTGGCTAGTTTGCATAAGCCAGAGTCCAAATTTTTGGTTGCTGAACCAAGCCTTGAGACAAGCCATTGATGTTTCTGTATCGCTAGCAACAATCTTTGCTTTTGTTTTTGTTTTGCTTTAGGCCTGCAGCGCTACTAAATGATGACCTGATCCTGCTATGTGGACGTATGTGAGGACAGCTAAGAGGATCGGAGACTTCTCAGTAATAGCTGCAAATGATAGAGGATCCTGCAAAAATGCTGGAAAATATGAAAAGGCCAACGAAGCAGGGAAAAAGAGCGATCCAAAGAGGTTTTTTTTTTTTTTTCCTTCCCTTAAGAAATGATGCATTATCTGGAAATCCCACTTCATAGTTTGGAATTTGGTTTTGTGTTAGTTTCTTTCAGTGACCGATTCTGAATAAAGAGCAACCGCAGAAATAGTACACCAAAGCAACATCAGTGGGTGGCAAATTTCTCCGTTACCACAAATATCCTTCCATACTTGACAGTCCAGATTGAAAACATTTTTTTGTTGTTGTTTGTGTATCTCATCTTCAGTCAGTCTCTAATTGGGGCAGAAATGATCGAGTTGCTGGTTTCTTGACCAAAAAAAAAATGCCTTTTACTTCTCCCCCAAACCTTTTCATGACCCATTGCGGCGTTCAAGGTCCAGGGCTGTTCTGGTCCTTGGGAATGGTTATGGTCCCTCTCTGTAAGCCGCCAAGGACCAGATTTGCAAAAACTGTTGGTTGCCTTGTGTGGGATTTCTGCAGAACCGGGGTTTCCAAAGCAAACATGGGTTTCTCACCTGGTGGACTTCCCTAGAACGGCTGAAGTGCAAAGTCACTGCGTTTTTTTAAACTTCAGGTTCTTGGCTGAAGATATCTCAGCCAGGGAGATTCTTCTACCCAAGGAGGAGGATCCACATCGCCCTAAAAAATGCATTTATCGTGCACAGCACCATTGATTTAGTACATACATACATTTCTGCAGCTGGGGTCTTGCACCGTAAACCCTGGCAGGGAAGACTCTCGCCAGACATTCATACAATACATAGCACGCTTGAGTCCTGCTTTGTACTGGGATTTTTGCAATGCATAAAACCACCACCCTTCCCCAAGTGACACAGCCCCGGCTGAAGACCTGTTGTCAGCCCACAACATCTCATTTTTACTACCAGACTCCCCTGTAACAGAAAACACCACCCACTTCCAATCACAGACGTGCTTCTGCACAACGTCAAGGCTCGTCCTTGAAAAAGTTGTTGCTGCAGAATTATAAAGCCACTGAAGGCAAAGGTTTATGACACGAGCTGCGATCCAGCCCTGCTTCCATGCCCTGCTGCGTGCAACTCAAGCGCGCTTTAACCGATTGCAAACCTTGGAGATTAGCACGTCGTGAACCTGATGGGAGACTACAGCAAAACTGCTCAGCGAGGGCCAAAACGTACATGTCCGCAGGGGAAATAACTTCACAGAGCATTAGGCTGTTGCTTAACTTGGGATTTTACTGGAGGTGGATACATTTTTTTTTTCATTTGCACATTTCTCTTGATTCGGAAAGGCTAATTTTTCCTGGCTCCTCTTTGTGGGTTTCATGTTGAGTTCAAAATTGAATCTGGGCGGTTAAAAATGTAACGGGATACATGCTGTCCTCAGCTCTTCCCTTGCAGGCTCTCCTGCATTCACTGGAGTTTACGGTGAGAACAGTTTTCAGCTCAACAACAACTCTCCGCAGTCATTTATGCACGTAATTTCAAAGCCTGTTGGCCCAGCCCTGCAGCTGCTGTAATTCCTCATCCTTAGCAAAACTCTGGATTTACCCAGCTCTCAGGTGGTCCTCTTGTAGTTATTACTTTTTTTCAGACGATAGGCAGTCCAATCCAGTGCAATCATTAATTTTTTTAGGGGATGTGATACCTTCGTGGCCCCACAGCTGAGAGGGAAGCACGGTCTCTCCCCCAAGCACTAAAGCTTTACCAGTATAACACCCCTGGTTGCTTTAATAATCATATTTGATACGATGAAATAACCACAAATGTGATTCAGAGCCTTCTGTAGCAGGGAAAAGGCTGGAATTTTTAGGGCTAGGGGAAGATTTTTACACCAGTGATCTGATTTTGCAGTCTAAACCAGCCAGAAACTCTCCTTAGTCTGAATTGCCCTTAGGAAAGCATCTCCATCTCCGCTTGCTGTGGGAACAGAAAAATCCATTAAATCAGGAGTCTTCCAGCAGGCCCCATTCTCTTCCCTTCGCCTATTTCTCCTCCCGTTTTGGATCAGCACAGGGGTGAGAAGGAAACCCTGTGACGCTCGGGATACGACATCTTCATCTCCAAAGAGGCATCTTGGAAATCACCAGCCGCTGTCGGCAAACGGGTCTCTGCGCTTAGCTGTCCTCCTGCTCCGCTGGGAAGAGATACGGGAGCCTTGTGCAACGCTCCAGCATCAACAACACAATTTTGAGGGCTGGCAGCTCCCGTTAGGTAGAAAACAACCCAAACTGCCCCAGGCATCCCTGCTTTGTTCCCATGCCAGCGCCGAGCTGGGGCGCTCTGCCTCCTGCACGCCTCAAGGGACAGCAGGGATGGCGTGGTCCCCACTCAACGTTGTTCGTTGTCGATGGATGACGGCACCCCATTTTGACGGAGGTGTGGAAGAGTTCTCTTAATTCATCTGCCAGTTCAGCCCTTTTTGTTGTTGTTTTCCATGAGAACATGATATGTTTATCTAGCTTTGATTTTTTTTTTGTTGTTGCTTTGTAGTTGAATTAACTGATTATTACTTTCATCTGGTTCCCTCTGAAGGGCCAGATGAAGCTCAAATAATAAAATTGGATGTGAGTGTGTGTATGTATTTATAATTAATAGGTTGCATACTGAAAGAAGTGGGGTCCCAGAAGAACGTGTAAAAAGAAAATGCTCTAAAACTCAGTCTTTATTTTGGTTCGACCTCAACAATTTCCTGCGAAGTATAAGCGGTGATATAATACGGGGCAGATCAAACCAAACTCTAATTCTCTTCTGCTTCCCGTGCCAAATGTCATCCCCTTAAGATGTGCTTTTCTCCATCTGGTGATTTTGGCTTCCCTATGTTCTCTGTAAGTCTTTGGACCTTTTGCTAAAATGTTTGTGATATGACTCAGAATAACAAACAAAACACGCAGGACCTTCATTCAGTCAAGCACAATACTGGCAATAAAAGGAGCTGGCTCCACCAGAGGATTTTATAGGGACCCCGCTAAAACGCAAAGGAGAGAAATAAATCAGCAACTGATGCTTTACTTGATTTTTTTTTTTTTAAGAGAAATCAGAACTGTTTTTCAGTAAAGTTAGAACTTCTCCATGTTTTCACCAAAACAAACAGAAAGCAGGTGCGCGCTGAAAGAATTTTGGCCAGGAAAGCGCAGAGAAGCGCATATGGATTTTCCTGTGAGCTCTTACAGTTAATAGGCTCAATTTTGCTTTTAGCTATGTCAACGCAAGTTTTGCCGTTCCCTTCAATGAAAGCAGGCACGGACACCTATGGAATCACGGTATTCCTTAGGGAAGCAAGTGAGAGATGTGAGAAGGTAGTTTTCTGGTAGTCTGTGTATTTTAAGGGTTGTCACAATCCCATCCAAGTCCTTTGCGGTGCAAAACAGTGCTCTGCTCACTGAAATTTTGCTCCAAAAAATAGAGCTGTTCCTTGCATAAAAATGTGTATTTCTGGAGAGCAGAAAGCAAACGCAGTCCTATTTTCCAGTAGTCCTCAGCCACTCTTTTGGCGGTAGTTTGGTTTTTGCTTTTTTTGATTCAAAGCCTGGTTTTACCGCAGCAGTGGAAGGTGGTTATGTTCAAAGCCATTTGAATTTTTCCATGGTTTTGCAGTTTCCTCCTGGGAATTTCTTCCTTTGTCCGATAAGAGCCTATTTCCTACCCTTTTCTATACAAGCCCAGGGCATCACCGTCATTGCCATGACCACCTAAGGATGCGGGCCTGAAACTAGAGGCAGCATTTTTTTTTTTTTTTTTTGNNTTTTTTTTTTTTTTTTTTTGGACAAACGAGCACAGGCACGCGAGAAGAGCCATTAGCGGGCAGAGCGCAGCTCCTCAATGATGGACGGTGCAGCCGAGGGCAGGCACGCCGCAGAGCCTCTGCTTTGTGCCAGCCCCGCCGCGTCCCTCTCCGGAGCACCTACGAGCTGCCGAGGGATGTCTGAGCCAACACGTCTTAATGCACAGAAATCCGGAGTGTTTAAAACCTCTCGTATCCATGACCATAAAAGTACAGCAATTCCATGAGCGCGGATGCCTTATACATGTGCATTGCCGGAGGGAGGTTGCCAGTTTGGCACTTGGCAGCCGATGCCTGACACGGGCAGTAAAACCCATTTGTCACCGAGAAGTGTATTTAATCCCTGTTTATAGAAATCCTAATGCCTTCCCTCGAGCGAATGGGTCTTTCTGCCTGAAACCTGGCGTGCGGGGACCCGGCGTGCGCAGAGGGAGTGCCAAGACCAAGGGCAGAGATTGACTTGAACGGGCACTGCTGCCATCAAAAGTGGTGACATTAGGGCTCAGGGAGTTCTGCAGAAATACCCCTCCAAAACACAGCCTCCCAAAGCAGCCGGTGGCTTCCTGAAAGCTAAAGGACCACTGCCCTTTCCTGTCTCGGTCCTGTCCTCCTGACGTGGCCATCCCTTCAGGGGGAGGTCACATCTTTAATGTTCCTCCCGTGAGGGATCCCTTCCTCTTTGCGGAAGAGGCAGGAGAAGACCTGGCTTCTGGCCCTCGCAGTCTTTGGGAAAAAATAGCAAAAAGAGTGTAGCTGAAATGCTCCGAAAGCAGAAAACCACACCGCTTTCCACTTCCCCAGTATGGGATTTATTAAAGAAAGCCCTGGGACGTGAGGAAGGAAGAGCGGCTGGGTTTCAGTGCTTTTGAAGGCTTTATTTACCTGAAGGCTTGGAAAATAGCTCTGCACCGTGCATGATCTCAGCCGTGTAATGAGTTGCAGGAGAGCTGGCTTGCCCAGGTGAACGCGGGGTTTCGCATCCATCACATGCGGTGCAGACCTCTGCGCTCCAGCACAAGCCCTTCCCAGGGACTGCCACCATGGGCTGCAGCCGGGAAACGTCCCAGTTTCCCTATGTGCCATCCGTATTTTACTTCTTATATGTTGCTTAGGAACTGGGACTGCCTGGGTGAAGGTACCGGCAGCCTTCCCGCAGGGACCTGATAAACCACTGGCAAGCCATAAATTGGGATAAATGTTATCGTTGCTGACATCCAGACAGGTTCTGGAGTGCCCTTGTGTAACCCAATACGCCCCTTCCAGATCTCTTTCCCTCTTTGCACCTTTATAACTCGTATTGTTTAGTATAATTGGATTATTGATAATCCTAGAGTTTAACTGTGTCTCCGTAAAGGCTAATACATCAGGTGTGTAAGAATTTACACGGACAGCTAAACCACGCTGTTTGCCCATAAACTTCTGCGATAAATACGAGCAATTTTTAAACGCAATGAAAGCCAAGCAGATTTTCAAGCCATGACATTAAAGCCCTTGGGCAAACAGTGGTGCTGGGGGTGAAGCGTAAGATCCCAAATCGGCCAGACGAGGAGCAAAAATGCCGAGACCCAGTTCAGACGCTGACCCACTGCTGCCCTGGGGGGGCGAGATGAGGGCTACAAACAGCACTGAAACCCTGCTGGAGCCGGTGTTATAACCCCGAACACTTCTTTCCTCCCCTGCAGGTTTATAGACATGCAATTATTTACTGGGCTTGATTGCTTTTGCTTTAGGCGGATTTATTGCACTTCACTCCTGGTGGCTGCGAGCTCTTTCCCTGCGGAGAATTCAAAGGAAAGGAAAGCAAGTCTGCAACCCAGCTCCAGCGGAAGAGCAGACTGCAACGAGGGTCGCTCATACGCCCACCGGGCAACGGCTGCTGCCTCTTCAGATGTTCGCCTGGTTGTGTCTGACGGGACTGGAAGGGCTCCAGGGCAAGGGCTGCCTGTTCGTGGCACGACGGGCTGAACAGGGATGCTGCTGCTGGGAGCTATCGCAGAGAGAGAAAGTAAGGAATGGTGTCGGGTGCTTCGGGTCCAGGCTCATCCCGCCTGGTCCGCGTCTCGCAGAGGCTCCCAACCCATCCTTTTTGCTCGTTCATCGAATTACACCACTTCTCGACAGCGTGGGGTTAGTTCCTGCTGGAAATCAGGCTGCGCCGTCCCATCTGATAAGTAAATGACGTGAGCTCTTTCGTTTGAAAGGGTTTTAAAAAGACAGAGAAAATGGTGGTCGCAGACTACAGAAGTCAGATTAATTTTCCTTAAAAGGGGAATCGGGAAGAGGGGGTGGGAAAGCAAAAACTGCTGGGGAAGTTAAACCATGAATTCACAATCTGCACACATCTCTGCTCTTCTCCTTAGTTCTCTTTTTTTGGGTTCTTCCTCGGGCGCTTCAGGAACCAGGATGACCTTTCCAACGTTATTCTTCTCTTCCATCTGCCTCATGGCATCTGCCACCTGACCAAAGGGCCATACAGAGTCTATTTTGGGCTTGATTTTGCCTTGACAGTAGAGGTTAACCAGCTTGGCAACAACACCTCCGACAAGCTCAAATTCTTCATCCGTATATCCCAGGTGGGATATACATTTACAACTTCCCTATAGGGTTTGGGCAAGGGATTCATAATCAGAGGGATGCTTACAAGTTTCCACACTGAATGCATTTCCTTTCCCCCATACAGGACCACGTTGAGGTCGATCGGGCTCTCAGCGTGCAGCCAAACTCCGCTTTAAAATGATGATAATCACGGAGCGTGGAAGAAAAGAAAGCGCCACGCCGAGGGTTGAACAAAGCAGCGTTTGTGGGATGGAGGAATACCTCTCATTAGGCCAACTGATACGGGCAGAGAGGAGAAGCGGGTAAACTTTCAGGCTTGCAAGTTCTTTGTGGGGGACTTCTAAGCATTATCGGGATTGACGCTTTTCTCCCCACGTCTCGCTCTGACGTCGAAACGCCCAAGCACAGTAGCTGATCATCCTCCGGGTGGGCTCTTCCAGGCTGATTACATCCAGCCTGAATTTCTTCCTGCATGTTTCACTTCTTCCAGTAAAAGGTAGTCATGCCTCATATTTATGATCAGTCCGCACTTTTATTCCTGGATGTTATTCAGATGCGTTTTTTGTATCACTTTGGATTCTCTTCTGTGGAAAGTCCCCATGGAAGTATCGGCCAAAATGAATAACAACCGGAAACAATAAAATGGAGAAAGATAAAATCAGGAAGAGTAAGCTTTGTTTATAGATGTGAACAGCTTTTCCAGTAAACCACCAAATAAAGAGGTTCTTCAAACTCGGAAAGTATGAAAACGGGGCGGTTGGGAAAGCAATTGGGCTCAGAGAAGCTTTGGATTGTAAAAATATGAAAAAAAAAAAAGAGAAAGAAATAAAGAACATGAATTTTTCTCTTGAGAGTATTTACTGAATGAGAGATGGGAGTGAGTCAAAGTGTGTGCATCCCAGGCGTGCCGTCACCCGGCCCTGAAGCCAGAGGGGAAAAGTGGTGATGCTCCGCAGAGGGAAAAGTGTGCTTTCAGAAAGCTGCTCTTTGCCTCCTTTTGAGCTTGTAAATGCATTTATATAAGAAGATGAGCAAACTTTGTAGGGAAAAAAAAAAAAAGCAACAGAGGTGTCTGCTGTAAAGGCAAAATGTATTTGAACCTATGTTTTATAAAGGAAGGAAAAAGAAAGGCACGAGGTATGGCAAACTGAGCACCATCGGCACCTCTGCTCACACATGGAGAAAGTTGGTATTCATGATCTGATCATTCAACTAATTCCTATTTAATTTACAAAGACAGAGCATGAGTTGTGAAAGGAGAAATACAAAGTGGAATGACAAAGAGGTTTTTTCAGGGTTTTTGCTTGCCTGGCATTTACATGAGCTCTCTGGTTACCCTCTCTTTGGTGTCTCACCTCGAGGTTTTCTCTCCCGGGGGATGGAAGGAGAGGAGGGAGCAGCTTTTCAACAAGCTCAAATTTTGACACAAAGAGGGTCGGTTATTTCTTCTTTATTCTAGTTATGGTGATGCCTGCAGATGCCCGTGTCTGTCCCCAGTGCCAGGGGTGGCGTTGCCTCTCCTTGGCGTTCGGAGCCAGGGGTCTGCTCTGAGCTGATGGTCATCCCGCTTTCCTGTGTCATGGGAAAAGGGAAGATGCTCCAGGAAAAGCAATATTTTACTGTGAGGGATAGACCTGGCAATGGGATGGAACCCATCTGGGAGAAGATCTGGGAGGGTCCCCCAGTAATGTTCAAGGTGGGGGCTGACTTCCAGCCCTTCCCCAGCCCTCCATGGCCACCAGCTCCCAGCCTGCAGGATGCCACTGGGGAACTTTGCTGCCCTGCCGAGACTTCCCATGAAGACCTGACAGGGAGGATCTTTTCCTGATGCTTCCCAGATTGGCTTTTAGGTGCTGCTTCATCCTCAAAAAAGCAAAGCAGAGCAAAGCACGCGTGCATGAGTGCAATTAATATTTCTAGTGGGGGGCTTTCCCCAGCCCTCAGAACATGGAGGTAGACGGCTCCGCACCGCGGGATCGCCATCCCCTTTGGTCTCGCTGCACGGTGGTGCGCGCTCCTTGCTGACAGAAGGAGGAGAGCTGGAGACGACAGGGAGCTTTTGTGCTGCCAAAAAGGAAGAGAGCGGGATTTGGAGGAGAGTTATATGGTGCCAAGGAACACGACTGGAGGGCTGACGGTGGTGCTGATAGGTTTGACATGAATGTAGCTTGGTGGGGATCCAGCTGAACACAGGAGTAAATGTGTGTGTCTCCGTGCATGCAAGTAGCTATTAAATATGCTCCTTTCCTTAGAGGAAGGGGCTCCATGACTGGTGTTGGCTGGGGATATTGTCCGGGTGCTTTACAGAGGGAAACCTGCAGCAAAAGGAGAAGATCTCTTTGCTATGGGGAATGCACCAGGATTTTCTCCACCTGAAGTTCCTAAAAGGAGCTCGCCCGGGCGCGCTCGCGGTAAATACATTTTATTACGGCTCTTTGAGTTCAAGAACAGCTTAGCAGGTCGTCCCTTAAATAGTGACTCTGAGCATCGCAAGCGCAAATGTGTTGGACTCCATTTGCTGGACGGGGCTCGTAGTTTGTGTTCCGCACTCCTTTGGAGCGTGTTGGCTCGCTTCTGCTTCTAATCTAGGATGCCTTGTTTTCCCGACATTGTTTAATCAAACTTAGATCTAATCAGTGCCAGAGCATTAATAAGTGTGAGCCTCCGCAATCCTAAGTGGCCATGTAAAATGCTGGATACAGTAATTTTCCCCGCTGGTCTTTCTGCATCAGGTCCTGAAATCCCCCAATTAAGTTTTGTACCAAGAAATGAGTAATATTCATTGCAAACTCATGTTAGCGGGACACTTCCAAGGTCCTGCCTCCCACTCCTGTGACACATTAAACATGTGGGAAACAAAGCGAAGCCCACGTGCGGGAGGACCACAGAGCCTCTGAATTCGGGAGCCACCACTGCGACACCCACGCGCCTCCTCATCTGCAGCCACGGGTGGCTTACAGCCTTGAGGCTGCTTTCCTATTGACCCCAAAAAGGTAGAATTAATAAAAAAAAAAAAAAAAAATTACTAAAGCGCTTACTTTCTGGACTTCTTAAGTCCATCAAACCAGCTGCTAAGCGACAGGCACCAGGAGTATGGTTTCTTTGTGGGCAGGTAATTCCATCTGCAGACGCGGCGAAGCTTTCTTGTCACATCCTGGGAAGCATTCGGTACTGGCTACTGTCAGGGACAGATACGGGATTACACAGGACATTTATCTGGCTGAGGAATTTATATGATCCTAACTTCATCCTGTTAGTAGCATCTTAGGAGCTAAGCCCGAATAAACACTTTGACCAACTCTTTATCGAACTAGTAGGGAACAGAATGAGAGCAGGAGGGAGAAAATTATTATTTTTCTTAAAGGGCTCAAGCGTATGTGCTTTTAAAAATCCCCACTGGTTTTACATTAAAGGGTGGGGAGTGGGCTGTGAGGAGGTGTAAGCTCGCACAGCAAGACCCATTCATCAGCTCCAGCTGAGCAAGGAACCTACGGCAGGGGCAGAGCGGGTTTGCACTGCCTTAAAATGAACGTAAATCCCTCTCTGTCAGGACAGCAGATCAGAAACTCGCCGGGGTGGGCGCGGGGTCCACACGTGGGGGATGCGATGCCCACCACAGCAGGCGTTTTGTCCAGGTCTGGAGTGTTGCTGTAACACAAATAGGGACAACAAATAATAAGGACTTGAGGGTGGCTGCTGCAGAAGTCTTGCATCCTTCCGTAGAATTCCTCCTTCGTGACGTGCTCTCTCCCAGCGCAGCCCAAGAGCTGGTCCAGCTCCCCATCAAAGCCTCCTCCTCCCAGGCACGGGCTGCATTTCGGTCGGACCCCCATCTCTTGCAATTTCTGTGCCACCAGTTTACCCGTGCTTTACTTCCATTTGTTAGGAAAATGCAATTTCAAAAGGAAATCTTGATGCTGCAGCAGCTCTCTGGTGTCGTCGGCTGCATCAATCCTGTGTCAGGAGCATTTCAAAGGGGTCTGCAGACTCCCAGTGCTCTGCCTGACTCAGCCCAGTAGCCTGAACTCCCACAACCCAGCCCGTAAGTGTTTAAGGGCTTGTTGTTGCTTTTTGTTATTATTAATATTATTACTGTGCTTGTTCTGGCACAAAACCCCTTTTCTATTCTCTTTCCCTGCTCAGAATTTTGGTCAAAGTTTAATTAAATTTAGAGGAGATGGAAAAACCGCATAATTCAAAAGTAAATGAAAGCGGTGGCTACTGCAGGGGGTGGCAGCCCTCGGCGTCATCCCCGGTCACCGCACCGCCCGCAGCCTGCCTGGCCCCAGGGACACAGGGGGACACGGGTGCTGCCGGGTCAGGGGGGCGCGAGCTGCTGCAGCCCTGCACCGAAATATCCTTGGAAATGTGGATTTCCCTTTGCTGGAGGAGGGGGCAGGGGGCAAAGGGCTCCCCGTGGGGCCACGTTTGGAGGATGCTATAAGGTGTCCAGGCGGGAGGTGGGAGCCGCCGCGGCCCGGCAAAACGAAGCCCTTGTTTGTCCCTGCCCGTGCGGTCAGGCGCTGTGGGTGGGAGCAGGGGGGATCTGTTTTCCCAGGCTCCCTGCCATCAGGAATTACTGAGCTGCCATGAAATGGGAGGAAATATTTCATTATAGGCACATGCGCTTCAATTTCACATGATGGAAACTTCAGGATCAGCTTTCCTCCCACCCTCCCTCCCTTCTTCCCCGGGTGTCCCTCATCCCTGCTGCAGCGGGGTAGCGCTGGGCATCTCCAGTGTGGTCCTCCTCACCCCGCATCCCCCTGGAAGGGGCAGGGGTACCCTCCTTGCAGCAGGAGTCCCCCCACAGCCTGGGGTGCAGCCCCACTTCCCAGTCCCACCGCACGCCCCCGGGGCAGGAGCAAAGCGGGCACGTGCCTAATGCAGACCCCAGCCCTAAAGCAAAAAATAATAATAATTAAAAAAATAGGGTATGCATGACGGAACAGAGATGTGGTCTGGGGAGCAGAGGATGGAGGGGAAACCCCACCCCTCGCCAGGGCTTTTGGGGGCTGCCAAGCAGCCTGGTGCATGGGGCAGGGAGGTAAGAAGGAGCTGCAACCACCCAGCAAGGAGGTATCCTTATGGCATCTTTTTTTTTAAAAAAAAACGTTCTTTATTTTGGAGTGGCATCTCTTCAATGTTTTCCAGGGCAAAGCCCCGGGGTCCCCGTGCCCGCCCTGGGCAGCGAGAGCGCAGGGACCCTCTGTGCCACCCCAGGCACGATTTCCGCAGAGCGAGCGAGGTGCAGTGAGAAACAGCCCAGGCGAACAAAACCACCCTGCTGTGGCCTGCTTTTTTTTTTTCCCCCAGACTAGTAACAGTTTTCTGTCCCCAAACTACTTCTTCTTCTCCCCCCATTTAAAGGAACCCCTCACCGCCCGTAAACTGGAGCCAAACCAGAAGGAGGAGCAAGCACTAAGGGGGGGGACGAAGGGGAGAAATTCACCTTTTTTGCCTTGGGGGGGGGGCTGGGAGCCCCTCAGAACTACAAGTGCTGCAGCTCCCCCCCCCCCCCCNTACGCGGGGCGGCGGGGCAGCCCCCGGGGGAGGCGGGGGCCGCCCGGGGCGGGGGGGCCGGGCTGGCTCGGCGGCGCCCGCCCGTGTCAGCGGGGTTAATGCGGAGGGTCGGGGGCAGCGCCTGGCGCCCGGGCGGGACCCTCCCCGGGCCCGGCCTCCCCCCGACAACCCCCCCCCGACCCCCCGGCCCGGGCCCGCTCTGAGCACCGGCGGCTCCGCGCTGCGGTTCC
>RSEF01000011.1:21372775-21447043 GCA_003993805.1 Himantopus leucocephalus | reverse complement strand
TCCTGGAGCCTCACACACACAGATCTCTCTCCCGCTCTCCTTCACGTTGGGGTCCTGAGCCGGCCCAGCTGGAGGAAGGCAGCGATCAGAGTTCAGTTGGTGCAGACAGAGCTAAAGTAAACAGACGTGGTCATTCAGCAGGCAGTTAGCAGCCTTTGGACAGATGAGCAGGGCTTCGCGGGACCACACACGCAAACCCCTCTAGACCACACAGGGACCGGGGCTGCGTTGGCTTTGCACGCAACGCATGCAGAAGGACGGTACTCCTCCCACCGCGCGGGGCTGGGGCTTCTCCGGGTCTCCAAACCCCCCCTGGTCGGCTCCGGGAAGCGTTTCCTGCCCCGGCCGCCCCGGTCCCTCCTGCTCGCCGGGTGATTAACTCTGTCACCCGGCCCGAGGAGCATGGTATACATTCCTCAGCAGAAGACATAGCGTACTCCTGGAAAAATGCCACCGCTACTTCCACAGCTCATAAAGTCATCTCCTGACCTTCTCCTTTTCTCCCTTCAAATTTGGCCCATCGGCCTCATACCTCGCACTTTCATCTCCATCGCTCACTAAGGAGGTACCAAACCCGTGTTAGCAGCCTGCCTCCCACGCCACCCTTTGGACCAAAAAAGCCCCTTTTTGGGAGCAATGCTCTCCACCGAGGCTGGAAGGCCTCTTGGCCATTCCTGAAGCTTCACCTTGGCTGGAGAAACCCCAAGCCGGTCTGCACACATAGTTAATTCATCTGACAGTATACAGGTAACTGATGCATTCAGGTGCTGCACAGCATCCCGCGCACCATGGCAGATGCCAGGATGAAGGAAGGAGCATCTTTCAACCCCACTGAGCCGTTTGCTCGCATGCTCCTCCAGCCCTCGCAGTGTCTGCAAGCATGCCCAATGCACGTTCCCTCCATCCCAGCCTGTTTTCAGATGATGAGCATCATCCCAGCTCTTGCCCCGCCGTGGTCTAACTGGGTTTCATGGCTTGGAGACTGATTGTGAAGGGGTTACTTGTTTTGGTGCTGGTACTACCAGGATGGAGCGATCTGGACCCATGGAGGCATCAGCCGCGGGGCCAGGCTGTTGCTCCAGCATCGCCTGCTCCGGGCAAGCCGAGCAGAGCCCTTGCCGTAGGAGAAAGCAGGGATTTCCTGGAAATGGCTGAGGGAGGAAAGGGGCTGGAGGTCAGAGGAAGAGCCTGCCATCATTCCCACTTCACTATTTCTAGCTCCCAACAGCGCAGCAAACTTTTGGCCGGCCATGCACATCGCCTCTCCACAACCCTGCCGAGATTTTAGCCCAGCTCGCCTCCTCCGACATCTCCCTGTGCCGCAAAATACCCTCCCAAAACACTGAGCTCATCCTCTTTTTAACCTTCCTCATTCCTCATCCCGAACGCGACCGTGCCTTTTCGCCCTCGCCTCGAGAAGCGCCTCCAGGTCCCCCCCGTGATCCAAGCGGAGCTCCGAGGGGAAGCTCCCGTCCCCTCCCGCAGCAGCCCCGGAGCTGCAGCCGGGCCAAGCACTCCGGCGCGCGAGATTATAAAACAGATCAGTGTTCGCTGGAGTGAACTCTGAGAAATTACATTTGCCTGTCAGTATCATGTTAAAGCATAACACAGACTCTCATTTTCCCACTACTTTGGCTCCGAGGGCGTTTCGGTCCCTGCTGAGAAACATGAAGGTCGTGGCCTTCAGGTTTCCAGATCTGCCCTTACACACCATGGGGAGATCTGACAACAGCCTTATTATTTATGTATCCAGGCAGGGGCTGCCTAATGAAACCCAGAGATTTTTATTGACACACGTTGGGGCTCTGGGTAAGAGAGAAGCAATCTGTCGGGCGGTTCACGTAAACACAGTGGCTATTCATTTAGGGTCAGTCCTAACGGGGTGGACTTTTCGTGCCAGGTTTGACAGCACTTAATTCACGCTGGGGTCGCACTTAAGCTGGTGATGTGCCTCAGTCGGGTGGGTCGCAGCCCGTGCCAGGAGGGCTGAGTTTTTTGCTGGGTGTTTGGGGAGGGGGAGTGACAAGGCGAGACCCGATTCCCGGCTGCGAATAAGGAGGGAAAAGTGGTTTTATAAATGCGGTCGTTGCTGGGGGTGGGGGGGGGTGGGGGGGGGGAAGGGGGNGGGGGGGTGGGGGGGTGGAAGGGGGAAAGGCGGTCGTGAGAAATGTAAGATTTTTCACGCACGATTTAGGAGAGGAAAAAGAGATGCAATTAGCGACTTCTCTGCCCAGAAAGGTACTACGATTTCTCAGCTGATCCTTCTTACACTGCCAGTAGTGTAAGTGCCAACTCCACGATGGATTTTTTTTTTTTTTTGAGTGGCAAAGAAAGTATTGTGATTGTCCAGATTGCTTTGCTGACGCTGCAAAAGGCGGCTACTTCGGGGTGCCCTGCGGAGTCCAGTTGCAAGGTCTCATTCCTCGTGGCCTGACCCCTAACTTTGCCGAGGGCTGCCTGGGTCTATTCCGGGTTCAGGAGGAAAGAGAAGCTTTTCTTGGCAAGGAAATGACTCCTAAGTAGTCTCCTCACAAACCAGGAACATGTAGGAAAATCGTGGCCGAGTACATTTTAGTCTGGCGTTTAAAGGACTGAAAAATGATTGCAGTTTCCTTTGGCAATGGCAGTGGGAGCCTGAAGATGTGACCTTTAAGGAGATTCTGTTTACTGCAGCCGCAGGCTCGGAGCATTGCGTGAGCTCGGCAAATCTCTGTTCTCCGCCTTGGCTCTGACCCCTCCGCCTGCCGTCCAAACTTAACGGCAGTTAGCAAACAATAGAAAGGATACCTTGCAAATACTGGCTAAGATAAATCACGCTGATCCTTTCCCATAGGATCCGAGCAGATGAGAATTGCACATGGCTGTACATCCTCCGCCCGGCATCAGACGTCCCCGCAAGGTGCAGGGCGAAGCGCTCGCAAGAGACGGTTTTTCGCTGGCGTGAAGGAGTCAATGCCGCGTTTTGCTTTGGGAGATGAGCTGCCAAAAGCCGCGGAACCAGGACTGTTTGTTCGGAGGACTAGAGTAAGTGTGACGACAGGAGCCCTCCCTGCTCCAGGTTGGAGCCGCTGCGGATTTAGCAGCCTCTTGAATCCCGTTGAGTTGCGGTGATTACACTATAGATGTGGGGAAGCATCTCATGGGCTCTGGGCAGGGTGCATCGCAAGCACGTGCTGAGTCGTCTTGTCGTAGCAGAGCGCTCGTCGCGGCAGGATAGTCCATCCTGGAGCCCGGCACCAAAAATCTCCCACCTCCTCTGTATTTCCAACATATTTTGCTCTTACGGGCTTGAAAATCGCTGCAGTTCAATTGCTTATCACTTAACACCCAGGTCCCCTTTCCTCCTCCCTCCCCTTTTCTTTCTTGCATCCAAAAATGTCCTAATTCTCAAGAATACACCCCCCCCCCCCAAAAAAAAAAAAAAAAAATCTCCCTGAAAGGCGTGTGTGAAGAATGTCATCCTTAATTATACACGGGCCAAAGTCCAGTGCCAAATGACTCCTCCTGCAACTTCACCGAGGGCTGGAGCAGTATATTAACTGGGAGTTTGGACTGGTGGGATCTATTTGTAATTCATGAGGAAATCCTAGGACCTGCTTTTCCTGCGAGAGACTAAATAGAGCTTGTCCTGAAACAATGCTGAAAGGGTTCCCATTGCAAAAAACACTTTCTAGTAAACGGGAGATGGTAAATTTAGATCTGGCCCCTCCGATGCTGCTTTTCTCTCATTGCTGGAGGCACTGATTGTTTCTGTTATAGTTTGTTAACAATTACAGACCTACATTTCAGGCTGAAAAGAGCTATTAATGGCCAACAATGTTGCTACTTTTTTTTTCCCTGTCCCAATTGCCTTGTTTTATGGTATCCAATGCCTTCCTCTGGTGTGTGTCCGTGTGTCTGTGTGTCCGTGTGTGTGGTTGAGACTGGGGACAAACAGTCTGCTTCCTCTCCCCGGTGAATTGGAGCAGGTTACCTTGCAATGGAAATTTGGGACGGTTTCCTGAAATCAGCGGGAAAAATATCAAAAAATCTTTTTTTTTTTAGTCCTTCTTTTTAGCTCCAGAGTCCTATTCTGGGGCACGGAGCGGTCCGACAACGTGCAGCAGCACACGTACGCACCTATCCCCCTGGCGCTTGTTTGACGCTCACCCAAAAAGGAGAGCCAAAAGACTACGTGCCCGTCCCTCTTTCGCCAAGCCAAATCCTTGTGGCATCCTGGGATGGGATGCAACGAGGCCATCTGGGATTAGGAGCGGACCTCGCCTGCTGCCACCCCGAGACAAGATGAAGAATGGCTTTCGGTGGCCCATCCCATGCCTTCTGCAGTGACGGCCACCTCCGTGCTCCAACACAAGCGTAGGCTTTAGGATATGCTAAGGCTACTGGGGGATGTAGCCTGGTGAAGCCTCCTTGGCTGATAAATACTGGGATGGTAGCTGTTAAGCATCCTTCCCCTCTGCTGAAAATAGCAACTGCCTGTGGAATAAGGATATTAGCCTCTCCAGGGAGGGCTGGTTTCACGCCCACTGTGGACTAGGATGGCCAACAAGCAGGAATATATTTCTTTTTGCTGCCTTTTCCTGCGTTCAGGGAATAATAATTGCAGAAGGGTGAGCAGTCTGCAGAGAGATTTGCTCCTGGGCATTTGTGAGAGCCCCACAGAGGAGATTTGCTCAAGGGTGAGGGAGGCACCTGGGTCCTGCTGGACCTCCAAGCTGGACCTCCGAAAATTTCCCCCTTGCCTAACAGGATGCTCTCAAATTACAGTGAGGTTTTCTGGAAGTCTGCAGAAAGATTTTATGTAAATTCCCTTACGTTTTCGAGGAGGGTCCCACAAAAGCGTGGAGACTCCGTGGCGCAATTGATGTCAGATGGCACTGCCAGGGGAGGGAGAAGCCATCTCCTCCCTCCCATCCCTCCCCTCCTCGTCCCTCCTACGCAAACAAAAACAAGAAGAAGAGATTTTAGCCCCAAGTCTTTCCTAATAAGTTGGTGTCTCTATAACATAGAATTATGCTTAGTGTCTTCCAGCTAAGTTTGAACACTAAACAAGGAGTCGGATAGGTTTTCTTGCAATTATAGGATGAGATTTAGTTTGCAGTTGATTTGGTAATGGATAACCTCGGTTTTATTAATTCCCTGTTGTGGTGCTATCTGCTGAAAATCAAGAGATCTGGGCAGAATGCAATGTATGACCACTCTCCAGACCAAGGTATCACAAATATATGCACATGTAATGTATCTAGCTTGTGGCACCGGGGCCCGGAGTTATTTTCAGGAAGATGTAAGGGGAAATTCCCTCCTTTTGGTTGCAAACGGAGCTATTAACTCTTTCACCGCTCTGCTACATATCAAGAAGCTTCTCGTTAGGGAGGCACCATGCATGGTCTGGTGGTTTACAGAGTTGGTTTTGGATTAAGTAAACAGGCAAAAAAAAAAAATGTATTTGAGAAACAAGCTTCAGCTCCAGAAGATCCACCGATACCAAATGTGACATTTATGGGGAGGATGATGTGCTGCTGGAAGACCCTTGGCTTTGGTGAAGCAAGGAGCAAACCTGCAGCTGAGCCTCCAGATCACGAGCAACCCCGTTCAGGGGCTCCGTATTTGTGCTAAGCCGACACGGAGAGTAACTCCAGGAGATATTCACTCACCTGGATTACCAATATACTGGGAGCAACTGCAGCTTGGTTGCGGTCATTCCAGGAGCAGGAGAGGGCGAAACCCATTGAATAAACTATGCAGAGTGGATATTCACCCTGGCTTATTTAAACCCTTCTCCTGCATATCAACACAATTTTAATGATGTTACCTAGCTGAAGCCGGTGGAATTGTTCTTTTGCTTAAATATTTGCAAAGTTAAAGCTTTCTTTGCAAAATATATCAAGCGACCATGATGAAAAGTGCTAACAATAATTAGCACTTACTATGTGATTACTGTTGAAGAGTGATGACAATAATCTATTATGTCACTAACTTGCATGATCTAGGTGTGAGTAGCCATCCTGGCTCGGTCATCTCAGACCTGGTGTGATTTGCATTTATTTTGGTGTGGCTTCTCCATGCTGGGGGTGTTTCAGAGGTGCTCTGTGCTGCCGTTCGATAAAAATAAAGTTACTCTGCATCCGAAGTCCCTGCCGCTGCCGAATGAAGCGCTTCTAGCTTCAGACTCCGGGGCTCCTCCTGATCTCCAATCTAATCACTCTGGGCGGCCAAGACGTTAATCCCTGGAGACTCGGAGCTGCCTACACTAATAAATGAGGCATCGTTTGGAAAGTAGTGAAATTTGGACAGGACTCGCCTTGGCTCAGCCCAGCTCCTTGCATTCCAGGCGCACACAGACCGCTCACGGAAGATTTATGCATTCAAACAGGAGAATAACCTCCTGCATATTTATTAACATGCAACTTGGATATGGCTTTGTTTCCTTCCCCTCCACACCCTTAGTGTCTATAATTACTGCAAGGCTGAGCCCAGCCAACCTCCTGGGCCAAAGTCCCCCAAAGGGTCCGTGCTTTAACGTGCACATAACGCTCTTCCTTTGCCCAGGTAAGCTTTGCCTTCGGTGTTTGTGCAAATTCGTTTTCTCCCACCACCACAATAAGAGATTTGGCCGTGCTGTTCCTTCTGCTGCCCGCAGGTTTGCTTGCAGCGCGGGGGTTTGCTCCTCTTCCTCTTTACAAAATAATAAACCGGAATGCTCCTGATAATAATTACGAGCTGCCTGCTGGAATTCCAGAGGCAGAAGTAATGAGCTTCTCCAAACGCCTTTTAAAAATCAGCGCGGCACAAAGCAAACCGCACCTTTTCTGCAGTTTGAGAAATGATGTCACGCCAGCAGAGCGCTCTGCCCCAGGAATGCGAATATTTGTTCTTTAAATAACTGGACCTTGACCAAACGCTATGGAAATGAAAGAGAATCATTGATTTCCATGTGTTTGGAACAGCGTCCTGATTAAGCTTTCTTTTTAATTAATTGGAAAAGCTAAATGAAATGTCAGTATCACACATCTGCTTGAAAGTCCTCGTCGTGCTTATATTAATTTACACTCTGTGCTTTTGGGTTCATCAGTCTAACTCAGCCTTGATTGCGAACGTAGGAGCAATTTGTCTTTTAGATCCCCTCCGACATGGCATTTGCTTCCTGCTGGGATTACAAAGAATTTAAGAGCGAGTATTGACACCCAGGTCGTATTCCTACCATTTACAGAGCACAGCTTTGACCTTTATGGAGTTTTCTACTTATGAAAAAAACACGCTTTAAGGGTAGGCAGCTTCTCTGGATACCTGCTGTGTGCGGAGCTTTGTGTGTATCTTTGTACCGCGTTGATGCTACAGATATTCCTTGGAAAAAACATGAACTTTTTAAATTACTGCTGGGTGTGGGTGAAGGAAGATCATATGGATAACAGGAATCTGAGAAGGGAAAAGGAAGAAAAGATTTTTACAAAAGAGATTCTTATGATGAATATAAAATTGAGAGATCAAGAAATATTCTGATAGCTCTTCCTCCCCACTTTCCTCGTTAGAATATACTTTCCAGACATAGCAAAATGGTTTATTTGAAGGAAATTAGAAATACATTTAGGGCTGCTGGGTTATTTCATTTTTGATTTGCAAGGAGACATGATCTGAAGTAGAAATGCTGCTTTTTGAGTGGAAAAAGTGTAAGCTGTAGCATGTAACTGTGTAAACTAAGGATTGGGTAGGCAAAGGTACTTTTCACTGCTTTGCAGACAACAACATTAAGGGCACAGAGAAAATAACACTCCGCTACTCAGGCAGACAAAGCAAGGAACAAGAACTGGATCTTGCTTGAACACTAGTGCCAGTGTGCAGTCAAATTTTCATTATTCGCCTGATTTTGTATTTATGAATCCTGATTTGCTTCACCACAACGCTGTAATAAATTACTAAATTGACCTGTACCTGTATTTGTGTGTGTGCATATGTATGTTTGCATTTATATATGGATTTGTATGTTATACACTGTGCACAGAAGGTAGTAGTGAATTAGCTGTGATAATATTAGATAAGTTAGTACCATCAATAGGAGTTTGGAGCGCGTAAAGAGGATCTAGGTCCCCTGTACTGAACTTTATATGGGTCTCCTATCACTGTTCTGGGGAGGAATCTGCCGTCTCCCTCTTCTAAATCCCATTTTGAAGGTTAAAACCCTTCCTCCATCCTCCATCTTCCCTGACAGCCCTTGCCCGAGCGATAAACTTCTTTCCTTTCAAAACAGGGAAGGGGTGCGGGAAGAGGAGGCAGAAAAGCCACGTCTGGCCGTGGGCTGCAAGCCCTCTGCTCCAGACCCACGACTGCAGAAGCGTCCCTCAAACGGAAGGTTTTTACCCCTCAGATCTGTCCCTGTCTCCGCAGCTGTGCGCAGTGATAAGGGACAGAGCCGGCTGCATTTCTGGTCCTCTCCAGATCGCGGGGGTCTGCTGCTCACTTCAGCAGGGTCAGTATTTCACCCCGTTATCTGCCTCTGCTGCAGGTCTGGTTTTTGCCGGCGTTTTACATACTGCGGTTGAACGCGTCCATCTGGCTGTTCTCGCAGCAACATTCATTTATAAGTTATAGCCAGTAGTTATCGGATGATTTAATCCTGGGGTTATATAAATAAAAATACATATATTAAGCTTTGTAATACTTGAAATAAAATTAATGAAATTGTTAATTTTTCCTCTCTCCGGAGCAATTAAAGAGATAGAGACTTCTCTGAGAGTCTGGAAGTTCAGCTTGGATCTTATTAAATCACCCGCAACCTTATCTAAACCTCCCTGGAATTGCATGATAACAAAATCTTATCGCTCGTGGGTTTACAGCCCACGAGCTGTAAAGGAGAGCCGCTTTTTTCCCTTCTCCATTTCCTGCTACTTCTGCTGCCATCAGCCGAGAGCAGCAACGCCCCAAAATTTCGATCCACCTTTCTGAAATGCAACGGCAACCACTCGGCAAAAGAAAAGGGGCTAATTGAAGTCTTTCAGACTTTAAAAAAAAAACCCAAACCCAACACCTCCTTTGGGTCATGTGCTGGTAAAGAGGCAGGTTGATGCTTTTATTTGATCTCAACAGGTTTTTCCCATCTGGGGAGACAAGGTTCAAATAAAAACCTCAGACTTTTTGCATATGAAATATTTGGCAAAATCCAGACATCGGAACATCTGTTTAAACCTGGTTTAAGTCCTGCTTTCTCCCCCCGCCCCCTGACTCCCGCCACCCCCCAGCGCATCTGGAATTGCTTTCTCCCTTATCTCCTCCATTCCAATTACAACACCCTCTTGTCTGTGGTTTCACTCTTCGTTATGAAATCAAGTTTTATTTTTCAAACCCAGTGAAACCAACCTAATTAAGCGCTGCAACCGAGATACCGCAGTGGCACTTCGCCCCTCCTCTACCGAAGGGTGGCAGAGGAGAAGTTAGTTTATTACAAAATGCAGTGAACGAGTCATTTAAAGGGGAATATGAGGGTTTTTTTGGGGGTGTATTAACTGGTTTCAGTTCAGAGCTCCGTGCTCTTATCGGTTTATCTCCAGCTTTTAACCTAGAGGAAAAAAAAATCTCGCTCCTCCTACAAATAGGCAGAATATAATATATAATTCTCCAGAAGAGAGCAGTGGTGTGCGCCCGGTTGCACAGCCCGGGCAACCGCGACAACGGGGGGCTCGGCCAAGCCCCCGGGGGCTTCCTCGCCGACCTGGGGATGCTGGCGTGGGGGCAAGCGAGGGCTGCGGGTGGTTAGGGCTGGAAAGGCGGCACAGGGGGGACTGGGGAGACACAAACGCCCGCAAGACACTGATAAATGACCATATTGTTGCTCTCTGCGGTTTAAAGGGGAAGGGAAAGGGCAGAGGGAGAGATAAGGGAGGGGGATGAGAAGTAGAAGAGGCCAACAACGGGTCCAAACCAGTTGTGATTCTGCAATCTGGCAACTTTTCGGGGTTTTACTTTCTTTTTTTTAATTTTTTTTTTTTTTCTCCTCTGGAGGGATTTGTCCTCTGTGCTGAATCTGAGGGGGTGAAAGGCTTCAAGCAGAGCAAAATCCATCTGACATCCTTACTGCATGGCACTGGGGCTGGGGAAGAGAGAAAATGCTTTGCAAGGGCGAGGTGCTACAGCCCTGCGTCAGCCAAAGTGGCTCCCAACAACAGCAAATGCACCCCAGTAAACCCAGACCCGCTTTGCTCTTGATTTACCCCAAATTTGAAAAGGAGAATGGGAGCAGTCCAGGGCCAAAAAATCTCTATATATCAGCTTTCCTCAGCCACATGACTTGAAAACATGGTTAACAAAGATCTTTTGAGGGGAGCAGATGGAGTTTGAACCTTGGAGCCAAGTCCAGCCCAAATCTTAATGAGGTCTACAGGAGGTTTACCTAAGTTTGAAACTCATAACGGGGTCTTTTATGTGCATTTCTGCTTGCATGTGCGTGTGCGTGAGCGTGTGTGTCTGTATATACACAGACACATGGAGGTCATCCTTTAAAAAACTCCTTGGTTGCTTTAGATAACAAAATAACGTTACCTCACTCTTCCACCGGGAACACTTCAAACGTTGAGGGAAGGACATTTATTTAACTAAGGCAAACCCGCAGAAGCCACGATGGGTGACCACTGTACATGTGGGTACGTGCGTGTGAAAACAGCAATGGGGTTTGTTGCCTCTCTGGCTTGCAAAAGATTTTTGAAGGTGAAGGGAGTTTCAAAGGACATGAGTCTATTAAAAATGAACTCAAAAGTATCCCAAGCACAATCTCAAGGAAACTGGAGGTGCGTTGCTAGTTGCTGGATCTAATTAATACACGGCTAGGAGGGGACAACCATGAGGAAATGGGGTAAATAGTCTTCAGCTGGAACAATCTATAAATCAGAGCCAGCAATCTTAGCAGTAACGTTCACCGGCTTCCTCTGGAGATGGCTAGACTGTTGGATAGCCAGTGTCCTTTGCTTCAGCTTTTAATGCATTTTTCTTCACAAAGGAAAAAGAAAAGGCCATATTTCCAATGTTTTACTGTTGATGGAAAGGAAGCAGAGTGGCACAAAGTGCTTTATGCATTGTCTTTGTCCCAGTGCACATGTACAATGCGCAGGGATGTAAACCTTTGTCCTCAGGTGCCCCGGGGATTCCCAGTGCTGCCAGAGGAAGGTGGCTTTAGCTCACTTTATTCCCAGGGTTGCTTCATCGCCTGTCATCAGAAGAGCATCCACTGAAGAAGTGCCTAAAGCAAAGAGCATCCTGGCCAGGGGAATCTCCAGAGCTTGGTAGCCTATCGCTATGCCCTGTCCTCAGTCATCTCCCTGAGATGACATTTGGGTATTTCAGATCCCCTTTTCACCATCAGATGGAAGGAAAAAATATCACCCCCAGGTGTGAGAGCCACCCCAAAGCACGCAGGGTGGATGGGATTGGGAAGGGCGTGCAAGAGGCAATGCAGCCCAGGACCAACATGTTTCAGGATTGACCTGTGCATCCATCAATGGTGTTAGACCGATGCCAAGACAAGAGACAATTGCAAGCTCAGGCAATTGCAGCAGTCACATAGATTTATGGAAGGGAGAAAAAAACCCCCGTAGATAATCTCTTTTCCACTTTCTTACCAGGCTGTTCATTTAATTTTTGAGCGTTGGGATGTTTCCACTTACCCATTCAGTGTACAGCAACTGAAATTCAGCATTTTGCCAAGAGAGCAAAACCAGCAGAGCATTGGAGAGGAGCTAATTTTGTTATAAAAATAATCTTTTATCTGTGCATGACAGAAATATTTATTCAGGAAGGGTACACAGACAGCAGGAGGACAGCGCTCCCACTGCTTGGCTCAAAGGCTCCATCACCCTCTTTATTTTATTTTGTTTCTTTTTTTTTTTTTTTTGACAATTCTTTCCCATAGATATTTATTTTTCCTGGAAAGTAAGCCTTGGGTTGATTTTGCCTATCCTCAATACAAATCAATAAAACACAACAGTCCCAGGTTGGGTTGGGCTTTTTGGCTCACAGCTGAGGTTTGTACTCGAGGGTTCCACACTGACCTACCTCCGCAAACAAATAACTTCCCCGTCCCTTTTCACAACAAACTCCATCTTCACGCCTTCAGTCCGAGCCTCAGGAGCTTATGCAGCTTAAGCTGCAGCCATACATGCTCGCTTTCCTTGAACTAAAATGTGCTGAAAACTAGGTAAGGTGATGCAACTCTCTCCTTTTTCTTGGGGTTTTTTTTTTTTTTTAAGTACCTGGCAATATTTTTTTATGCTGCTTCTTTTCCCCATTCCAGTCCTGGGAGGTGTTGATACCTCCTCTAGCGTCTCTCCAAACACGGTACCAAAACACATCAGTTAGGACCAACCCTTATGTCAGCACAGAGATGCCAAAATCTAAACAAAATCCGTCATCTCGTTAAGAAGGAAAAGGAGAATTTGGCCCTTGGAGGTGTTACCGCGTTCCCTTGGCGTGTGCTCTATGATGCTTCGCTCGGTGGGTGACGGAGAGGAGGGGGAAAGGAGACAAGATTTGGGGGATGAGAAAAAAAACTGGGTTGAAAAAAGAAGAAAATCCTTCTGTTTCACATGAACAGCTATAAACTTGTTTCAACCTTATTAAAATACTGCCTGTGCTCTAACAAAACACGGCATCTGTCAGTGAAGGAACTAAGGAGGATGTTATTAAAATGTTCGCTGTCTCTTTCTATACATTTTCATCCCACGTAGTGATATAAGCCTTTTAGAGCCCTTTAAGCACCTGTAATAACATCAACCTTTTCATCAAATGTCCTTTGAGCATAAGAAATTATGTTTATTTAAATTTTGCGACAGGGCAATGATGAAGTTCCTTCTCTATTTTCCTGCTTCTGTTATTTGCACATGAAAAACTCTAGCCAGCGAGTTGTGGTTAATGGGTGTATTTCATTTAGGCTCCCCTCTGCCTCCCACAACCCTTTTGTCCCGCAGGTAATCGGGGACACGGCCCTCCCCGCAGAGCCACATGCACGCGGGGATGGGGTGCGGCAGCGACGCTGCGACGTGCTCCAACGCATGCTGCTTACAAGATGCTGCTAAATACAGGAAGATAAGGGGGGGGTTTTTTTGGTTTTATTTTGTTCCAGGTTAACCCTTTGCAGGCAAAGCTCCCACCTCCAGGCAAGGATAACATTGCAAGATTATTCCAAGTGTTTCTGTAGTGGCTCTGATGGAGCAAACCTTTGCTTATAGAAAGAGAATAAATCCCTGGGAGACTCCCCGGCACTCACCTACCAGGGAAGCAAAAATGCAATCAGACTTTTAGCCCCTTGATTAGCCTGACTGTTTCTTTGCCTTGTTGCAGGGCTGCTTTGCGCTGTAAGGAACACCTCATTTTGCTGATAATACACGCTTTGAGCGATGCGCGCTTGTGTCAGCGGAGAAAGAGGGAGTGAAAAGAGGGAGAAAAAGACCTGGGTTTGATGGACTTAATCTAAGCCCTGCTGAAAGACAGGACTGAATCAGAGCGCCGAGCGTGCCTGCGTCAGTCACCATCTTCTCGCCTTTCAAACCTCGGCCATGGGTGTTCGCCTCTTTGATTGCGGGACGGGCTCTGCCGACCTGCCAGCCCTCGCCGGCCCCAGGCAGGCACCGAGACCCTCCTGTGCTTGGGGCTGCAGAAATTCAGGATAAAAGCCAGTCCTTCCTCCCATTTGGAGATGGAGGGCTCCGATCCCTCAGACCAGCTCCAAGCAAGGTTTTTTCCCCCTGGGGTGGCCCAAGGGGTGATTTTTGCCGGCGGCCGAGGCTGAGCAGCCCTTGCAGCTCCCTTGGCTCAGCCTGCTGGGGTGGCGGAGCAGAGCCTGCCAGGAGAGACCGTAGATGGATGGAGACAGACGGGGACAGTGGGAGGAAGCGCTCAGTTGATATTAGCACAATGGGAACAACAACAATCTAGGCTGCTGTCATGTTTTGTTTTGTCTTTAAGGCACCATGGTGGTGGAGAGCTTTACAGAGGGGGCTGGAGATGTTTTGCAGATGTTTAAGGGGGGACTCCTCGCATAGGGAGGAGGAGCCTGGCAGAAAATGGGGAGGTGCCTGTTCAAATTAAGCGAGGCAGGGATGTAGCTGGGCTCCCGGTGGATCCAGAGGCCAGGTCTTAAACCTGAAGGACAGGGGAGGGCACGGGTGGGGATGGGCTGCAAGGCGAGGACAGGCAGCTGACATCTGATGCAGCAGAGAAGAGCCAGAGCATGAGATGCACAGAGAAGGGAGATTCAGCCAAAGGGGCAAGCTAGAAAAACATCCTTTGCAGAGATATTCTGGGGGGGGGTGGGGGGGGAGGAGCTGGAAATGCAGGGATGTGCCCAGGCCAAGGACGAGAGGGGTGATATAAAGGAGATGAAGGACCAGCCTTGGCACAGCTTGTCTAAACATGTCTTAGCAGGGACACTGAGCGTTTCTTGTGCTTGAGCTTAGACATACTGGTTTTGTCGAGGAGGGGTGTGCAAGGAGTGGCCTGGAGAGACTGAGGGTCTCCACTGCTGGGAGAGGAAAGGGACTGAAGATAAGTCAGGCTCACATCTCTCAGGAACAGGTCTGGGGGAGCGGGTTGAATCTGGAGGTAGACAAGTTAACCTCCTGTATGCCTTGCCCAGACCTCCTTCTATACAAATCTGTGGATGTGCAAATAGACGCTTAGAGTATTTTCTGTGATTCTGTGTGTAAATAGGTATATTTATCTCCCCATAATTAATTTAGAGATTACTATGCATATAGGCAGAGGGGAAACACTGCCACTTGCTAAGTTTGCCTAATGCCTTCCCTGCACACATTTCGGTTTCTTTGAGTTTTCTCCAGGCTTAACCGCTTTCATCAATATTTTGCATGTTACCCACAAAGCACACAATTGGGATTCATCAGATCTGCAAGTACTGAAAACTGCAGAGGAACTGCCATTGAAACAAATGCATCTGTAGTTTCTGGCTCTCCTTTTGGTTGAACAAAAGGTGGTCAGTGCCCTGGAAGTTTTTACGTTTCCAGTGGCAAAATATGGCTTTACAAAAGAAAATTACAGGTTGGTTTTTTTTTTAATTACTATTATTATTATTTACTTTGCTTTAGATGGTTCCAGGAATTTTATCATTTAGGGTAACCACTACAATCGCTGGAAACCGCACAGGACTGTGAACTAGAAGGAGCTGGTGGGGGTATATCTTGGTTTCTCCAGAAGTGAGTGTGTCACCAAACCCTTCCCAGGAAACAGCAATTGTAACTGAGCCTTCCAGCAAAATTTCACAGGCCTTTCTTCCCCAGCAGGATAAAATTAGCCGAGCTCTCTCGAGATGACAGCTAAGAACTCCAGCTTCCCTCAGATGACCTCAATGGAGTCATTTGTTGCTTAAATGACAGACAAACGCAGTAATTAGGTCTATTTAGTAAAGGGGAGGTGAAAGGTCAAACTACTGGGCAAACTGTCTCCACCGCTTGACTTGGTGACCAAGCCGGGGATTTGCAGGAGGTAATGTTTGTACAACAACCTGACACGGGCAACAGCCCGCCAGCAGGTCCCTGCTCGGCGGCGGGGGCTCCCGGTTGTGTTGAGAGCCTGAAATCCCCCATTTCTACTAATAAAACCCTGAACTCGCTCATTTGTGTCATAAGAGATTAGACCCAGAGGAAGGAAGAGCTGATGAAAAGATAGGCGATTGTATTACCGGGTTTGTAGGTAGGGTAATCAGAAGGGGGATCGGCAGAGAGGGGTTAGGAGACACGGGCTGAGTTAAGTGGGAAATTACCGACCTTTCCCACTTCGTTTCCCTCTTCCTCCCTGGCAATGCTCCCTTCTGTTCTCTTTGCTTATTTGTTTTCTGAAGTTGGTTGCGCTTTGTGTGAACAACCCCACAGTGCATCCAGAGTGGCACAGAAAAGCCACACCTGGATTTCTCCCTCCTGTTTTGGTTTGGATGCCACAGGATGGAGTTTGAACATCACATGTACATGAAAGCATTGCTTTCAATACATCCCAAATCTCCAGAAGACCCCTGAACCAAAATGTTTAGCGTTAAGTGGTCATTTTTGGCAGAACAGTGCAGTTACGCTCACTCCTGCTGGCTGTCCATCCTTGGGGCTCACAGCAAACCCACCACTCTTTTACCCATGGAACATCTGCAAGATGCTGCTGCTTTGTGAATTCGGGGAACACTGTAGGATTGTCAGGTAGCAGAGACTGTAAATCAAGAGCTCCGTTTTGCACGGCGAGGAGGTAGAAGACGATCCTTACTTTGGTTTTGAATGAAACCAGCCAGGAGTGCTCCTCGCCAGGAACACTGGGCGAGTTGCCTGCTAAAGTGCTCCATTTCTGGGTGTTTCTTTTGGGTTCCCTTGCAATGATCTACGTCTGCTGTACCTGTGCTGTGCGGGCATGGTGCTTAGGAATCCTGAAGGTGAGCTGGGACCCCTCCTGTGGTCCACCACTGTGGTGGTCGCTGCTCCGAAGCACACACGGGTGCCCTGGCATTTCCCCCCTCGCCTTGCATCCCCCACATCCCTTCCACCTGAGCCCTTGCCCGTCTCCTCCAGATCCCGCCATAAAACTCCCTTCCCTTGCGAGGCCTCTTAACCCCTGTCTGCAGGGCCCCGCGAGGAGGTGGCAGTGATGCCGATGAGAGAGAGGGTCACGAAGAGCCAATGTGAGAGTGAAAAGAAAATTAGAAAACAAACAAAGGGGAGGTGGAAACGCGCCCGCCCTTGAAGTGCAAAGACACCACCGCCCCCACCGAAATGGGCTTATCTTCAAAAAAGAGCCCTTGCGATGATACAAGAAAGAACAGACTTCTCACACCTTGTCTTCGCTTCCCAGAGATCCTATCTGCCCAGAAGTGCTTGTGATCTCAGTCAGACCTCTCTACCTTGCCACTCGCCTTTTAAGTCTGCGGCAGCTGTTTTGCTAAGACGGAGACCTTCCCACTTCATCCTTTTCTCCCTTGGCGATGGCGAGTGAGAAGACAGGCGGCGTTTCTGACGTGCTTAGGGAGCGGTAAATGTCATTCCAGAGCCTTTCTTTTGTATATTTTCTCGTGGATGGATTAGTTTGTTTAAAGGGCATCTCCTATTTAACACCTCATTGAGCAAAAAACACGTACGGACAAGATGTTTTTAACCGGCTGCTTATAATGAGCTTAAAGTGCATACTGAGTACCTTAATAATTTGCTCAATTTTCAGAAATACTGATCACACAGGACTTAGACTCTGGGTGAGTCATGAAACTTATATGTTTTATAACAATATGATCCATATTTTTCCACTGTTTTTCTGTCCAAAAGCAGGCAAATCATGACATTCTGGGTGAATACTGAGGGTGTGAGTAAAGAAACCCAAATTGGAATTGAGATTTGCAACACTGGTTTATTCTCCGTAGGATCTGGTTGGAGTCCCATGGCTCCTGTGTTGGCATCAGCAGAAGGGATGTCCACAAGCCAAGAGCAAGGAGTAGCCCTTATTCACATGGATTGAGTCATTCCTGCAGCGTAATGATAATACGTTGCTTTTGCATCGCGGTTCTTGTTAGCCTCCATAGCCAGCAGTGTCCCCCCCACCCCCAAAAATGTTGATGTTCTTTTAGGAGATCTGCCTTCATCTGTTCCCTATCTTCATTTGATACAAACCATCCAGCAGGTTCTCTGTAATGGGATTACATGGGTGAAGTCCACTTGATCATGAGATCTTTGAGTATTTATGACCTTTCATTGGTCCTTTGTGACACTCCTGGGAGAGAAGTGCCCAATTCAGCCAGATAACATTCCTCTACTGCTCTGCTACTCTTGCTTCAGAAGTCTTTCCATCGGCTGCACAGGGACTGCCCGCAGGGTAAAGTCCAAATCCCTTCCCATAGAGTAAGTTTCTTTCACAAAGCAGGCAAAGCCATTTCTTCCTTGGGGAAGAATTAGCTACAACGGCTGTCTCAAACCCTTCCAGCCCAATCAACTCTTATTCTGCGCTTTGTAGGTCACTGCAATTTGCTATGAACTTGAGGGGAGATTTTCTTGGGAAAAGCTCTTTTTTCTGTAAGTTTTCCAGCTGTTGATTTTCCCCAAGGAAAGTCAAATTATCCTTGAGCATTGTATCAGCAGATGTATGAAAAAGCTGATCTGTCACACAAGAAAAACCTGAACCGAACAGCTTCCTGCATTTCCTGGGCTGTGAACGTTAGAAAATAAGACCCAGACTATTTTTCTTCTAGCAGCAAAATGTCCAGTGTGAAATCAAACCATGACCCCCGGGACCTTGGAGGACATCTGGGATTTGGTGACCTTGACGTATATAGTCTGCTAGGGAGGGGAAGCCATTGGCCAAAACTTGAGTGTTTCAGGGACCAGATTAAATTGTAACCATGTTCCAGGGAGCTTGCCAGGGAGGCTAATGGACTGATCTCATTCACCTTGATGTACATCCAGAGTAGCTCCACGAAAGCCAATAGCACTACTCCTGGCTCTGTGCGGAGGTACTGCTGAGATCACAAATTACGCGTTTCTAACGAAGACAAAGTTAAAGGAACACGTGCCGTGCATGGAAAGCGAGGGCGTAGTGATGTCTCAGGTCCCGGGCTTTGACTCTCAGAGGAAACGAAACTGGCCTAAGCATTAAGGCTTTCGGAGATGTTCTTCCATAGATTTGCTGCAAAGTAAATCAGGAGTACTGATGCTAATTAATACTGTTCCTATATTTAAAAGCAGGCACCCAGATAGGAGCTGTTGCAGACCCACATTGTCTGTGGTGTGGTCCTTCAGCGAGGGTGCAGAAGTGCTGTTGCAGGAGTATCCTGGAGCAGCTGGAGAGCATCATCGGGATTTCATTTCAGGAGGGCGCTGAGAGCGCACATGCATTTACGATGCAGCGCTCAGCAAGGCAGAGCTCCGGCACCCAATCCTCCTCCATCTGGGCTTAAGCAAGGAGCCGTCGCTTCCCATTTGGATGGGCCTAAGACCATGAGATATGTCCCTTTACCACAGAACAACTGAGGTGCCACGTCTCAGGGATGTATGGGACCTCAGCTGCGTCTGAGCCATTGGGGGTGAGCTGAATCTTTCCCCTGGAGCTCTCCAAGGGTGTCTCAAAGAGGGCTGCTCTCCCTATGCCCTCCCTCAGCCTGATTAAATTGAGGCAAGGATTTATCTTGTGTCTTGCACGAGTCCAAAGAAAAAGGCAGAAGTAAGAAAGGAGCAGTGTCATGAACTCATTTTCCAAAAATTTAGCTGAACATGGTTATTAAAAAAAAAAAAAAAAAANGCTGTGAGAAGTCTGGACAGGGTCCTTCCTTGGATGCATAGAAAATATTCCTTGTGAGGTCCCCAAGGATGCTGTCTCCCTGGTTTTAAATCTCATGCAAGAGAGGATAAATAGAGAGCCCCTTCCCCCTCCTCCCTTGACATTTCATTTGTGATTAAGGCACTATTCATCGCCCCTCATCTTCCAAACCCTTTACTATTTATGGATCTGCTGTTTTTCCAGTGGTTGACACTAGCGTGCATTCAGCTCGCTTCTTCTTTCCCCGTCCCATCCTGTTCCCCCCCTCCCCTCCATAAAGGCATTTCTCCATTTCAGTAGAGAAACCACTAGTGACTGGAGTGTCTGTGACCTCGGGGCTGTCAAACTCCCACTAACTAAATAAAAGCAGCCCAAGAGGGAGAGAGTTAGCATAAATCACCTCCCGTGACAGAGACCACCTGGTATACGCTCACTGCACGGAGGTACCCAGTCTATTCCAGCTGCTGAGTTTGCACTTTCCCGCATTTTTATGGACACCGTTGGAGAGATACATGGTGTTTACACAAGGAATGGAAATTTCAGTTTTACTGCATGTAACTGATTTCCTCGGCTCGTGGTGGGCAAGTTCTTTGATTAGCAAGGCGATGAGGCCCATCACACCCCAGAGGTGTATTACGAGCCTGTTCCCAGGTGGGATGGGGCAAGTGCTTGCAAGGTTTGGGCTCCTGCCCTGCTCATCCACATGAGAGCTTTTGCCACAGTCAGGGGAAGATGAATAGGTTCATATCAGAGGAGAGCAAGGTCAGATGCAGGTCTAGGCAGGCTTGGTTGTTTCCAAGGGTGGCATCTCCACTGTTCACCACCTTCTTGGTGTACACTGAGGGCCACCAAGTCATCATTCTCCATGTCAGGAGTGGCTAGTCCCCTCAAATTCAGCATGCCTAAACTACCACAAAGCCTTCAGCTAATCTGAACATTAACAGGGATGAGCTGAAGTTGGTGTGAAGATCAGCTGAAGGTCTGGGTTCTGCCACTGCCGAGAGAGGGGCTCTGTCTACGGTCAGATATGGCCATTGCTGATGACTTCAGGTTTGTTACTCCAAGTGGTTGTGAACAAAGCAGATTTGTGATTTGCCCCTTTCTTATACATCTGGCAAAGTTGTTTTAAATTATTTCCAGCCAGGGTTGCAACGCTCATATATTAAAGCCTCAGAGTTTGTTATTAAGTAGCATTGCCATTTTTAAACAAAAAGACGTATATACCAAGCAATGTTTATCAAAAAGAGACTTTCACTAACAACACGGGAATTTTGTTGATGGTCTTCTATGAACAAAGAAAATGGGGGGAGGGGGGGAGCAACCATAAAGAGGCAAAGCAAAGGCCAGTAACATTAATCCCGTGAAATGAAGTTTTTAGTGGAGAAAGTAGGTTTAGATAAAGGTGATCCAGAAAGGAGGAAGATGATAATTTCCTAGAGGTTTCTGAAATTAAAAAAAAAAGAGAAAAAATATACTGTAGTTGAAACAAGCAACCAACAGGTGTGTGTACTTTCTTCTGATCGCTGTTTTTCCTGACTGTAGAAATTTCAAGGCTTTTTTTTTTTTTTTTTTAAATTTCATGGGGGGAGTTCTTCCCATTAGTACATTGGATGAACAAGAGGCTGAGGATTTCAGGACAGAAACATATTTTTCCATCTTGGAGGCTGCTGTAGCCAAAGTGCAGCTAGGGGAACTCTAAAGCCAGCTGATAGAGTAAAACCCCAGGACTGGGTGCACAATTAATTTTTTCAGCGTGGTTCCAAACCCAAATAACTCAGAGGAAAAGCAGTTTGGAAATAATTCAGGTGAGATCAGCCAGAAATGATGTTTTGCTTTTGCACAGAAAAGCAAAGCCAGAAATCAGAATTGCCATGAAAGAACCCATTCATGGTGAACCTGCTCACTCTGAAACCACCTCTTCTAACCAAGTCCTGCCGACCCTTGGCGCGTGCTGTGCCTGGCTTGCTTTTCCTAAGAAACCCTGGGGGTGATGCCCAGGTTGGCATCACTAAATGGCTCAGCGCAAAGAGGAACAGTGGTCCCAGATTGTACCTCCATCCTTTTCCAGCCCAGCCTTGTTCCTGCTGCTGTGGATCTCTCAAACTTTCGGCACTTCTGGACCTCAAAGGAGGAGAAGCTGGAGAAGAGAAGCTGGAGAGGAGTCTGGAGAGAGCTGGGCACTGCACAGTTGGAAGCTGCTGGTCTGAAGTGCCTTAGTATTTAAAAGGATCCATTTTCTGTACCCCTTTCCTGCTTTGTATAACAGGACCAAGGTATCAGTCTTCCTTGAGGAGTGCCATGGGGACACTCCATGGGGTCTCTAAAATGCTGGAGAACTAAGAAAGCCCCCAGCTTGAGGAAGATCTCCCTCATTTTTTCCAGAGGAGATCTTTTGGAGATGTTCAAGCATCTGGATATCCTGCTAGGTTGATCCCCCTGGACTGAGTGAAATCCAGCTAGATCTGGCACTGGGGCTGAGCCACGGACACTGTGGCCCTCAGCACATGCTCGTTGCTGCATGCCTTGAACAGCTTGGGGACCAGCCCTCCACATGTCTCCCTTGTCCCCCTGTCAGGACAGCAAGTTTGCTTTTGCCTGGAGCCCCTTCAGCTGTGGGATGCCAGAGAGCATGCCAGAAGGAGAAAATTCTTCGATGACGTAAATGCAGTAATAGCACTTGTTAGTGGTATGCGCACTCCCTGCCAGGCTAAAGGAGAGGAACTCGGGTTTTATTCAGAACAGTGTCTCTGTGTCCCCTTCACACAAAAAAAAAAAGCAAAGAAAGCCTGAGCCCTTTCCACAGCGTTTACCGAATCCACAAATTTAATTTAGGAGCGTTGCATGTTCTCAGATAAGGGTTTGGTTTGCTCAGGTTTACAGAGTTACATTTAATTGGAGTGCTCCGAGTAGCAAAAACTGAGAGGTCTCCATAAAGACTTCGGCAGCCGGGACATTAATTGCATTATTTTCTTTACAGATAAATCTTATTTGGTGGAGCCAGCATCATCAGATAAAACATAGATAAGATCAAACCTTGTCTTTAAATTCCAGATATCCTGGCTTGAGAAAATATGGAGATCAGATTACGGTGTAACTTTTAATGGGCTTCAGAGATTTCTGATGGTAAAAAATGTAGATCCTTCAAGATCCTGGAAGGAGCAGATACACCGTATTTGTGCAGTAGTCAGCAGTTTCAGATAAGGAACAGTGGATATTCAGGTCTGATTGCCGCTTTGCTGATGTTTTCCACATAAAAGCTGCACTCTCCTTCAGGAAAAGGATTCGAGTCTCTTCAGCAAACATGAAAGCCAGCCCTTATACCCGGTCTAATTCTCCTTGTCGGCTTTGATCCAAAACATTCTTCCAAGCAGGAGAAGGCTGAGGAAAGGAGAGGGGAAGGAACCAGGAGGAAGATTGAATAAGGGAGCCAAGAGGCTGCTCTGGAAAATCACGGCTGAAGTTGTAGGAGGGGAATTAATCTTGAGAGGCCGTATGTAGCAGTTTCATCCATCAAGCATGACACTGGTACCATTATTAGAGAAGATGGAAAATTAAATTGCAAAATTATCTGTTCTGTTTCATTGACTTTTTTTTTTCCCCCTTTCTTTCTTTCCTCTTTTCATTCCAGGCATCATTTGCGGCAATACCACTTGCAGTTGGCAGCGGGTTATTAAAAGCACCTGGCCATGAAAGGAAATCAGATCACAGGGCATGTTTGGTAGTCGCTGCGGTTGCAGAGCTATTGGTCCAAACGTGGCATGAGAGGGGGATCCAGCAGACACGCGCTGGGTGGAGCGAGGACAAGGGGCCCCGTGCGGGCTGTCCCGGCACTCCGGGCTCCCGGGTCACCGTGGCTCTGTGGCATGGCACCAATTTCCCCGGGATCACGGCCGGCTGCCAGACTTGAAGTCCCTGCCCTGCCCATCTCTAAACACGGGGATGCTCAATCCAGCGGGAGAGATGCTGGAGGCAAGAAACACTGGCACTGGCTAGAGGGCACCTGTGTTACTATTCCTCTCTGCTTTGCCCTCATGCTCTGATGCTCTCCACCTCCAGTCCTCGCTTTTTGGTCTTTGCTGCCCCCCTCCTCACGTTTCCACCAGAGACCTTTCACCCTAAATTCCCACTCCTCCTTCTTCTGCAGTTTCTCCTTTGCAACTTCCAAACCCGATTTGAGACCAGTGGGAACGTGGTAATTTAAAATCAACAACAACCTAAAAAAAACCCCATCCCCACTGGAAACTATTTTTAAACAAGTGACCCCCACAACAGTCTTTTTTATTATTATTTTTTCAGTCCCAACACAGGAACACCCCAACGTCATGGGAATCCAAGAGAAAAAGGGACTAGCAGGGAGCTATTGCACAAAGTTCAACAGCCCAAGCTGTATCCCTCTCCCAAGTGATGTGCAAAGGGTAAACATGAAGAATAAAGTATGAAAAGTGGTTAAAAAAACTCAGTGTCCTTCAGACACCAAGTCTCTTAGTAAATCGGAGGAAGAATTTATCAAATAATGTCAGCAGTGGATCAAACACTAATAAATGGAAGAGTTCTGGTTGGTTTCGCATCCTAATTGACTATTATCTCATAAATAAAGTAGGGAAAGAGAAGCAGCAAAGAAATGACCTAAGTATCTCTGAGTTGTGCTGGTGGAAAGATCAATTCATAATACTGAGAAGAAATGTAAATAAATTGTCCATCTTGGTGGGAACTGAACACTGGTGTTCCCATGGCCTGCCATCAAAAATAATGTCTTTTTTCTGTATGTATGCATATATATGCATGTGTATATATATGTATATTTAGATGTATTTTTAATCACCTGATAGAATTTGTGGGCATTTGGGGAGTGGTACCCTGGTGAAACAGCATTATGTTAAAGACTGAATTGCGCGCAGCAGACGGTGAGGCTTGTACTGAAAAACCTTTTTCTCTCTTGTGTTTCTCTCTGCCTGATTTCTGGCTTTCCCTGACTGTTGCATTGAGGAGTAATTTGTAGGGGTCAAGACATACACTGTAACTCCAGCACCGTATCTTACACCGCTACTGTTTCACTGACAGTGGAGAGTGAATTCTGTACAATAACAACAATAAATAGTAATATCCAGTTCTTGCAAAGCTCTTTAATCAGAGTTTCTCATTTTGCAAAGGGAAAAGGCATTACAGAGGTTACTCTAACGGAGCAAACTTTCAGCATCTTCAGTCAGAGGTTTCTCCTACTCCTGATAGAAATTGATTTGGCAACCACAAGCCATGGCTGCTTGTCATGACTGACCTCTTCTCCCTAGTGACAACCGATAGGACAAGAGGAAATGGGTTCAAGTTGTGCCAGGTGAGGTTTTGGTTGGATATTAGGAAAAATTTTTTCACTGAAAGGGTTGTCCAACATTGGAATAGGCTGCCCAGGGAGGTGGTGGATTTGCCATCCCTGGAGGTGTTTAAAAAAAGGGTAGACGTGGTACTTGGGGACATGGCTTAGAAGTGGTTTTTGTCAGGTTAGGTTAACGGTTGGACTCGATGATCTTAAAGGTCCCTTCCAACCTTAACAATTCCATGATTCTATGATTTTTTTTTTCTTTTTGGGGGCCTGGCTTTTCTACCATCAGACTTGGAGGACACAGCAGATCTTTGCTTTGATTCTCTCACAGTGATGGAGAACTTGCTGCATCCAAATGAAGCAACATGACCTAGCAGAGCATAACCTGCGAGGCTCGTTCCTCGAGCTCGTTCCTCTCAGGCACTGGGAGAGAATATCCCGGTGAGGTCTGGGTTTGCCGTCTTGGCTCTTTGCAAGCTTGACGTAGCCCTCCTGGGCTGCCTATGGCATAAAATGTCTTGCTGACCAAGAGATGAAGATGGATGGATGGATGGATGGATGGATGGATGGATGGATGGATGGTTGGATGCGACTCACTCACGCAGCTCTGCTTGCTAAACTAGAAGGAAAGCGCAAAACCTAAGCAACAAAAACACTACAAAGAGAAAGTAATTCTCATTTTCAGATTTTTCTCCAAACCTGCACAGAACCCAGACACAGCGGTGGTGGTCTTACGTTAAAAACCAGCTAGCCCAGAATACAAGAAAGCACAAGTGGTGGTCAGTAGCCGGCTCTGGGGCTACTTATCTGTGTCTGTCCTGGCCTCTTTGAGTGCCTCCATCACCATAAAGAAGTCAGAAATGCCCCTGTGCCCTCACCCCAACCTCTGGTAATAAATCCAGGGAGAGGCAATGTACAGCACAAGCGAGGGACTGTGCCAGAACTGTCTCCGGAGTAGCACAGCCAGGACGAGAGTACCAGGAGAACATAAATTTCAGCCTGCTCTGCCTTATACCATGAATGCTGAGAGAGAGAAATGTAATACAAGCCTCTCCCAGGCCAATTCCTGTGCCAAACAGCAGCCTCTATATCATTTGTTGGTTTATTATAAACAGGCTCCCACTGCAGTTTTGAAGCAGATATTTTTTATGAATAAACGTGGGGATATTTTTTCCGCCTCCCCCCCCCCTCCCTCCCGCAAAGCCATTGCTTGCAAACCTTCACGTGTCAATGCCAAAAACCCAAGCGCCCCTGCAAACCTTGGGAGCGCAGCGGTATGTTTGACTTCTGGAGCGGTGCGTGGGGCGCAGGGGTTATTTGAGGGTTACTCCTGGAAATCCCGCTCGGAGACTTGTTATCGTTTGCCTTTCCCAGACTCGCCTGTACTGGGAGGCTCCGCAACGTTCCCTTCGTAAATGATTAGCAGCAGTTTTGATGTTCATACCCAGATTCCCTGTTTACTACTTACGCAAAGGCGCTTTTTTTTTTTCCCCCCCATCAGTGTAAACACAGTTGATCGCTTTATATCCTCTGTATATTGTTTCTCAATATGAATGAAGTGAAGCAGGCTAAGCAGCAGTCATTCAGATTACGGGCTAACGTAAACTTACAGCGGGTTGCGAACTGTTTGGTTTTGCAAACTGTGAAAATGGCTTAAACTGTGTAATAGGCACATGGTCATATTGTTAGCACTTAGCATTTGATATTTTTAAAAAAAAAATCAGGACAAGGATATCTTTGCTGCATACAAATTTGATCTGTTTACCTTGCTTCTTTTTTTTTTTTTTTGTCTTTTTAAACAACTCTCACTGGACAAATGTTATATCTGCTACTGCGTAATCCAAGACAAACAAACCTGCTGGGAGTGCATTTAGAAGAAGCAGGTTCTTGCATTCAAATAAGGTAAAGAGAAAGAAATATTTGACCTTTTTGCCAAAAATATTATGGCTTACATTTGTTTTTTATTTTCCTTTTATTAAATCACTTTTATAAACCACTCAGAAGTTTAAGTTTATGCTGTGACAATTAGTTTATGGTGTTTCTGAAGTGGATTTAGATTTGAGTGATAAAATTACAGGCCAAAATTACAACCATAATGGAAAATACTGGTTCATGTTTGGCTTTGCATACCACAACTGAAAGATTACTAGCCATTGCCAATAAGCAGGAGGAAGTAAAGATAATAGTATACGCGTTTATAGACATGAGCTGGATTCCAGGACATGCCACAATAGATTTGTAGAAGGTAAACTGGAATATTTTAGCTGTATTTCATTAATGGAGAAAATCTGGCAGGTTGTAAAGAGGTAACTATAGTTCAGACACTTGATTTGTATGATCTTTCCAGGAAAAACGCAGATCTTTTAAACGCTCAAATTAAACAGCTTTCTGAATCCCAGTTCAGCTGCTTACATCACGGCGTAATTCCCTCTTTCCTTTGTGTTTTCCAAAAAAAACGCTGAGGTGGTCGGGATGTTTTCTTGGGATGGATCTTGTTGTTTTTCAGGGGAACACTTACAAAACCAGAACACTTTTCTGGGAACCAACACAGAGGGTTTGCAGCTCAGGTCAGTGGTCCTGCACGGTCCCAGCTGGTGCAGAGCCTCGTGGCAGTCCCAGCTCAGGCATCGGTCCCATTCTCCCATGCTCTGCCTCTTCCAGAATGCTCTTTGCTCACAAATCCCATGGGATGCGTGAGTGCCAGTTAATGCCAATCACATATGAAGCGCCCTGGTGGTTCCTGTAGCAGGTTGGGTTCTTCCTTCCTCCTTATTCCCCTGAAGACGTGAAGCACCAAAACCTCACCAGCAATGGGCAGCAATCGCACCTCATCTTCATTTGAGGTGCCGCCCTCCAGGTCCCAAGGCCAGCCAACAAGGAGGACGTGTCAGGAGAGCTGCGGGATGCACCTCTCCTCCTTTTCCCTCTCTCTCCCTTCCTTCTTCCTCCTTTCTCCCTCTTTCCCTCACCAAAAGCCGTGTTCTTCCTCCTCTGTTGACTCGCCTTTGCTTTGCTTTACCTGATCACCTGGCAGAGCAGAACCCAGAAAAGAAAGAAAAACCCCAAACCAGAAAACTATTGTTCTGCATGTACACACGAGAGAACATCCTTAAAAACTTGAGCTTCCAAAGCAGTTTGGCCTCCTGCTACCCTGTTATAAAACAGAAGGAAAACTACGAGGTTTTCTGCAACAAAACGTCTTTGAAACCTCACAAATTTGAAAGTTCGCCGTGGGCCGAGGCGGCGCCTTTTCACTGTGCGTAAGTGGGGAGTGGTGCAGGCGCCAAATGTGCGTGTGACTGTAACTTCTTCTACCCCGAAATCTGCGCTCACAGCTCTGGCGTGAACACATGTCCCTGCCTGGTTCCCATTAACGCCCAGAGGAACGGGCGCTTGAGGGAAAGAGGGCTGTGCGCACGCACGGGGCGGGTGGGTTTTATTGTGAGTGGGTTTCGGGGCTGGCTGTACACTGCAGCATCCATTCCTCAGCCAGCATCTCTCTTTCTCTCTTGGAGGGTGCTCTGGTCCCTAATAAGCCACATTTACGCTATGGTTATGCTGCAGTCATAGCATAACTTTAAAGTCAACCAGCTACCAGACACAAATCCATCGCAATTTAACCTTTATTATTTTGGATGCTCGTGGGGCTCGTGGGAAGTCCGAAACTTCCTAAATTTGCTTTACCCAGAGTACATCCAAGGTGAAAGTAAGCCCAGCTGAGCTCTTCAGTTTTCCAAGTGTTACGCAGGAATTATTACACATGACTCGATGATTTAAGGGTCTTTTCCAGCCGAAACGATCCTATGATTCTATGAATTAACACAGCCCTCAGGCAAAAGAAAAAACAAACAGGTTTCTCGGACTATCAGAAAACGCTGTGGAAGAAATTCACATTTAACAGTCCCCAGGTAAGTTTGCTTTGACGGATGCAGGTGACTCAGAGTCTGCTTAGCATCCAGTTAGCTCTGGGAAGTAGGTTTTATTCTGATCGCTAATTTGCAGATGCGGAGCGCCCCGTGAAAGGTTTGCTGCTGAAGCGCTGTGACGAGCACTGGTGAAAAACCGTTCTTGGAGAACTTCGAGGAGGGTTTTTCTAAGAAAATGAGCCAATGCTGTTGAGAAACTGAAAACATTAGTGGTCTGAAAGAGTGTCATTATTTTTGCTGTAAAAATGTACCGGGTAGTTTGGCATCTCCGTCTGACATCTGCTCCTCATTGTCTTGTGCCAATGCAAACTCATCAAGTCAGAAAAGATGAAATATTCCCCTCCGCTCCCAAACCCACCTCTCCTCTGGCTTGCTCTGCAGCTGTCAGCAGCTGGGCCACCTTGGTTTCATTACCGAACGGTCCCCCCCGGCCAGCCACTTCTGCTGCTGACAGTTATGCTCTGAGTCTTGCTGAGCCTGTTTAAGATGCAGTTTCCCCGTGGCTCTCTACACCTCCTTCCCTTCCGGCAGACTCCAGGATGAACCTCATGAGAAACCCCATGTCTTAATGTAAACCCATGCCCACAAAAGGTTTTAAGTTGAGAGTCTGAACTCTCCTTCCCTTCGCTAGGGAAAACTAAGCAATATCAAACACAAAAATATGAACTGAGAAACCCGCAGGTCCAGAAAGATGGACAGCGTAGAAACGTAATCATGAAAGAAAGTCATAAAGGGGAAACCAAATGAGAAGGGAAAAAAGGCAAATATTGCAAATTTAAATTCATTAAAGCCTTTCAGATTTGACACATCTCTACCTGGTCCACTCTCTTAGTTTTGCCTGAGATAGCGAGTGTTTTGTTGCCAATTGGATTGACAACCTTCTGGATGTGGTGATCATAAGGGGAAAAGGTTGGGAAGGGGAGGTAGGTCCCCAGGATATGTTGGAGGGTTATGTAGAAATCCTAGAGCAACTGGAGCTGCCAGGAGAAGAGTTTGGGGGAAGCAAGCAAGCGAGCTCAGGAAGTCAATTTGTGCTGAAGAGAAGGGCTGTGTTTTCAAATCCAAAATAAACCAGCTTTAAAACAAACCAAAGACCCAGTGGATCCAGGCTTCTGGATACAGCATTTGAAAATGTTGGCCCCGAGTGATGCCTAAATGTGTTGTAAATCCCGGTGACCGCATACACGCATCCATGTGCGCACACACAGGGAGACCCGTAAAAACTCAGCTTTATGGGAGCTGAGCCTCAGCTCAGAAGCTCAAGGAAGCTGCAAGTCCCTCTGGGCCCATCCGCACAGCCCAGCCGCCTGCTGCTGGTGTACACGCAAAATGCAGCTGCAGAGCAGCTGTGCCGAGACCCTGAGCCTCACCGGGCCCCACGGATAGCCCAGGTCTAGAGCATCTGCGGAGCACTGAGGATGCATGCTGGGGTGGGAGTTGCAGAAGGACCATCAGCCATGCTGAAACCCCGTTTAATCCAGCAGCTCTTCACACTCCGAGCCCTACAGGGGCATTCAAAGTCCTCACCCAGCACCTGAACCCACTCACTCTCCCGAGCAGCACAGGGCTCTCGTTAGCTAGGACTGGCCTGAACCTGTCTGGTGGCTCCTTCTACCCATCAGAGAGGTGAGCCAATCACTGCAGGTACCATCATCACTGTGGGTGGGGTTTTCATTCCTGGGGTCTATTTCTACTAGCTCAGCCCTAAGTGTCCTTTCTGACTTTGCTCTGGCTGCAGCTGGTTCTTCTGGGGACGGACCCTTGGATGGTGTTTTGCTGCACAGGTATTGCTGGTTTCTCATCTTGGTTGGGCTCCTGGCTGTGCTTCCAGTTCAAATCGTGCTTGAGTAACACCTTTGATTCCTTCAATTTTTCATTTTTGTTATCTCCAGTGTTGGCACCTGGATTTAAACATGGCTCTGTCTGCTGAGCTTGGGTATTCTTGTCTTGGTCAAGATCCTCTCATGGGCTCTGTTCCCAGTATGCTTTGAAAGCTGTGCCAGGCAATGAAATCTGTGCCCAAAAGGTGGGGCTGGACTTGAGTGTGGGGCCATGCCCAGTCTCAGCACACAGTTAAGATGTCAGTATGGCTTGTAGGGCTTCATTCAGGAATTCTTTGGGATCATTGCACTGCTGTGTATTTGTTTTGGAAGGAAGAAAGTATTGCTTGAGATGCCTCTACCAGCATCAATTCGACATCTTTGCATGCTCTGGCCATGTGTGCAGACAGCAGCCTGGGGTTAGGAATGTACCGCTATGAAGTGCTGAGATGTATTTTAAGACCTGAGCTTTGAGGAGCCAAACTATTGAGCTCCTCTCTTGGCAGAGAGCTCTTTCATTTCAGATTTTTCATGGCTGCTAGCATTTATCCTGGTTTGGGCTTTTCCATGTTCTTATTTCCACGTAGCCGGTACCATTTCTGAATTGCAGCTGAAAAATGTAGTCTCACCCCGAGATCTGCAAGCAAACCAGCAAGCTGTCTGTTACTTCAAACTGGAATATGTCCCAAACCTTTCACCACTCATCTCAGGGTATTGACAGCTCCAAGCGTTTTCTCTAAACTGTTGATGTTGTTGGTATGGTTGTGATATTTTCTCCTTAGTCTTGAACTGCCGTGCTTCATTTCTTTGTTTATATAAAGCCTCACAGTGTTCATTAGGGAAGTCTGGGCTGGAAAAAAATATCTCGTGCATAAGGCAGATTGTTAGAGGGAAGGAAAACCAAACTGAAGGCTATGGTGTGGTGGACCTATCCAGTACGATTTATACCACACCAGTTCTTCAGGGCACTGGTGGATAGGTCTGGAGTTGGTGCTGACTTAGTGGGGTGCACAGGGCGAGCAGCTTTCCATCCCCTGTCAGTACAGCTGGAGAAGATCTCTCCCACCTGGAAGGTGGGTTGCACCAGTCCTGAGGGCTTTGCAATGATTCTGATGTGTCCAGACCCAGGGTGCTGTCTGAGTGTGGAGGCTGTTTGTGTGGCCAGCATTTGCTACATGAGCTGTGGTCCCTGCATCCTGGGGTCTGTGTAGGAGCACTGGGCAGGTGCTTTGGATCCCAAATGAAGAATTTTCAGCTCCCAACAGTCCTAAACCACCTCCTAGGCTGTTTTCCAGGTCTGTTCTTGCAGCTGGCTCCCTGATGTTGGGCAGACCAACCAACTGCCTGACCCTTCCTTGAAGGGCTGTTAAAGTGGAGGTGTAATGGCCAAGCTGATGCTCACCTGACTCCATCCAGCTTGGGGGTGGGAAAGGGGGAGTGGTGCCTTGCAGATGTACCCAGAGCAACCCTGGGGGTCATACCTACATCTAAAGCCCTTCTCCGGGCTTTTACATGGCAGAGGGACTTCCCTAAGTTTGGCAATAACCCTCTAAGGGCTCTAAATGCTTTCAGAGAATTTTGGGCATCAAAGCCAGCATTTGTCTAGGTATTTCCTTTCTGCTCCATAGGGGCCACTTCTGTCATCCCAATTATCTATCGAGGGGTTAATTTCCTTGTCTGAGATGCTGATTTCATTACAACCCTCGGCTATAAACACTGTGTGCTGCAGCACTGACTAATTACTGGGTGTTATTGGCAGATGGAAAAGTGTGCGCATGGGCCAGGAGATCAATTCAGCCTCTTGCTCTCTGCCAGCAAGTGAGTTATCTCCATCTCAAGTGATTTTTATTTCACTTCTTAATCTTATTTGTAAATGCGATCCCCTGATGACACAATATCTAAAACCTTGGCTTGCAGCACAATGTTGCTGAGATGAAGCTGGAAAGAGCTCCAAAATGCATAAGCTATTTTAAACGTGAACTTAAAATCCTTCTTCTTTATTTTCTCCCCATTTGGACTTATTTGGGCTAAGCGCACGAATGGAAAGGGGAGATGTTGCTTTGTGATTTAAAGGGCCGGGGGGGAAACATGCCTTGTGCCTAGGACACTGGTGGAAGCTGGTTTCTTCTCCCAACTCTGCTGTTTTCCCAGGTGCTACTGAATGGGTCACTTCTCATTTATTCTGTGTCTCCTGCTTTTTCTGTAAGACTTAGTCAAAACTCAGATCTGCCCATGTGAAGATACAAGGGTGACAGAGATAGTTGCTCTTGCTGTTTTTCAGTAGCAAGCTGAACTACTCTGCTGCAGCTTGAGGTCATTAAATGGGGAGGAAGGATTTGGTTGAGCCTGGTCCTTCCTTAGTGTCCTGCAAGGATTTGTTTAATTAGTGAAGGTTACTTATACCTACTTCTAGATGGTTAATAGCATATTGAAAGTGCTATTTCCATCTTCAGAGATGTTGAAGTAATGCTTTGATTCCAGTGGGAGCTACATACACCAGCTGCTGTACACACAGCTGCCTGGGAAGATCATGGAACAGATCCTCCTGGAAGCTATGCTAAGGCACATGGGGGACAGCCTGAAGACAGCCAGCATGGCTTCACCAAGGGCAAGTCCTGCCTGACCAATCTAGTGGCCTTCTATGATAGAGTGACTACATCAGTGGGACAAGAGCTACAGATGTCATCTATCTGGATTTCTGTAAGGGCTTTGATATAGTCCCCTATGACATCCTTCTCTTTAAATTGGAGAGAGATGGATTTGATGGATGGACTGTTCAGTGGATGAGGAATTAGTTGTATGGTCGCATCCAGAGGGTAGTGGTCAGTGGCTCAATGTCCAGATGGAGATTGATGACAAGTGGTGTCCCTCAGGGGTTGATATTGGGACCAGTACTGTTCAATATCTTCATCAATGACATAGGCAGTGGGATTGAGTGCACCCTCAGCAAGTTTGTGGATGACACCAAGCTGAGTGGTGCAGTTGACACACCTGAGGGAAGGGATGTGAATAGGCTTGAGAAGTGGGCCCAGGTGAACCTCATGAGGTTCAACAAGGCCAAGTACAAGGTCTTGCACCTGGGTCAGGGCAACTCTTGGTATCAATACAGGCTGGGGGATGAAGGGATTGAGAGCAGCCCTGCTGAGAAAGACTTGGGGTACTGGTTGATGAAAAGCTGGACAGGAGCCAGCAATGCATGCTCGCAGCCCAGAAGGTCAACCGTATCCTGGGCTGTTATTAAAAGAAGCATGGCCAGCAGGTCAAGGGAGGTGATTCTGCCCCTCTAGTCTAGTCTCGTGAGACCCCACCTGGAGTACTGCGTCCAGCCCTGGAGTCCTCAGCACAGGAAAGACATGGACCTGTTGGAGCGCGTCCAGAGGAGGGCCACAAAGATGATCAGAGGGCTGGAGCACCTCTGCTATGAGAAAAGGCTAAGAGAGTTGGGGTTGTTCAGCCTGGAGAAAAGAAGGCTCCAGTGACACCTTATTGTGGCTTTTCAGTACTTAAGAAGGGCTTATAAGAAAGATGGGGACAAACTTTTTGGCAGGGCCCGTTGCGATAGGACAAGGGATAATGGCTTTAATCTAAAAGAAGGTAGATTTAGACTTGACACAAGGAAGAAATTTTTTACAATGAGGGTGGTGAAACATTGGCCCAAGTTGCCCAGAGAGGTGGTAGTTGTCCCATCCCTGGAAATGTTCAAGGTCAGGTTGGATGGGGCTCTGAGCAACTTGATCTAGTTGAAGATGTCCCTGCTCATTGCAGGGGGGTTGGACCAGATGACATTTCAAAGTCCCCTCCAACCCAAACCATTCTGTGATTCTACACAGGTGCCTCTCTTGATTTAGTTTTGATCAGCAGTGACTTTGCCGCATCCTCACCTGCAGCCCTGTGGTTGTCTTTGCTCAGGTGAGCAATTGTCCTAAACTCAGTGGAGTGGCTCTGTGTGTCTTGTAAACACTCAAACGAATTTCCTCATGATGGTCATTCAGGCAACTGACTTGTGCATAGCTGCTGTTACACCAGCTGCATGGATAGAGCTCCTCAGAGCTTGGTGCTCCTGCCTGCTGGTGATGAGGCATGGGAGCTCCCCGGGCATTGCCTTGGGGGGCTCAGCTCAGGGGCATTCAGACTGGAGCTGCTGCTATTGAGCAGCAAGACTGAATGACACCCATGGATGCATCCTAGACAGAGGAGTTGCTGTGTGTAGCCATATGTGGGATCTGCTCTATGTCGGGAAGGATGTGCAGAAGGGATCCTGCCTTGCAACAGGGAGGAGGGGACGGGGGCAGGATTGTAAGATCCTGGAAAATCCCCCCCAGCCTTCCCTCAACTCATGTCCAGATAGGGCTGGGAGATAACTGCATCCACCATCCAACTGCTAGGATTTCCTCAGAGCATGAGAAACAGACTTCTTATGCCTCTGACCTTGATCTAAGTTTGTTTCCTTTTAAGCTTCTATTTAAGGGGGGGGGAGAAGAGAAAGAAGGAAAGTTTGATTTCTTTAATGTTCATGGAAGCAAGCGATTGATAACACTTGTAAGAGCCAGGCAGAGAGCCAGAGGGATACTGCACAAGGCAGCTTTGCCAGTGAAGTACAGCGCTGCTGGCTGGGGATGCAAAGCTCTGCTTGTTTACGAATCCAGGCCACCCTTTGAGATGCTTTTGCCAATTGCTTCAGACTGGAGGGAGCGTTGCGCGCTGAGCTTTATGAGCTGAACAAATGCCCACCAGGGACTGGGTCAGGACCACCAGCTTCATGGTCCTTTCCAAAGTCTGCAGGCAGATGGCTTCCCTGCTGGGAGGCGAAAGGATTAACTCCTTCCACCTTGACTGGTATTTTCATGACAGCTTTGGTTTGGGGGGAAGATGTGGGGGTTTGCTTTTTTTTTCTTCTTAAGAGGAGAAATGCATGAAAGAAAAAAAAAAAACAGTGTTATGTTTATGTTTGCAAGTAGAAAATAGTTCTTATCACAACTCTGGGAAGCTATTGTTCTGATTTTTATAAATATGCTTGTATTCCCCTTGACTTTTTTCCTCTCCCTCCCCACTTGCTATCTCCCCTGCCGTATGCCCTTGGCTGCTTCCCAGACACTTCATGATGCAAGAGAAGATAAGCTCTTACAAGGAATAAAAATCAGGGGTGCTGCACATCTCACACTCCCCTAAATTAAGTCCTTGCCTGGAAATTCCCATACGTTCAGTGTAAAGCCCTGCGATTTCCACTGAGACACAAACGATCCCAGCCACCTTCTCTCCTGGATGGAGACTTGCAGGTCAACTTGGGGATGGGAGACTCATGTTTCTGCCTCCCTGAGTGCACCCCTGCCCATGACATCTGAACAAAGCCTGGGTAACCTTCCCGGCATCTGCTCTTGGCCACGTGCCCTTTACTGATGGCCTTCATTGTGCCGGGCAAGGTCTGAAGGTTAGAGAGGAGCAGGAACCAAGAGCCCGCAGGCACAGCAAGATTTCCAGCAGTGATAAGAAATTTGGGGTGAGAAGGTGGATTTTCAGCGTTTCAGAAAGTGAAAACCTCAATGCCTTTATGGTGTTTTGAAGGCACTTTTTCTGTATTGCTCTGGACCATCTGTTGGGGGTGAGAAACTGCAAGAATATTTGAAAAGCAGGAGAGAATCCCTTGCCATGCTGTTGTCAAACTTTGGCCCCAAGGATTTGATTTTATTCTTCCGGTCACTCACAGCATGACATTGGCTCTGTTCTCCTTCCTTGCAAAGGAAGCAAATAAGGGTTCTTGGGGTGGAAGGTGCTGTGTACAAAGCCAAGCAGATTGAGAGGGTCTTGTCCCACTGCGATGGGACAAGGTTTCTAAGAACCCTTCGGTAATCAATCACCTGGATCTTTGCAACACATCGGCACGCTGCAAGGCTTGGTGTGGTTGCCCTTCAACATCCTTATGAACTAGGGCTTCTTGGGAAGATGGGAAACACCTACAGGCCAGCTTTTGGGGACTTTTGTTTGTAGACAGTGGAAGCAGATGGGTTTGCAGAAATGTCTCATGCTCTGTTTGTAGCACATGGAGAGTCACAAGGCTGGAGGAAGGAGCCAGCAGAAGGCAGTGATGTTATGGCAGCTGATGGGGAGGGCTGGGCAGTGGATGTGAGATCCCTTTCTTTGCAAAACCAGCCAGGAGGAGGAGATGTTTTATGGAGAGAGGAGGAGGGGAAGAGCTGACCCTGGCTAACGCTGTCACGCTGCAGTGCCTGCTCTGTGTTAAGGGAGTGAAGGAACAGTTACGTTGCTGCCCAGCTCACCCGCAGCACTCTGCCTTGCCTTAAAAGAGCCAGAAATCTAAATCCCTGGGTAACTTCAAAGCAAGTCAGGGAAGATTAGGCTCTTTCAGAGTCAGGCAGCAGATGAGCAAGAGGAGGGATTTTGAGGCTCAAATGCTGCTGAGGACCTTTAAGACCTTTCTCTGAGGAGGAGGGAGGAACTGACCCCTCTGGTTTAAAGATGCTTGTAGCAGATCAGGACCCCGTGGCCCGTGTTACCCCCTGCCTTCTCTTTCCCAAGCTGCTGGCTCTTACTTCCTTTCTAGCTGTTCCCTGCTCCTCTTCATTAGCAGCTCTCAGCAGTGCAAAGGAATCGTACTCAGAAGTATGAGTTCATCTCCTAAAACTTTGTACTGATGCCAGCGGGTCAGTCACTTTGCAAAAAGAAACTTCCCTTCGAGAAACACTATCCCTTTTGAGGAAAGGCCAACAAACCAGAAAAACAAACTATCAAAAATGCTGCCTTGAAAAACACTCCTTAACTTGAATCTGTTTCTGGTCTTGTCCAGTTGGATCGCTGTTAGCATAAGCAGAGCCTCCTGTGCTCCTGTGACTCTGCCAGTGACCTACAAACCTGCTTCTGCTGGGTGACTTAACCTGGCCTCCCTGTACGAAGGGTGGGCAGCAGTTTCTGGCAGAGGGGAATGCGAGTCTTGCACAGATCCTGTCCCTTTAGAGAAGCGCATATGCTGTGTAAGTTATTGACCATGTATATCCACCTCATCTTGGCTTTGGTCTGAGGACTGTCTGGAGAGACTGGTAGCTACCAGCAGATTGCTACCACTAGAGTTGTTCATGTAGACTTCTGGCCATCACCCTTCTCCCTAGGACCAGGCTGTTTCCAGGGAAGGAGTCAGGGTATGTCAGGCTATGGGGGTGGCACCAGCCCTACCTGATACAGAGCATAACACATCCTTGTCTCACAGCGATACCAGGTGCAGCTTTCAACCACTTCTCATCATGCATGAGATGGTTATGTGTGGAACTCGGTGCCTCCTTTCAAGGGGTTGTGGTTTCAGCTTGCTCCTCTTGCAGTTCCTGAACCCTAGGAGGAACAGCACAGCCTGATTAACATTCGGTTTGAAAAATGTTATCCTGCATCTCCATGTCTAAAACCACCCAGACCCCAAATCTCAGAGTTTCTTCCAGTGTGTGTCACTTTATTTCCTCACGAAGTCCTTTCTCTGCTGGAAAAGGTTTTTCATGTTTAGCAGCAGCGAAGGCAGCTGAAATGTGTTATTACTGTAGTGAAATAATGTTTTCCTAATCTCAGCATCTTTTTTAAGCATGTCCACATGTAGTGTACTTCTAGAGCAATTCAAGTCCAAGACACAGCTGCAGAGAGTACTGAGAAAGGTTTAACTGCAGGCACACTCCAGGACTGTGCCTCTCTGTGTTGGACACTGTAAGAAAACAAACTAATTACTTGCCTGCCCCTCTGCTGGAGTGAAATCTTATTTGTATTTATTGGTGACTTCCTTCTTGTTCTCCTGGACAGAAGGCAAATGCCCAAGATGTGTGGGAGGGACAGAGAGTGTTTTAGGGAAGAGCTCAGGGCAAAGGAAGTGTTGGTAGCACAGCAGCATGTTACCTTGGGTTGATACGTCTGGCTGCATCAGAAAATCTCCAACTCAGAAGTGTGGCAGATCCAGGGCAGCTGCAGGTTATGGGGGCTCAGGCAGTGAGATGTCACGTACCAGTGGGCACACCAGGCTAAAGGCAAGGGCTTCCTAACCCTTTGTGGCAACTTGTAGGGAGCAGGCCACGTGGGCAGTCAAATGTCATGAGAGGTATCATTGCCCATGAACTTCTTGATAAAGCACAACTTGTTTAGCTTTTTCTCACTGGAGTCTTCCCAGGCCTCTGAGGAGCTGTGTGTTGGGGAAGAACTTGTATTTCCCATTGCCGGTTGAGGATCTGGGAAAATGTGGTGATGTGCTTTCTGCTTTTAAGGCCAGTGGCTTTCAGCCAGGTCTCCTTTGAGATCCCCCCCCAAACCTTCCTCTTCTCCAAACATACTCAGCTGAGTCACACTAACAGCATTGCTCTGGATTGAACTTCTTACATGGGCAGAAGGAGGGGAATCATGACCTTGGGCTTGGGACCAAAGCCTGTAGTCTTGCCAGTTGCTACAACAGAAATCCAGATTTCAGGAGTTCAGAGTCAGAGTGGTTGCCTGCATCCCTTCTGGTGCTCTTTCCTTGTTTTCCATGCTTCGTCTGGTAGGTGACCCATAGATAATCCTCTAACTTCTTTTCCAAGAGGAAGCTGAAATGGTCACCAATTTTCATTCTTAATAGAAGTCTGGCCATTGCCATGGCAGAGGGTTAGGTCATTGGACTGTTGTAATTATTAGATGGTCATTCCACCAATGATGATGTTGCTAAGATTCAATTAAGTACAATCAAGTATTCCATGCAAAGAACTAAAATAGGCAGTCTGGAAGGTGATGCAGGGTGGAAAGGATGCCAGGATGTCCTCTATCCAACCTCCTGCTCAAAGCAGTCTGCTATAATCTCACCAACGGCAGGAAAAGCTGGACATAATATCATTGAAGACAGTGTTTTACCTGTTTAAGGACAGATCGGTTGCCTCCATCCATCTGCCAGAGATGGCAGATGACAGGTATTTTACCTCGGTTTTCTCCTTGACTGCCTCATGGAAAAGACTACACAGTGGTTCTTGGAAAGCACGGAGTTATGCTTTGTCATTGTTGTTGTCATTGCCCTGCTAAATTCCCTAGTTCTTCCATCTCACTTCAAAGCCCTGGCTTTCCAAATACATGGAGGACACTCTTCAGTCTTTATTATTCAAATATTGTCTGTAACAGTAACAACAAGAGGCAAATGAAGCTGTTTTGTTACTAATTTAGGTTGATTAGTTCATGTGATGCTACATGAGTCCTGTTCTTTGAGTGGATGTTCAAAAAGCTGCACAACTATCGAAGTCAGAGAGTGTTCCCTTGTGTCTGTCCTGATGTTGTCAGGACCAAGTGGCTTAGGAAAAGTGGTAAGAGTCAGTTGAATGTCAGCTATCTCATACAGAGCCATCTCATGATGGCTTTTACCCCTTTGAGGTCTTGTGGCTCACTTCTCCAAGACCATGATGATGGAGAAGAGTATCTATTTGCTTTGGCTATGTGGTGAGTGCCACACCAAATGTGTGTTTACCGCACCTGGGTGTGCTCAAGGCCCTATCTTTGTCTGCTGACAAAGCTATAGGATGAATTCCACATCACGATGTTGGTTTGGCAACGTTTGTTTTGAAGGGTGACTTCAAACACAGGCCATACTTGTCTGAACAGCCTCAACTTTTAATACATATAAGACAGGAGACCTGGAGCAAAATCCAGCCGGGCCGATGTTTTAATATAGCTGTCACCTTTCATTGCTGCCTTTTCTCTTTACTCTGCCACCCCTGAGTGGGATGCTTATGCTATTAGCTTGTCTAATCAGTCTAGAATTGTTTTTTTTAATAGAAGTTGGCCTTTACCATTCAGGTGCTGTCCTGAAGACTGCAGTGTGCAAACCAGTGCCCTGAGTGCTGCTTCCAGAGCCTCCCCTTGGGAATTAAGATGAAACCCTCCCCTTTCTCCTCCTTTTTCTGTCTAGCTGACCAAACTAGACCTTTCATGGGTGAAATGCATCTCATCCTATTACCACTGAATGGGACATGACCTTCACACCTGAGATCTGAGGCAAGTTCTAACTCTTCCAAAGCTTCTATGAGTCCTGACCAACAGATTTGTCTAGCATATTCCCAGTAAGCAATAGCCACTTTTTGATTACTCGGCTGCTTCTAAGCTGGAGAATACTCCTGATTGCTAAACACTGGTAGCTGCAAAGGACTCGGAATAAAAAAGAATAAAGCCCATTAGATCTAACTTTGAGCTGTTGGAAAGGAATCCTTTACTGTGCTCAATGTGGTAAGAATCTAGTGGTTTTTCTTCTAGATAACTACCTTATATCACCCTTATCTATTCATTTGTGAGTTGTAGTCCTGTAAAGCAGTGATAAAATACAACAGGGAACACGGATTTGATCCAACATGTCCATTTATTTTTTCCCCATAGGCAGAGATGAAGATACAGCAATCTCGAAAGTATGTAGCACATGCTGCTGTTTTGAGCCCAACTAGATTTTTAGTGTCAGCCCTTATCCCCCCTTCTCTTTAGGCTCTTAGGCTGATGTTATATATCACAATCACACTTAAATCTATAGGGTACCACCTCATTTGTCAGTTGCCACAAAGCATTTTTGCTGTCAGCCAGGACGAGGTCTGTATTCAAGCCATGATCAAACCTTGGACACAGAGTGTGAGCAACAGCTCCAGTGAATATTCCTGTCAGTACATGGATTAGAGTCTTCTCTAAAGCACCTCCTGCCAAGGGTCTGATGTCATCTGTCTTCTCAGATCAGGGAAATGCTGTGAATTCAATTTTTGTGATGAACAAATCCCTTTCTGTGAGACCGCTCAGGCTTGACACCAAGAATTCAACTGATTACTTTTTTCCCTTCTCCCCTTCCCACCCTTATGAGGTAGATGCTGGCGTTTACTGTGGTTATAGTGTATATGAGGAGATACTCATTTATATAATGAAAGCCTCTCGATGGACAAAACTTCTTAGAATAGTAAGAACTGGGCCCAAGTTTGAATTTACAGTATTGAAATCTGGAGGATGTTATGGATCCCATCACTCTCATTCAGTAGTGGGCACGTGCATCCGATTGGGCTTAATGCCAACATCTGAGCTATAAGTGTTCCTGCTTCAGGTTAGGCTTCACCACAGCTTGTGCTCTAAAAATGACATAGGAGTGTAGGTATTGTTTCCTGTGAAAGCTAGTACCAGTACCTCCAAACCTACTGGACCTCTGTCTCAGGACTTGTATTGATACCTGCAATCACAATTTAAAAAGTTAAATTCCACCCAAAGCTTATTTCTTGGCTTCCTGCTTTCAGAAGTACCTAACATGTTGGAAACAGACCTGAAGGCTTGCATGAAATCCAGCCCCAGTTCTTTGTAGCATGGAGCTGAACACTGAATATACACTAACTCCTGGATGTCTAAGCTGGCTGTACCCAAACACAAGCAAGATGTGGTTCTGGGACATGACTAGAAAGCCCTTCAAAAACATGCATGATGGATTTATTTTCTCTTTGTTGGTGACAGAGCCCCAGTAGACCAGATGTGGACTCCTAGTTTGGGAGTGACATCCCTAAGATCACATAGGAGGTCAGTGCATTGTTGGGTACTAAAGCAGGTTTCTCAGTCAGTGTCTCCAGAGCATCTTCATACTCACCTGGAAGCCTGAGCATGACCTTTCTGTAAAACTCATCAGCTCTATGGGTTTTATTCCTCTTTGGGAGCAAAAGGGTTGAATTAATCCATGTTGCTTTTATATTAGTTGTCACCTTTTATCCCCTTGGTACTTTATTCTCTTGAACTGCTAGGGTCTAAATTGGGCAGAATCACCAGCTGACAAACCTCTCCTGAGCTTTCTTGGGGAATGCAAGCTCGTGTTGCCCCATGTAGCTCAAGGACTGCTGTGACAGCACGGCATTCAATGTGAGCTAACATAGGTATACATCTAGGTCCTTAAAGGGGATTGACACTGGGGAGAGCTCTTCTGATTTATGTCCAGCCTATGTTGGTTGACATGAGCTACAGCATCCCAGAGCATGATGAGATGCCTAGCATTGATGATGGTGGGTTGCATGCTTCCAGGGGAAACCTGGCTCACAGCAGCTCAACATCTAGGCATGTCCTTACTTCAGGTGACTGGTACAACCTCACCCAGAGCTCAAAGTGTTGCAGCGCTGTAATCCCCAGCTCAGAGTGTGGTTTGGTGAAAACCATTTAAGATGGACTTAAAAATCTACTTTTAAGGAGCGTTGCCAAATATTAAGCATCAATTTTCAGTGTTTGGTCCTACCTCCTCATGAAGAGAGTTTAACAGAACCTGGACTGTTGCTGAAATCTTAGTAACAGCTGCTGAAAAAATACCAAAAAAACATTTTATAAAATAATCCTTCTGTCTTCCTTCTGTCACTGCTACCAAGCTGAATAAAACCAGGAATTTAGGCCTTGATTCAGCAAAGCACTTAAATGACTGTTCTCATTTTAGTGAGCACACTAGCCATGGGCAGTTTCTGTTCCAATGCATTGCTCTCATGGCCTTTCCAAAGGATTATTAGTCGTGGTTTAGAATATACCTTTCAAAAGAAACTCTTCCTTCTTCCATAGTGTGTAGTTATCTGATAACCCTGCCTTCTGCCGCGGAGTAGGTTGCAGAAATGTGTTGTAAGAAAAGATAAGTGGATTTTGGGAGCGTGTTCACTGAAAATGGATTATTTTCATAATAGGAGTATTTGCTACATAGACTTAAATTTGACAGGTGGTTTGACTATAATAACCAAGATATTGCAGGAAATGGAAAGCATCTTTGCCAAACTGCAGAACTTTCAGTTTGGATAACTTTCATCTAGAAATGGATATAACTTTTAATGGGTTAAATCAGAGTAGAGAAATAATTTAGAGATTAAATAAGATGAAGCCAGCCCTGTCTCAGTCTATAAGTAAAATAATTTTTTTCCTTCCTTCCTTTCCTTTCCTGACCAACCTATGATTCTCCAGACTCTTGTTATAAGTGGTGGTTGCTCCATCAATTTTGTGCAGTGTGAGGTCTGAGGAAGCAGCTCATAAGAAATCGCAAAGTAACTTGGGATGAAGCAATGCTATTTATCATAATAATTACTAATCCCTTAAGAAAGCAGAACAATGTTTGGATTGGATGTACGGAAAGATTAAAACTTCAGCCTGCGCTTGAGTTTAATTCTCTTGATTACAAGGTGTTTGTTAGCAGACTGTAAAAAGTCGTTTGTAATACTTTTCTATCTGCAGCGTTTAGAAGTCTAGAGGACACTCCAAAAGCTAGCTTTTCCTTTAGCAGACCCTTCCCTAACTGCATACCCACCCAACCACTGGAGGGAATGCCCTCCTCGGAAATACTTAATCTTTTCCCCAAACAAAACCTTCCTTTCCATCTTTTTTTTCTTCCTCTTTTTCAGCCGCTGCTATGCGGTATCATGTCCTATTGTATTATGTTATCATATCTTGTCAAGTCGTGGCATGGTATAAAGCAGCTTAATGTGGTGGAAGGAATGCAACGCTATCTGAAGCCAGCATCTACAGTAATCCCCTCTGTCGTCTTTCCTTCCCGGAGCCTCTTCAATGCATTTTGTATAAAGTGGAATCGATCAAAGCTTCTCATTTTCATATCTACATGGTATAATGTTACCTAAACAAGAAGAAAAAAACCTGTGGGTGAGATATCAAAGAACAGACCTGATTCCCAGAAGTCATGCCCAGTATTTTTGTTGGACCATCGATGCCTGCCTCTAGCCAGAGAAACAGCTTAAGCCACAATGCTTAAATTTTCCCTTTACGTAGATTTGAAATGTGTCAAACATTTGTAGAGCCTAAATCCTCATCTTGTTTCCATTGACTTTGATGATGAAAGTGTGATCCTTTGTAAAAATCTGGGTGGTTGGCAAAAACTTTAGCCAAATCAGTATAGGGATTTCAAACCACCGCAAAGTATTTTGGGAGAGGGGAGGGAAGCAAGCACCTCTTGAGGTTTTGTTTCAGACCAGTTTCTCCCATAAACATGTCTCAACTGTCCACTTCTACTTTAATTGCACAAGAACTTCAGTGACAACTTTGCTTCCCAGTAAAGTGCATGGCGAGGGATGCCTTATGTAACTTTCCTGCCTAAGTTGCATAAAAATCAGTTCTGCCAAGAAAGTGAGTGCCTTTTGCACACACTTGAAGTCTCAGATCAGTTTTTATGGCTTTTATTTCACTCGTTGGACCTGTTATCATGTTTCATCCTTAGTGGCTGAACTTCTTATTTCTCTTCTTGGTGGTGAGGATGGTAAGAGGAGAAGAGTACATTCTATTCTGTTTTATTTTTAGGTATAAAATCAGGACATTTAAGTCCTAGCCCAAGTGGATTGTAAACTTCAGAGTAAAGCAGGTCCCATTTCTGTGTTGTGTGTTTGTACAGCACCTAGCACAACAGGATTCTGGCAGATAACTACAAGCATTACATTAATGCAGGTGATGATGAAAGGGGCTTGTTCTGAGTGAGGCATGATTTACCTTCTTCCCACTTCCAAATATCCCAAAGCTTTGCCAAAAATCTCCATTTCAAAAAAAAAACTGGGATATCATATTTAAAACTTGTAGAGAGAGAAAGCTGTGGCTGAAGGAGGTAAATTAAGGGCGACTTAAAAAGAAGGAAGAAAGCCACAAGCTTCTCAGCTGTGTGTGTGCATGTGTACGTACAGACCTGGTATTGCTGTCTGGATACCCAACCTGTCCTCGTGAGCCGCTTTGGTAAGAGTCACATTTTACTTCCCTGAAATAACCCTACAAGATGCTGTGAAGTGTTTGCAAGCAATGCATCCTCCCAGAGTGTACCTGTGGATGAAGCATTAAACCTGTGCTGTCAGAAGAACAATCTGTGCTTTCTAGATACAGGAAGGCTCTCATCTGTCTTTGTTTTTTAAATTCAGCACCAGGTTTTCAACTGTGTTTTACCATCGATTCAACCTACCACGTCGATAGCTCAAGGCTAGCAGAGCCCTGCTGGTCCTTCCAGTGGGATGCCTCCAGCTCTGGCAGTATGCAAAAAGCTCTCCCTTTAGCTCTATTTATCCCCAGGATAAATGGGTCCGGTGCCTCCAGCTGTCCTGCTTTTACAGTGATACCATCGGGCCCAAATGGCGATGGGGACTGGGGGAGAATCAGCTCCGTGAAGCAGTTAGCTCTGATCCCACCTGCTGCACAACTAGGTGGGATTTACGTATTGCCTGACGCCAGGCTAAGAGAAAGCCACCTGCAGAAAACCAGAAGCTTGTCTTCCAGTTCCTGGGCCCCAGTTCAATACAGAATGCAAACAGAATTTCTCTAGTAGCATTATGGATATTTCTTGGCAACCTGGTGGCGTCAAATACATTGATTTTTTTTTTTTTTTTCCCCCTGAATAATTCTCCCTGTATTAATGTCAGCCCAAGTCTTCCAAGCTTGCAGGACACTCTAAGCTTCGGTTGCCCATACAGCGTCAAACACTCAGCAGAACTCCTTTCTGCAGCAGCTTTCCCTGCATAGCTGCCGTGTGAGCCCAATCCCACGCATGTGGGAGCGTATGCGCAGGGCAGAGGTGTGCAACACTCGGATGGTGTGGTCCAACAGCTGAAGTCATGCTTGTGGTATCGCAAATATGAGAGTCAAAAACTGTTTAAAGAGTTTCCAAGTCAAACACTCGAGCACATTTTGTAGCCTTTGAAATACAGCTGGCTGAAAACTCCTGACAGTGTGATCTATTAGGCTGTGGAATAGTTTCCCCAGGGAAGTGTTGGAAGAGCTATCATTTGAGTCATTTAGTGCTGAGGGGAATATACTATAGGGAACAATCCCTCATTAACTCGACTAATGGATCTTTCTGCTTCAAGTTCTAGTGCTCCTACAAAAAAAAAAAATCCATTGACATCTTCTTGTTCTTCCATATGCTCAAATTGGCAGGACCATGGGGCTGTTGGCTACATTTTTTAGCTTTTGTTTATAAGGCATATAAATTTATCAAAGGAGGGGGGGTTTCATGTGTCAGGCAAAGTGTGTAATGTCAAGAGCAATCTAAAGAAAACAGTCACGGGGATAAATGAAATGCACATACGTTATTTTCTAAAAAGCAGGGAGACATGTAGATCCTTCTTGAGAAGCTGTAGCTCTGAGCAAGCTTCAGGAAGTGAAGACAAGACAGGCAGCTGAGTCAAACTGAACATTGAGTTCACCAGCCACCAGTGGATACAGCTCTCCGGGCTTGGCTGGTGTACTTCTAGTACATCTCATACTCCCTTTGGACTTGCTCGTGGGATAATACAATTAGATCCTGTGTTTCCTTCAGAGAAAGTATATGTTCTTTTAGTCATGGGTTGTTTCACATTACTCATTCTCATGCACTGGATGTGAAAGCATTCCAGGTGTGGTCCTCTGGCACTGGGTATGGGAACATCACGGTGACTTTGAGGACTGGGAGGCCACTTCTTGGATGACAACTGCTTCCTTTGCTCATTATCTTCCTGTGTAGCAGTGGGGATGCCAATTAGATCTTTGGGATTGCTTATTATGATGTGTAAAGTAACAGCTCTAGTGGGCAATTAGTTGCCTCCTGTCCTGGCAGGCTGGGTCATCGCTGGCTTTGTGTTATCAATAGAGAATGTGGGAGATGTCTCCCTAAACCTTATTATTAAGACCTAGTGTGAGTATTGTGGCCTTTGTCCTATGAACCGCGCAAGTTAGCCAAGATCTGACAACTTCAGAGAGAACCAACTCACTCATTGCTTCCTTGACTGCAGCTGCCATAGGTGCAGCGGTGGCAGTCTGGCCTTTCAGCGGGAGGAGGTAACACTGCCATAACTCCAGAATTTATAGTGGATTTGGTTAAGGGCTATTTTTTGATGAAACAGCCTTGGCTTCCCAATGTTTTGAATATTTTCCAGCAATGATGATTTTCCCTTCTGTGCTTCTTTTTTTAACATTATATTTTCCGAGTGGACAATCCCAAAGGTGGCCGGTTTAACGGGGAGGGGGGGGGAAAGAAAAGAGTCATAGAGATATTTTAAATGCAATGTGAATTTTATGCCAAAAAGTGTCTTTTCCATATTTATAAGCCCCTGTCATCCCTTCTCCCTCCGCCTCCTCCTGCTTAAAAGGAAACTCCATTACAAAGGCAGGAAAGAACATCAAACAAACCTCGCTTGGCAGCCATGTCTATATGTGAAATTACTGTCAGAGTACAAAGGAAGACTCAAGATTTAGAAGGTAACATGTGACAAGAGAATGCCGTCCTTCTCAATGTCTTTACCTTTTGTTGGTGAGAACTGGGAAGGGGTTGTTGTTGGTGCTCTTTGTTTTTTGAAAAATCTTGCCAATTATAGAAAGCCAAAGACACAAATCACTGCGAAACCCCGCGGGCTGTGGGCGATTTGGCTTGCTGTAAGCCGTATAGCTCCGAACGCAGCAGCGGTGACTTCAGCAAGGTTTGTGTGTAGGCACGTGCTCACCCTTCGCTCCATCCTTCAGGGAGGTGGATACGTGTTTGGGCCACCTGAGGTGCAGCCGTTGTGTACGGTCACACAAACCTTTGCTGGAGCCACTTGTGAGCATCTGGGAGCTGGCTCTGAATGCATTCAGCTCGCCTTGATTATAAGGTAAAATGTGTTTAGTTGAGCCGCGCATGCTTTACACGTAGCCTTTGCAATGGTTTTACGCAAATGGGTTTTATTGCACTAGGGAGGCAAATTAAGGGCGTGTATTTATTCCTGGAAATCAATTCATGGATTAATGCAACAGTGGTATCCTGCGTCCTGAAGTGGCTGTACACCTCAATTTTCTCTTCACCTTGGAGACTGTCTTCATAAGCTCTATTGTTATTCATGCTCTGGCAGCCCTACCTTTTATGTCAAAACAATACTCGTTTCCAGCCTTCCCAAGGGCACGTGCCATAGGAGAGCAGGGCAGCGGAAGCGGAGAAGCAACACAGGCTGTTGGTAGCGCAGCCCCGACCTGCCTCCGCATGGACACGCGGGACAGGAGAGGTTGCAACCTACTACCCTCACCAGCCTTGGGTGCTTGGGCTCAGCTCACAAATGTAGATATTCAGGTGTTGTGACAGTGTTTGTAACTGAAAAAATACCGAATCACGGAGCTGGCTGTCTCGTTTGGGTTTCCCACTGTGGATGGGAGCATCTGCCCTGCTGCTCCTCCAACCTGCAGTCCCAAATGAAAGCTAAGCTGAGACCAATTCCCAGACCCAGTGCTAAACTTGTTTTCCACTTAAGTATTCATAAAACGTTCACATTTTTAATCTGGTTCTTGCCCTGTGTGGTACCATGGTCCATCCCCTTGTGGTCTCACATGCCAGAACTTCTGCAGAAGCAGCTGGTTCATGCTTTGCGTGGCTGTGAAGGTGTGAATCTCTCTCCTTTGTTCTTTGAAAGAGGATTTTCTCTGAAAGCAAGGCTTAATACAGGAGACATTTTTAATCACTCCCAGTCTTGAGAGCTATTGAACTCATCCGCTGTAATTAAAATGTGAATTTAACTTTTCAAAGAATGGAAACTTTCTTTTTTGGCTGTTGTTGAAGTATTTGTGCTACAAGGTCTTTCCTCCTTTATTTTAGGGGACAGAGGTATTGTTTGCTTCTTGTTTTTTTTTTTTTAATATGGAGTTGGTTGCAAGCTACAATTGACATTTGTTGACCTCAGGCCAGATATTCAGAAGCACCACACCGGCCGTATCTCGTATCGTTGGGAAAAATAATGCCTCTTCCTCCTCCTTTGAGAACAATAAAATTGAGCCTTTTTCATTTTCCTTTGTAAGAGCAGAACCTTTTAACAAATCTGACTGGGGAGGCACGTCTGCAAACCTGGTTTACAGCCTGCTTTCCAGCCTCATGAGGAGTTTTCTTGAATGAGGTGCAAAAAGTGGCTGAAAGCAGGGGGGAAGGGAGGAAAAACTCTCTTCTGTGCATGCACACACACACGAGATGGAGACACTGGTTAGCAACATAAACAAAAGGTGGGTGGTAACCCCTGAGCTTTTTTTTTTTTTGACAGCCAGTGGTGGCAGTGATGAATTTGTGAAGTTATCTAATTTTCCACTGTTTTAATTAGAGGCCTGGGCTATGAGACCTAACAGCTGGGTTCTTTGTACTGCTTTCTGTTGCCTGACAGAGAAAAATTTCTACTGTATCTTCAGCCAAGCTTTCAGTCTGACCTGAGCAAATGAAACTTCTGGGACTCATAAACTGTGGTTTCTGGGCAGATTGCTTTTTGAACTGCTCCGTAGCTATCCTAACATGCAAAGAACACAAAGGCTTACAAAGTGAACTCCCTTTGTACTTTAAAGCTAATGGTGATGCTCATTAAAGGGGTAGGAGGAGAGAGGGAGTGGAGGGAGGAATTCTCCCTGGCATATTAGAGGACTTATCAAGTGTAAAGTTTCTTCTGATCAGACACAACGGAGTTGTGGCCAGTTGGGAAGTTATAATGCTCGAGCCCTCAGAAGACAATGGCTTTGGTTGCAAAGCACGACCAGTTGAGCAACTTAATTTATTACTCAGTTCCTGCCAAGTGGTTTTTAAAGCTTTACATTAGACTGAATGTGCATCACAGTTCATCACCCCTCTGCTTCTCAAGGCATGCACTGTAACCACTTTCTTTCACTATAATCCAGAAGGAAAAAATGTCAGAGGAATTTTTAGACCTGAATTCAGCTAAGTCTTAAGTCTTTGCCTAAATCCCATTGGAGTCAAAGGAATTAAGCAAGGCTTTGACTTAAAGCACATACTTAATTGCTTTGCTGAATCAGAGCCCATATTCTGATTTTCTTTCTCAGGAGCGCTTCGTATTCAGAAATGTGTTTTCATCCTCTAAAATGCAATTGCTCCCTCTTTCCCCACCTGCTCAGCTATGGCAAACTTCCTTAGGGCTCTTTTGCCGTAGGAGTCAAAGGGACTTGGTGATGACAAGGGTACTCAAGCCAACGCAATTCCAATAAACCAGAAGGTCATTTGATTTGCAGGGAACTTAGTGAAAATAAGCTTTTCTGTAAAGGCAGTTGAGTAATGACCTATCGCTCAAGCAGTTGTGAAAGAAGACTCCTTTACAGCACGTAGGTGAAGAATGGTGCTTTCATAGCCACGATTTCAGTCCTGGCTTGGACAAAAATCTAAGGCATATTCAAATACTGCAGCAGATTAATTGTGCAGCACAGTGAGTGATTTCAGGCCTTCCATCATCCACACTGGGGCAAGACCATCGTCTGCTACAGCCTCTTTCCAGCGCCCCTGTCTATGCTGCATCCCCACCAACTCCAGGAGAAAAGGTAGGGGAGTGAGTGGCCAGCTCTTGCTCTGGCCCATGGCTGGAGAGCAGCAAGACACCCACCTATATAGACTTGGGAACTGGAAGACATTTTCCTCCTCCTCAGATGGAGGAGCGTCTGGTCCTTATCCAACTGTGCTCCTTCACCCTTGAGACAGCAGCTCGGCCTTGCTTGTGCTGCTGAGAAATGTTGACCCAGCACTACTGTTTTCTTCCTCAGAATCCCATTCCTTGGAAATACCTTGAAGCTGTACTGCACAACCTTGCTTGGAGAGCAGCAGTTATGTACACATAGGTGTTTAACCTTGTTGAACACTGGGGATATTTGGTCAAAAATCACATCAGCTATAATGATGTCTCTGCTTTGCTGGAGGCACAGAAAGTAAGTAGTGGATAGTGATCAAAAGTGAGAGTTAACTTGGTCAAAGGCTATGACGAAGCATGGTTTTGGCCATAAATGTCAGTTGAAAATCTTTACAAGAGCACAATACTTCCAAGAAAAACCTTTTTTCCAATCTGATAGGAAATGGGACTTCGTGGCAACATGGTCATACATCATTCTGATGGCATCACAGTGATTTTCCCTGTAAGTTTGGATCCTGTTGTATCAGATGAATTCATCGCTACAGAAGGGCATTCAGGATCTGCTGATTCATCTTGTGTGCAATGTGAAAGGAATGAGAAGGGAGACCACAGTGCTCCTCACTTGGGTGAATCTCTGTCTCCCTGATGTGCAAAGTGAGACTCCTCGCATGCACTGACTCTGCTGCTTTCCCTTCATATGCAATAGGAGAGGATGGAGGAAAGCCTGTTGTGACCTTCCCTGTAAATTGGTGGGTGGATTCCTCCCATAAAAAAGAGGAGATACAGATTTAATTTCAGTCCAGTTCAGAAAGGTCTCAGACTCACAAATCCCTCTACCATGGCCAAGTGGTGGCTCTACAGAGCAAAAGTTCTTGGTTTTTGCCCTCGTGTCTCTTTGGGTTTGTCCTGATATGTTTGTGTTTGTCCTCATACGTTAGGTGTGGTCTGGGCACAGCTGTGCCCGTGTAGAGGCTTTGGGTAGAAAGCAGGGATTCTGCCTGTCCTGAGTCTAATTAATGGCACAGTGCTGAGTGCACTTTAATGGAGGCTACTCTGTCGCCCCATGTGGAAACATCTGTACTTTTCTCTAGGATGAAGTGATGGCTGACATTAAGCAGTTTCCAAGTCCCAGGTGCCGAAAGTCCAACTAAGATGGGATTTAAGCCAAATTCAGGTTGCGTTCCAGCCTGTGATGAAAGGGAATTTTGAAACGTTTGAATTTCCTGCAGAGCAGAAATTCCATTTCCCAATCAGCTCTAAATAATCATTTAAAGATGGACTCTAAATTGAGATTGTTTTAATGTGTCATCTTGGTTTTAATTGCATATAGTCCTGAATAAATGTTATCAGACCATCAGAGTGTAAGCATGAAGCGAGAGCTGGGTAGTGATTCAGATGGGATCGCCTGTTGCCAAAGAGGAAGTCCTGGGACAGAGATGACTCTATTGCTAGAGCAAAAGACAAGACAGTGAACTCTCTGTTTACAGTGGCCAACTGAAAGAATGGGATAATTGGAATTATCAGAGTGAAGCAGCATTTTAATGACTGCTGCATTTTTAAAATACATATGTAAATCTCTGAGACAGTGAAGAGGTGCCAATTTGCCCTGGCCAAGCAGTGGACCTATTATCTCCTTCAAAGAGCTGGCAGCTTTACCCGTGGCAGAAGAGTCGAACATCGGGGCAAGCTGTGGTCTGTCCGATTAATGAGTCACAGCACCAGGCATGCACAGACCACACCGGGAATCAGAGGAGAGACTCACAGCAACAGCAAAGAGAAGAATAGCTTTTGCTTTCCCTTGTAGTAGTTTCTGTCGATTGCTCTGGAAAGAGGAGGACACGGAGGTTTTTGTACAATAACCTGCATTCGTCTGTAGGAGTTTGATCCCTGTGAGTGCTTCTCATCCACTGCAGCGCGTGGTGAATACTTCTGCTGCTACTGTTGCCCCTCCTTTTGTATCCCACCCCATACCAATTTACCTGCTTTCCCATTTCAAGGAGTTTGCCTTCACCAGAATACATATAGGTCCATCTTCCCTGGGATGTTAGTCATCCTGCATTTCTCAAGTCAGTCCAAGATACTCAACTCTGTGCTCTGAAGAGCCTCTGTATTTGGAAAGCAAAACTTCACTGAGCTGGACTTTGTTGTAATTCCTCCCTCTCAAAGCTACTGATGCTGAATTTCTGAAGAGGCCAAAGGACTTAGGAGCCAGCACCAGCTGGGTTAGGTGCTTTGGACCCTTTAAAGACACTTGTGTGGACTATCTTTTCTCCAACATGTAGACAGAAGTATACAAATGATCAGCAATATGTTGAGGAATCAAGATGCTTTAAAGGATAAGACCTTTCCATCTATGGGTTCAGGCCAAATTCAGCCTGTACCATGAGTAACTGAACAGGAGCTGTGCTCTTAATGCTGAATTTATTAGTCTTTTTGTTTCAAGGTCTTCAGTAATTACCATCATGTGACTGGGTTTCATGGAGTTAAGAATGTTACACGTCCTGCTATCTGGTGTGGGAGTTCCCATATACACAACCTAAAAATGTGGAGAAACCACAGATTTATGAGATCATGCTTTTTAAGTATGCCCTTGTCCAAGAAATAGTAGTTTCTAAATCACTCGCACTCTACGTTCTTACCGACATATTGAATTTGCTTTTATGAAGTAGGCACTGGTCCATGATATTAATTGCCATATTAGTAAAATATATTTAGAGAGGACTGGAGATTTGCCATGTCACTTTCTAACTCCTTCTCTCTTCTCGACTCATGGAGGGGAGGAGGGGAACTGCTGCCTGGATGCTCGCCAGGCCAAGACGATGGCTTGACGCACGTTGGATAGCATGAAAGCTCTCACTGAAATATGCTAAAGACACTTAAAATGGCTGCCTGAGCTCTGGTTCACTCATTTCATCTATCGTTAAAATCTGTCTCCCACATTAAAGAATTCCCCTCTGATTTCTTAGACCCCAAAGATGGCCATGCTGTAGTCTGATGGGTCCTAAGGAGCCGATCTTCACGGAAGTTGGTTGCAGTTCCTCTGAGTTTAGTGCTGTGCAGTTTGCAGCAGTAAAGGAAACTTTTCTGGGAAAAATAAAGCATATCCACCTATTAGTCACTACCCCAATCAGGAAGGCTCATGAAGAGCCTTCCTAATTGGTCCTGTAGTGCCAGGGACCTATAAAAAAGCATTGTGTGAGGTGAAATTCAAATTTTTTTTGTTCCCCAAATCAATAAAGCCTGTCCATTATTTGCAAAATCTGCTTAACAGGGTTCTTCCTCTGCATTTTCTTTCAAAACGAGGCTTCCAAACAGGCAGTTTGTCAGTGAAGATGAGATAAAAGATACAAAAACAGTTTCCATAGAGGGTCCTGGTACCTCTACTCAAGGAACAAATTATCTGTTACAAAACTTCTTGGAAATGCTGATTGACCCCTCCCTGTGGCTGCAAAGGGGTCTGTTCTGCTGTCAGCATTGGTTCAAGGGTACTCATATATAATAGAGCATTTAAATGCTCGAGGTCGTTTGTATTCGTTAAAGTGATTAAGCAACTGACTGAGTGGGACACATGTTTAAAGTTAAGCATGACTCTCGGTGCTTTGTTATATTGAGTTTTGTGGGCTATGCTCATGTGGATGATGTGTACTGCTACTCTCTGTCCTCCCCTGACTTGTATTATTAATCTGATACCCTTTCCCAGCCCTTGCTGATTCATTCCTTTGCTGTTTCTTCCTTGAGCTTGCTCTGTGGGGGGGAAAAAAAAAGACCAACTCTGGCTCATTGGTTTTTACCATCTAGGAGACGTTAACTCCTGTAAAGGCTTCCCCTTCAAGGAAGCATTAAGCATTGCGTTTCTGTATAATGATGGGGTGGCTTGGATGACATTGCAGTATCAGGCAGCAAAATCAGAAGTTATTTCAGCGATGGCAACCTAATGTCAAAATACTGTGGGTGCAGTGCAGTGGTGTAAATTAATCTCCGTCACTGCTGCTATGGTTCTGCCTTTCTGCTCCCCTGCCGCGTTACCCCCATCTCGTCCCTTCTGCTGGCGCTAGGACTTGTCTGACCTGGCCGAGCCAGCAGAAACTGCTGCGCGATTTTTGTAGGGCTCAGTTTTCTGCTGAATCGGTTAATCGTGGATTCGGGTGAGCAAGTAAGCTGGTCCTTCGGACCAGTGAATGGGGTCTGTATCCTTATACCACCCCCTCGTTACTAGGGTTCAAGTATTGCTTAAACTAAAAAGCTGCAGTGCGTCATGCAGTAAATCCCCCCTCCTGTTACTGGGTGGTGTCTTTTGTTTAAGCACATCCAATGGAATTGAGATTTTGCAGCTCTAGTGACTCTGGGCTTACCCATCGGGGCAGGGTGACAAGTGACCCTGAGGTTTTGCAGAGCATCCATGGCAGAGGCAGAAGTGAGCAGCACTGCTCCCGGTAACCAGTTTTTACTGCTAGAGCAGACTCATCCAACTTTTTTTTTTTTGCTAGAGGAACTTGCAGAATACTTAAGTTTGAATTGAATTTCTGCAATTGACGAGAACCGAGTGTTTTTAAACAAAACACAGGTGAAAGTTGGGTGACTGCTGGATAACTGCCTGTTTGCCTCTCTCGGTTTTTTAGTTTGGGCTTTTGATTTCACAAAACTCCTTTCTGAAATTGCCAAACCTTTGCAAACCTGACTTGAATTTTCTGTTCAGGTCAATTCACGGTTCCGAAGGTCCTATTTCACCCGCCGCTGCAAGTTCACTTCCATTTCTATTGCAGCCTTTCAATTCTCGATAGTTTTATCACTCCTGAAGTTCTGTGCCTGAATGCACCGCATTAAGTTAAACGTAGAAGGGAATATTGCTGCCTATGCACAGGCCTTTAGCAGAGAAACACCCATTACTCCCTAGAAGAAACCCAGAACTAATTCCCTCCCATGTCCCTAGCCAAGACACATTTTCTGCCTATAGGACACCTGTCAAAGAGGAACAGACTTTTTATAAAATAAACAAAAATCACTTGGTGAGCAAACTCAGGGAAGAGAAAAGAACCAGCCAAGTTCCGGATATCCTGGACAGCGGTTTTCGTGCTTCCTTCAGCTGTCTTGAAGAAAAATATCATCTCTTTCTAGCCAATTCTAGTTTTATTTTCAGCCTAAGGATCATGCTAGGAGTAACTGGATAACAGAGATGAAATTTGCTTTCTTGCCTAATGTAATCAAAGGCTTAGTGGACAAGGTAAACGATGGCATGAGCTATAATTAAATGTTCTAGGGCTTGAGGTACCTAACTGATCTCAATGTCAAGAGAAGGTTAAAAAATGAGCTGAAAGCTGAGCAACAGACTTGCGTGGAGAGGTTCCTTATCTCTGGGATTGGACCAGGATTAAAAGGCCGCACTCCAGCAGCCCTAAAACATGCTGGTGCTCAGACCTGGCTCACAGCTTCGGCCATGCCCAGTGTCTTGGTAAAGTTAGGGAAGGACTTCGGGCTCCTCTTCTGGGATCAATGCAGCAAGATGAACTACGCTCAGCTTCGTGGAGAGGCAAGTGCTGAGCAGAGTTGGAGAATCAGCTGATGACTTGTGTCGGGACTGTGGCTGAGTAAAGTCCTTGGTGTCCAAGGCAGAGTTTTTGCCCCCTTTCCATGTGGCTAGTCGGGTACCAATTAATGAGCTGTATAAAAAGATGGGGTGGCCTTGTTGAACTTGCCCTGGATCAAAAGCTCAGCTACGTGGTGCTAGAAATCCTTCTAATCACTTCTGATACTAAGCATGATGCTCACACTTCTTTAAAGGCTCTGTTTGCGGTCTGTTACGAGGTCCCTGGCCCTCGTGCCTCGAATCCAGACACGAGGTGAGATGGCAGATGGATGCAGACGGGCAGGATTAATCCGGTGTCTGTTGGCCATACTCTGTCTCCCTGTTTAGTTCCTACTTGGCTTTTTCTTTCTCTCTTGACCTTAGTAGGCCTCTTTCCCTGCCCTGTGCTCTCTAAATAACACCCTCCCCTATAACTGTATCTCAAAAAAAAAAAAAAAATTTCCAGATTCACTGTTCCTAATTCAAAAGCTCAGTTCAAATCAGGCAAAGAAATTGAAACAAAGACCAGGGCAGTTTAGCCAAAACTGAATTGCCGCATGTTTTAATCTGCTGCAATTTTCCTGCATGCGGCTCGGGAACCTCTGGGCGTTTTATTTGGTAAAGTGTGAAATTACATTAATGCTGGGAGGTGGAGGCCTTTCTATCTTAAGCAGATACTGTGCGACTGTTTATCCACAAGCTAAGAAAATGTTTTTGCAGTTGGCTGATGTTCAGTCCCATGAATAATATTTTGCAGAGGAGTTTGCTCTCTGATTAGCCCAAAATGATCTGTGCATGTCTAGAAACAGCTTTATGGTTATTCTGCTTGAAAGCAGGGCAGGCTTTTAAAATCCCTCCCGTTCCTTGGAATATCTGTGTTTGCCTTGGCATCCAGGCAATGCAGAAAGTAGGAACCCCACAGAGGAGGTTGGATGAACAGAGGAAAAGTTGCTTTATCCCGTGCGGATCGCGAGTGGAACGTGATCTCTGAATCAACTATCTCGTTTCTTATAAAAACTGAAAAATATTTAATTACTCGTGGTAGGGTGGAGCCACTGCTGCAATCTGGCTCTTCTTGCATTTGAAACCCATCAGTGTTCAGTCTTTCCCCCCCCCCTCAGAAAGACTTGTTGCATTTGAGCTACCTGAGCCTAATCCTGCTTTTATCTTGGGGTGAATGAGCAATCCATCATTCAGTGCATTTCCCAGTGATTTATCCAGATACAACTTTTGGGGGAGATTTTCAGATCCTACTTTTCTCACCATTGGAGGAAGGCTTTAGATAGCAAATTTAAGATTGTTTACTGCTCTTGGACTCTTTAGAAATGGTTCCTGTACATCCAAGAGTCTGCAGGCCATGCGATGAATGTCAGTTGGGGTAAATGCAGGTATAGGATCATCGCAATGTGAAGCCTTCCTTGAATTTCATGCTCTTGTTCTTACAAAGGGAAACTTGAGACTCTCAAATCGATGTTGAATTGTTCTACCCATATAAAACCTACGTGAAGTTGGAGTAATGCATTGGTCAGGCTTCTATTTCTTGGGTTTTGTATTTTATTCATTGCTCTTGAAGGGTAAAATATTTCCAGCTTTTGAAACACGGTGGTTTCTCCCCATCTTTTTTCGATTCTGAAAGAGATCTTTACTGCAGTTCAGTGAAGCACAAATGCCTCTCTGCTATGCTGAAGCGTGGGCTTGCGCTGGGTCTGAGATCATGATATGCTTTGCTGGTGACTTTGTAGCCGGCTCTAGAGACTGAATGAAAACACGTGCTCAGCTTTGGGAAAGCACTGTATCAGGATAGAAGTCAGTAAGCGCATATCGGAGGAAATAGCATTGAAGAAAACCTCACATGTAGGTTTTATGATGTTACCCTTTAATTTTCTTGCAGCACTTTCCTATCCTTCCACTCTCTCACAAGCAGGGAGACTCTTCATAAGATTTCTCGATTTGATATCCTTCTAGGATAAAAGTGCGAACTTAGCCTTTTTCTGCCCAGAGTTAATGACTTTTTGCACTATTTTCCAGATTTTTTTTCTTTTATATACTTTGCATATCTCGCAGTTTACCTTCTAGCTGAGACAGTTACGCTATCGCAACTGGGATTGAAAGGACCTGGCAATAGTACAACTGAGGGAGCTGTGCACACAAATTTTGTGATGTTCTCATTGAGAGAATCTAAGGAACAAGAAGAGATCTCAGCCTGAGAGACTATTTCAGGCTTTCTAACCATCTTCAGAGTTATTTGCAGTGTCAGAGGTATGTAGCTTATGTTTAAAGAGAATTGAGTCATTTTTTGGAGGATGGTCAGATAAGAACACTGTCAAATCAGCAGATCCAACGCTTACCTGTGGCAGATTGAGTCCAAAGCCATATACTTTGCCTATATAGAGTTAAAGGAAGTTACCTTTGGAAAGATGGGAAAGATGAGCAACATGGGAAAAAAGCCTCGGAAGGAGGTGGCCTTGGGGACAAGCTTTAGAGGGAGGCTTCTTCCACTTTTTCTTAAGAGAGTAAACAACTATCAGAGAGAGACAGCGGAAACTCTACACGCTTTTGACCAGATTTCTTTGAATTTTAGTCTGACCAACCCAGAAAGTGGTACATGGGGGGAGACAGTATAACAAAGTGAAATAAAATCTTTCTCGCTGTTCTAAGATCTGTATTGTGAAGAGCTTCCCAGCTGAAATAATTCATTAGATCAGTTTGAGAGATGCCTGTGCTCCTGGAGGCCATTTTTGCACAGATGTTAGCATCTCTCTCTAATGACAGAATCAGACCTACCACCTTTTCTCACTCAAGATGACCCCACCAAGACCCCTATGTTATGCGCATATCATCATTTGGAAAACATACACATGCTTTATTGTCGGAAGGTATTTTTTTTTCCCCATGCCTATCGTCATGTTTACGATGCCACTTACTTTTTGTGTTTTGCAAGCAGCATACAAAGTGTGCCTTGGGAAAATACTTGCAGAAACTTTGGCAAGGGCAGCCTTAGCTTTGCCCTGTGCTTCCTGCAGGTCCGTGGGGAACCCGGCCTCCTGAACAATGGGCTCCGGCTATCAGCCCTCAATGGCTTGACCTTTCTGCATTTCGGCTGCAACTCGCTGCGTACACACACAACATCAGCTGTACTTTCTCAGCCCCAATTGTTTGAAACTGCCTGAAAACTTCCTATTGGGCAAACGGATTAAAATGACCGCATCGGTTTCCCTCCTCCACCTGTTTAGTATCTACAAAACAACTCGATTAGTACAATTTGTAAAAATTTCTACAATGGTGGTACATTGTTATTTCCTGGTCGTACACCTGATGATTTTGCACCCCATGCTGACCAGGAAAAAAAATAATTTTGAGCTCATTAAGACTGCTCGTTGAGCTGAATGGAGAAAGGTTTGGGAGTGAGACAGAAACAGTCCTTTAAGGATGACAGATAAACAGGAGAGAGGTGATGGGAATGAAAGCAAGGGGATCAGATCAAGCAGGAAGGTAGTGCCAGCAGTGGGAGCATAGCCTACATTTGACCGTCTGAAGTTTCAGGACCTCTTTGGGCTGGGGTCACCCTCTGGATGTGCTCTTCTTCCCTGACAGTGAAAGGATCTAGTTAGCTTTACTCAAAGAGCCATTGCATCTGCCTGCTGCTCTTTGCCTTGTCCTTATTTCAGCATCCCTCCTCACCAGGGCTTTCAGATGAAACCAGTTGTCTCCATCTTACAGAGGCACAGAGGTTAACTTGCTCACTGGTGGGGAACAGGAGGACGTTACCGCTTAGCACTCCAAGACCTACTCCAGCCACTGAGAAATGCCCATCTCCCTCCCCAGGAGAGGCACATGTCTATTAGCTGGAGCTCCTCTAGGCTAACTGGTGGCTGATCTCGCTTCCTGGAGACCCACAGGACTGCAGGAAAATATAAAAGAGGATCAGAAGTGTCTCTGTTCTGTACAAACCTTCCTTCTTTGAGACCCGTCCTTTTCTAAGACCATCCTCAGCATGTCCTCTGGGAAGGTGGCAAGTGAGCAGCTGCCACCCTGGTGTACCTGGCCATCCTGTGCTGAACCCCGGGAGCGGTTTTTGGTTTTGTTTTCCCTCCTGCTGTGGAGGAGTTGTGCAGGTCCTGGTCCCTGCACTTCTCCTGGCTCACGTGTGCGCTTAACAAAGCTTATACATTAAGATGCCATTTGAGCAACGGGGTGAATGTTTCTTTAAGCAGAGACAGGTAGAGGCGTTGGTGTATTTGTACTTTGCAAAGTCTGAGGAAGGTTGTTTGCTCAAGATGGGACCTCTTTGGTAACCTTCTGTGGTTTGGTCCGTTTTCTGTTTACAATGAGAAGAAAAAAAAAAAAACGAAAAACCCTCCAGTCCTCTGCAAAATTGAAAGCAGAAGGCTGGAACTGCATATGAAAAACTGGAAGAGAACTTCCTCTGGAAATCATAGGCTGAGGTCCTGCGAGAAGTGATGCCATCTGCCAGATTGAACTAGTCCAGAAGCGGCCAACTTGTAGCTCCTGGTTCTCATGCCAGGTCTCTAGCTGCTGCGGCAGTGAGCCATCAGGAGCTGCTGGATCAAGCATCTCTGGGTCACTCTGGGATCCGTCTGCGTGATCAGGCCGGTTAATCCTACCAGAGAGCACTGGAGACCCTGGGGAGCTGCTGGAATTCCTCCCCGGACTCCCATCTTCCTGGGCTTTCCAAAGTGGGAGCTAAATCTTGGTCAAATGAGGCCGTGCGTGTGGTCTGTAGCACTGGGCAGGTTGGGTAATGTCTATTCCTGCATCCCCAGTCTGCTCTTCAGCTCTCCATTTCATGCAGGGCTCCACCCGCTGTGACACCCGGTGGATCCTGTCCTACCTTGATAAAACGGCTCTCCTGCTGTATGCTTCGAGCAGTGATGTGTTTGAAGAATACTGGGATTATCAAGGTTTGGATTAGCGAGCAATTTCCTGAGTTTCTCAACATCATAAATGAGGTCAAAAAGGTCTTTTTGAATGGAACCCATTAATCTCCTTGTTGTTAGCAAGGAAACGTTGAAAAGTGCAGGTGTTAACAGTCGCTGTGTTATTTTTGGGAGAATGTGAACTGAAACACTCACAGGAAGCGTAGTATTCCCCTGCCAGCATCCTGGAGTATTATTTTAGGCAGCAGAACTAAGGGTTATGTGCAGGATTATGCTTTCATCACACCTTTAGGGCTAGAGCACTTCATGTACAAGAATTTTGCCTGGAGCATTTTTTTCCTCTGTCTCTTTTCTTCTGTTTTTGAAAATTAAAACAATCACTGTGGTCCCTGTCAACCAGCAGCGTTATGATGCAACTCCTGGGCAAAAGCAGGACAGAAGTCCATCAGCAGATCACAGAAGAGATGCTGCTCCGCTTAAGGGATCATTTCAGCTTGTTCTGAAATATAGCAAGACGGGGGCACTCGTTCCCCCGGCTGCTCTTTGAAAGGCTTCTTCAGCAAAGCCTTTTTACAAATATGCTGCTGGAAATGAGCCCAGGTAGGAGCTTTCGGGTCTGGATCCAATATCCAGCCTGTTTGCTGACTTTAGGACCAGACTGTGGAATAGGTGAAATAAATGAATGGGAAAGGATCAGGCACGTGTGGAGGTGAAGTGATGGGGTGAGGGTCCCGGAGTGCCTTAGTAGCAGCGCAAATCTGAATTAGGAAGAGGTTTAGCCATCAGACTGCTGCTGTCTCCTGCTACAGACACTTCTCCTAATTGAAATCTTAAGCCCTGTAGCTAAAGCAGGATCCATACCCTTGTAACAACAACGCAGGCTTGTGCTTCAGGCGCTCATCTAAATATGTTCACCAGTTGAAAGGTTTCCAAAACACGCGAACTTCTCTGTGTGCTGCAGACAGAGCTGTAATATGTTTTGGTCGCAAAGAAAATGGGGAGAGGGAATAAAATAGGAGAAAAATATTCAAATTAACGTTAAAGGGTAATGAGTAGTAAATAAAGCAAGTTGGTTGAAACACGGTTTTCCAAGCGTTGATGCCTTAATGGCTATGGAATGGCGATGGCTGTGGAATTGCTTGTTCTTGCAAAGGATGACCTTATGTGGATGCCTCTGTATAGCCAGACGAAGTTAACAAAGGCACATCACAGGGTAAATGTCAGGCAGCATTGGTGGCTGAGTGAATGTGCTGGCTGGAGAAACTTTCCCCAGTGACATGAGATAGTTATAAAAAGAATCATCTCCATAGAGATTTGTAGGGAAGCCATCCAGGATCCCTCAAGAAATTAATGACCCTCAAAGATGAAGGGCTTGATGTTCCTTTCTGATACAAAAATACTGAGTGGAGGAGCAAAGTCACCCCAAACCTTCCCATTTATTTGTTTTGGTTTCTCCTCCTTTTTAAAGAGTGATTACTGGAGTACATCGGCTGTCTGGCCAATAGAGCTGGTAAGGAAAGGCCACCTGTAACCTGAACTTTTCCCATCAGCTGATTAAAATCTAGAATATAATCAAACAAGGATCTCATTGAATATGTAAGAAATTCCCTTCCTATCTCCACCAACCTGTCTTGCACTACTGCTCTGGCGGGCCAGGCGATTTTCTTCTGAATACCTAGAATATGAGATGGGTTAGTCATCTCCAGGCACTCTTCCAAAGAGCTCTTTATCGGCTACAAGTTCTTTTTTAGGGTTTGTGGAGTTTTGACTAACAAAGGAGGCTCAGCTTTTAAACGCTGCAGAAAGAGTCTTGGCTGAGCAAAGAGTTGATTCTCGAGGTATGCTCCAGTTGTGCCCATGGACTTTAAATTGGGTGAAGAGATCTCTGTGTGGTTACTAAGTCAGCAGATACAAGGCTAAATGAGTATGTTGCCTCAATAATTACCAAATTTACACCCAGTTACAATAGTTGTGTGACTAACCAGGTGCATAATAGGACTTCCAGGAAAAAGCTAGGTTTTTGCTAGCATGCTTACCAAAGAGCAAGCAAGGGCCCCAGGAAGCTCCCATCGATAGAATGATGGCAACTGTATAACACAATCCAAATAGAACATTTTTGCCAGCTAGTAGGCCAGTAGTGGTTCAAAGTTTCCAAAGCCTCTCTTTACGTACTGTGTTAAGTGTTGCTTCCCGAGGTGATGGAGATTTAAGCAGAGCAGGCTGATAGGCAAGCATCCTAGCCCACCAGCACCGTGGTGTTTCTGATAGGGGAACTAGTGATTGCTGGCCACTAAAAGGCAAAGGGAGGATAACTTCCCAGTAACCAAAGTCATAAATGCTAGCTTTCACCTTAAATGGGATTAATAAAGATACTCCCTTCTCTTAAATGCACTAATTTAAAATAATGCACTAACCCCCTAGCACATTTTTTTTTTTTACCTGACATCTGTTCAAACATCTGCTCAGCAGGACAAGAATGAATCATATTACACTGATTATATTTGCTTAATTCTACCATGTAGTCTTTGATCCACATCAGGTCAACATGCCTAGCCAGATACCGCGAAAACCAAACTTCAATCTGTGTGTTATTGCGCCGAACAATTACAATACGAGGCACAGACCTTGATTGTTGGCTACAGCGGCACAGCAAGGAGAAAAGCCATTTCTTGTTCGCAGGCTGCTGTTTCCAAATAGACTGTGTCTGCCGAGGGGAAAGCTTTTGCGTCTTTTTTCTCAAGTTTCTCCGCATGAAGGGTTGTCTGTAGCAGACCAGAGATTTCCTCTGGATGAGGAAAGCTCTTCCCTGCTCCCATGGTACACAAGGTTTTGCTGGACCTGTGCACGGAGCCGGCGCCCCAAAGGACACAGTTTTCCTGATGCTGCTTGAACACGTTTGACGTCCGCACTGGGCTCCCCTAGGGCTGCTCCTTCATTAGTTGTTCCAAAATCCTCGTTAAGGCTTTGGAAGGGGAAATCTTCCTTTCCTCATTACATCATTCTGAAAGGGATGCTGCAGTAAGAGGAGGATCACAAGCAATTTGATTTTTTCCTGTGTGTACCATAACCTTTGGCATTCAGTCTAAACGAGCTCTACACACATGCGTGACAACTCTCTTCCACTGCTATATAGGATTTCCAGCGTGTGCCCTTTCCAAAGTACTGTTTAGAGTAATCCCCTAGATATGTGACTCAGAAGGTTTCTTTTGATTAAAAAATAAAAGGAGGAGGAAAGAAGAATTAAAAATCACCTAAGCCGAATGATTCTATTCCATGGTTTTAATTAGGTGGTTGGGACCATACCAAAATTGAGTTACCACACATTTGGAAGCATATCAGGCAGCCGTACAAATTACTTAGTTAAAACTAAAAGCTTCAGAAATCCCATGGATTATGTGGAGGCCCAACTAAAGCTTCACGGGACAAGTCAGAAGAGGAAAAGCTGTTTTTATTTACATTTGTTAAAGTGTTCATCGGGGTAGAATATACAGTACAGCAAGATGATAGTCTTTTCATATTTTTTTTAAAATGTGTATATATAGATTTATTTTTTTCCTAAGATGGCATCAAAGCTTTCAGAGTTAGAAATGGTAAAACGGAGAAGTTCAGAACTGGAAAAGAAAGCTGGGAGGACCAAAACGAACTCTTTCTATCCAGTACATCTTGGTTGTTTTCTCCCAAAGTTTCCTGTGATGTGTTGTGACAGACTGCAGATCTTCCCCCGCTGACATTGTTCATGGAAAAGTTGCCTGCACCTTAATTGAGAGCCAGTCAATCAAAGGGCTGGAATGTCTGTAGGTATGCAGGATTTTCGTAGCTGTCAACAAGGGTTGTTTCTAGCTCCGAAGGTAAAACAGGACACACAGGTGGGAGGACATGCAAACACTTTGGATCAGGGCATCTTCTGCTGTGTGCAAAGTGTGCAGATGAGCCCACAGGCTGGACCTCAAAGCAGCTGAGCTTTCTAGGGTTGCTCATAACCACAGGCTTTTTCTTTTATTTCAGTTGTGTTTCCCATATTTTGAGGGATGCTTTTGCTCTTTCAGCCCAAAACTGGTTAAAAACAAAAATAAAGGACAGAGAAAGTCAGAAGAAAGAAGTTGTGCAGCAGAAATTATCCAGGCATCTCATTTTTCTCCACCAATGAAAAGACGGAAAAAAGACCCAATAAAAATCCATGCCCAGGGAAAGCAAATGACTTCTTCAAAATGTCTTTGGTTAGTCAAAGCCTTGCTGTCTTGGAAAGGGGAAAATATTTGTTGAATAGTTTCCAGCTAGTTTTAATTGGGATATCACTCGCTTATGTTCCTTAAAGGTTTATGTCAGGGTCACCTAGAACGGGTGGATGAGTAGCCTTTTGTAGCATCAGCATGAGTCCAAGGTAAATAACAATGGATGTTCAGGACACTTTTTATTTCCAGCCGTGAAGCCCTAGGGAGCCCAGCGCTCTCCAAGGAGGGAAGGGGGGAGCGGAGGACCTGCTGACGCCCGCTCCAGGCATTGTACAGTTGCTTCATCTTTACGTGTTTGGGTGTTTCCTCAAGCCAAGTTTCCTTGCTTTTGTCCTGCTCCTCTGCTCTTTTCTTGGTACAATTCACAACAACAACAACAACAACAAAAGCAGTTTATAGTGCCTAAGACGCCTCGTAAATAAGCCAGGAGGTTTTTAAGAATTTACTGGAGCTCTGCCAGTACCTACCAGCCTCTTGTGTTTAGACATGGGTGTCCTTTGAAGGGATTTTTAGTTCCTTTCAGTCATGAGGGGTGTTTGGAAGGACCCTAGAAAAAGTTTGGGTGCTGGAAGTTTGGAGCTCAATGCCTCCAGGTTTCCAGAGTCCCACTGGCTGGTTCCTCCCAGCCTCCCTCTCCCTGCTTTTCTGGTTCAAGATTCACTTGTAAGTCATTTTTCACAACATATTGACTCCCTTTTGGGCTGGAACATTGCAAATCAGAGCCTCTCTCTGGGCTTTACCATCTTATGAACACTGAGACTCCTATGCTAAAGCAGTTGTGATAGCTGCAGAGTAATTCAGGTTGGAAGGGACTTCTGAAGGTCCTCTGGTCGCAGTTCAAGAAGGATCAGCTTTGAAGTTGCACAAGGTTGCTCAGGTCCATCTAATTTCTTACAGGCAGGCATAACACTGGAAAGCCTTCTGCCAGAGCTGGCAGTGATCAGCTGCTTTTTGGCAGAAAGGCCGAGTACTTTAAGCATCCCAGAAAGCCAGATGGCTTCCTTAGTCCCTCCGGAGCAATCTCTCCAGGCTGGGTTGGAGGTAGCTCAGCAGAGTGGCATGGTGGATTGAAGCTTTCATTCCTGGTTCCAACGAGTAACACTCCTAACACCTTGCCCTGCTCAGGAGGAGGGGGAAAAAATTAAATATTAATGACAAGCAAAGATCAATTGGCTAGTTAAATCATCCAAAAGGAAAGCAGATGCAAAGGGATGACAGTTCCTTGTTTGTCTGCTGGCCAATTCTGTTCCTCAGGATTTCAATTACAAACCTCAATGCCTGGAGGTGGCAGGAAAGGCTTAAATTGTTCCACGCAGAATTGCAGCTCAGATGGAAGAAAACGTATTTATTTTTCCTGACGAGGATGGGGTCACGGTGATTTCTCCTCGCTGGGTTCCTCGCCATGAACGCGCTACAGGGGGAAGTGCGGGCTCTTGTTGGGCTTCCAGAGAATTTACTTTGAAACCTTTCGCAATGCCTCTGAAAGTAAGAAAAATGTTCCCATTCATTAATGCTCTGGTGCAAGAGGGAGGGAGAGGAGAAGGAAAGTACATGGTCAACTAGAATAAATGCAGCATTGCTGGGATTAAAGGTAGAGAAAAGGCGGGGGGAACTGTTATTTTTCATGGGGAAAGAAAAGAATTAAACTTTAAAAGGAAAGGGTTTTGCCAGACCTCAGCGCATCCTTTTTATTTTTATTATTCTAACTGTTGGGAGTTAAAATTGATCTTCCAAGGTTTATTCTAGTCTGTGGGTTTGGATTCCTAGCCGATAGCTGACCGCCTCTGAAACACAAGAAAACCAGAGTGGATCAAGCCTCTACCCACAAAGGGGCCAGTCTGTGCAGCTGCCAAAGTGATTGTAACTTTGGCAAGATGGGGCAAATAACATCCCCATCTGTCACATCCCTTCTCTGCCACATCTTTTCTCTGTCCCCTGAAAAACTTTCTATCCTGGCTTGAGGAGTAAGTTCCTGTCCTAACAGTAATTTTTAAAAAAAAAATCAACCAGATAATCAAGTATTCTCCTACATCAGTGGGTTCTCTGCTGGACATATGTGATGGCTTCAGTCTTTGTCATGGTGGAAGGAAGCCGTTGCCTTTTTTGTGTGCGAACAGGAGTGAAGAAACAACCAGAAAAAGAGTGACAGGTTCAGAGATGGGATTTCGGCTGATGCAGCCAGGGCTATGCTGCAGTGTCCCCTTTGCAGCCTCCTCTGTCCATCCTCATCGCCGCGGTGAGGAAGCCAGGAGAACAACCGGCCTCAGACCATGCTTGGCACAAGGCTCAGCCCATCTGCCTGGAAAATTGCCCGGCAAAGCCAGCAGCAAAATGAGTTTCCTCAGCTTGGCAGCAAAAGAAAAACCATTATCACATTCTCCGTAACCATACTTAAGGTGAGATTAAAAGGGACCATGTGAAGCTGTTGGTGTTGAAGTTATATGGGACCTGATGAAACGCCTTTTATTAAAATCCCATTTAACCCGCATATGTAGGAAGGGGAAAGTTTCTGTGTGCAGAAATCTGATTTACCCCTCACAAGCTGAGCTTGGCATTCATTTTACCATCTGCAAAGACCTAATCTTATACACACACACATATATACATTTTGTTAAAACATGCGAAGAAACTTTCCTGTTTTTCTGGGCATTGAAGCTTGCAGGAAATGTATCACCACATGAATTTTTAAAATTTTTTTTTTTAACTTTTCCAGGTCTGCAATCACTTAGACTCTGATGCCAAGCCCTCTCTTTACAAACATATTCCCATCCAATTTCACTCATGTTGCTCAATGTATATCACTGGAAAGAAATTGTGGATGGAAGTGACAGGACCCGGCTGTAAAATCTCATCCACTGAGCAGCTTTGTACCCTCATTTTGCTTTCAGCAAGCTTATTAATTGTTAAATGAATCAAAGCAGAAATGTCCAAGAAAAAAGAATTAATCTCTCATAATATCCTGAGCCCTCATAAGGACCAAGACATCAAAAAGGCTTTTTTTAAAAAAAACCTTCGAAAGAAAATCACAGGGAGATGATGATCCGACACCTGATCCTGACATTGTCTCTGCTGAACGGGCCCCATCCAGCTGAAATTTTGTCAGCAGCAGTTTTTCCATTGGATTGTCTCCTGTAGGGATCGTTTTGCTGAAAATAACAGCAATTTGTGTGAGCGTACCTTGTGTCTGCACGAATCGCCAAACCGGATCAGTCAAAGCTGTGTGCCCACGCTGTCACCTGGAGTCACTGACACGTGTCGCTCAAAGGCAGTACCTTCTTCATTTGGAACTGGAGATGTTTAGCTACAGACATAAGAAGTGAGGACAGCTTGGTGGGGAGAGAAGGGGAGTGAGATCCTGTTAAAGAGAAGACTGGCAAAGCTAAACTAGACTTATTCGAGTGCAGGGTCACAGGCACATTAGATGGGGCTGGAGAGGATGGGGCAATGATGAGGAGGCTCCTCTCCAAGAGGCGCAGCTGGATCTTACACTCGCTGTTGCATACATACGTGTTGTGCAATTTTGGAAAATGGGTTAGTGCCATCCACATGCTTCTCAGGGCCCTAATTCCAATCTGTGAAGTCAGTGGGAAACTTTCCACCAACCTCGGGAAGATCGGGGGAGGACCCTATGGCCGTGCTGTTGTCAGGGAGATGCTCAGTCCCTGCCTTGACCCAGCGTGCAAACCTCACGCTGGCCATGCTAATGGGAAGGCAAATGCCCAGGGGGGTCCTTAATGCATCTGTCACCACGTCTCATGGCTGTTCCTGTAAGGCGCAGAAAGGGATGCTGCTCCACAGTGCGTTCGCATGCTCCTGAGGTTGCATCGCTTAAGGGTGGGTTTATCGAAACCATTTACATGGAGCTAAATCCACTCCAGGTCACGCTAGCAGGAGGTAGCAGGGGTAGCTCCGATGAGTGGGAGAATTAGCCCTGGGTGCCTGCTGCAATTTGCTTTTTGCTTAAAAATCAACACACTTTTTTTGGTAAGTTGGAACATTGCAAAAAACATAAAAGCTGAGAAATCAAAGGTTTCCTGTTATAAATAATCTTGTATCCCTGAGGCATTGAAGGGGAAAATATAGCCAAGATTAGATTAAAAGATTTTGGGGGCTTTTTGTGGCTTTTTTTTTTTTTTTTTTTTTAAAAAAAAAAANATTATTTAAAAAAAAAAATCTAAAAATAAGCCTCTGGTGGGAGGTCGAGGTAAATGTTTCTTTGCAGTTGTTTCAGAATATGTTTATTAGTGTAGAGTGTCGGTTTGTCTTTCTGGCATAAATGTTTGAAATATGTATGTCTCCACCCCCAGGGATCCCGAATCCCATGCAAATAGGGTTCCTTTTTCCAGAATGAAAACTTCAGACTGGTAAAAAGCCCAGTGAAAAGCTGCAGTATTTGATCTCTTTAAAAATCAGTTGCAAAACATGATGAACTTTAAAACAGTGGAAACAGAGCTGAAATCAAAAAGTGCTAAAAGTTTTTTACATATAAATACACTGATTTTGTTCAATGCTACCCGTCTGTACTGAAATTTGTAATACTTTTCCCAGTGGCAGCAGAGAGGACAGTGGGGTTTTCGACCCATTTATACACTTGCTACCCCAAACACCCTTAGGGCAATGTTTTTTACAGCATAAGATGGTGAGTTATTAAAAAAAAAATACTCAATTTGTTTCAGAAGTACTACCTGCTCATTTAATTTGAAGTTTCCAGCTTCTGAGAAATAGTAAGCAATTGTTCCTTATGCCCTTTGTCTACCACGCACGATTAAATGTTTGTCAACTCTTCTTCCTCTCTTTTTAGCTTTCTCTTTTCCCAACCTGTAATTCAGATTTTCCTCCAAGTGTAAAATTTTACGTTGAGTGACAGTGATTTTTTCTACCATTTTTTTTTCATTTGGTCATACTGTGAGGTTTTTCTTTAATCCTCTACAGAAAATATTCAGTTCTGGGAATATATTTTGTATCAGGAAAAATCTGTCACTTTGCTAATCTGTGTCCTGTGAAAAACACATGTGAAAATGTCTGCTGGTTTAAACAGCATCTCTCTCTCCTATCCCTTTATAGATACTGCACGGATGAGGGCATGTATAACCAGAGTTAGGAAAAGTATAGTTGCATCCTGGGAAGGATGACAGAATGGTGCTGGTTTATCCCTTCTGCTCTGGACTGTGGGGTGATACTTCTGCTGATGGCACAGAAGGAAGTCTTGTGACAATTAATGAGATAAACATGTCCGTTGCCCCAAGGTTGTGTTATACCAGCAGCTGCGATGGCACAATGCGGTTGAGTTAATCTGTAGTTAATACTAGGAGGCCAAGTGAAAGACTTGGAATGTATCTAAAACTATGTTTTGGAGTGAAAACATGTAATCTGTGCAAGAAGAAAGAGGTAATGTTTCCATTTATGAAAGGCATTTTACAGGACAGCAGTAAAAACCAGCACAAGTCCCGTTAAACCTGAGCTTGTTGGAGCACCACGGCTTTACTGCCCGCGAAGGTCGCAGTGTGTGCTGACACCGCACAGGTGGCTCATGTCAAAGGAGTCCATGACCTCCTGCCTTTGGGGAGGGATGTCTCCTCCTGGCTGTGCATCATTCTACTCTGTGTTGTAAGGTTTGCTGATTGATGATAGGTGCCCATCACAGGGTGGGCAGATTGGGCTAACATCAGAGGTCTTAAGGCTACTGCTTTTCCACAAAGAATAGATGAGGAAACAACTGGAACAGGTTGCCCAGAGAAGTTGTGGATGTCCCATCCCTGGAGGTATCCAAGACCAGGCTGGATGGGGCTTTGAGCAACCTGGTCTAGTGGGAGGTGTCCCTGCCCATGGCAGGGGGGTTGGAACTAGATGATTTTTAAGGTCTCTTCCGACCTAAACCATTCTACGATTCTATAAGTCTATAACTGATGAAGCCCATTAGACTAATGGGAAACTCAGTGATCCCATAGGAGGATGCGGGTCCTTGGCTCCACCACTGACCTGCTGGGTGGTCTTGTGCAATTCACATGGGTTTCCATGTGTACCTGTTCTCTATCCCAGAAGGAAATTCTCTTGGGCAAGACCCTGCAGTCCTGCCACGCTCATCCATGGACTCCTCTAAAGCCTCCAGTTTGTGTGGCTGTACAGATAATACTGTACCGCAAGGCACAATGGTGCTCTTCAGAGAGCCTTGATGGTTCACAGGAACATAGCTAGATGGTGTTGATAATTCAGAGGGATGTTTAAGCCTCTTCCTGCCATAAACAGTGTTGACAAGCTTTCTCTTTTCCATCTTGTAGAGATTCCTCATTTATAGTAAAATACCCTACTGCCTGATCCCTGTGGTAGACCTCATACCAAATATTCATTGTCCTCTGGCACCCGAGAGTTACGTATGGGCAGGAGCAAGACTTAGGAGGAGGAAGAGGAGGAGGAAGACTTGGACTCAGGCCAACATTTTCCAGACTGTCAGGGGTTTTTCATGGTGACCACGTCACCAAATCCTCCTATCCTTTCCTCAGCATCTTTGTTAGTTTGCAATTTGAAGGCACATGGAGCTGAGACTTCTGTCGTAGTAGAGTGATTATGAACGCCCATGATTCCCGCTGGCAGGAATTTCCATTCACTTGTGTTGATGGAAATGAATCCAGCAATGTAGATATCAGTAGAAACAAGTGTCCTTAGATTTTTTCTGGACAACCTCCAAAATGTTTTGGTAGGATTATGTTTCTGTTTTATTTCCAGGTTTTATAGTATTGTAGATTATATAAAGTTAAATAAACTAGTCTCGCTCCTTTGGTCTGCACTTATTTATATCTACCATTTCCATGAAAATCAAGAAAAAACACACACATAGGGTCAGAGTCATGTTCCATATCAAATTTGCCTGAAGTTAATTGAATTGCAGGGAATATCTAAGAATGCTGCAAAAGTAACTTCTGGAGAGGGTAACCTGAACACGTCTTGAGATGAGTTTTCAGTGGGTATAAAAAACAGTACGTGTGCATGAGGAGACAATTTACCCTTTCATGTTTTCTTTTCTTTTTTTTTTTTTCTTTAAGTTCATATATGCACAAGGAATGCAGCTTGAAGTAATTTTAGCAAGTTCTTCTCTGGTGAAAATTAAAAAATATTAAGGGCATCTGCCAGTTGGTTGGAATGAGTTACCTTTTGATACTGAATCCAGAGAAAGAAATTCTGCTTGGTAAAATGAACCGGTGCAAATTTTTTTAGATCTTTCACATTCAGCTCTTAGCCAGCTACGTTATGATGTGATTCTTTATGACACAGCTGCAATAGCAAGTTATTAATAAAAGGATTAATGGTTAGAATAATAGTAATTCTCAGCAAACCATGTGATATGGGAATACTGGAATATGCAATGTGAAAACGCAGTCATATTACTGTAAAAAATCTTGCACACTATGTACGTATCCATATGCACACATATGGTTTCATAATATATCCTAGATTGCAAAGAACAAATGGAATTTAGGAATGATTTGGTTTACAGTTCCCTTAAGTAACATTATCTTGTTAAAGACATTAACCTCAGGCCTTTACTGTTATATATTTGCTTTTATTGTTTTCATCCTGGGGAGCAACCTGTAGGAGAGACACTCAACAGGAAAAGAAGGTTCAAAGGGCATCAAAACATTGATTTTCAAGATGGCTGAACAGCTGTCTTGGGAGCACTGTGCAATTATGAAAAACAGACATCCCTGTTTAGCCTTCCTTATTATTAAAAATGTCCACATACCTTTCAAGCACTAATAACTGGGGTGAGATTTAGCTTGGCATCATCGTTTTGCTCCACAGGCTTCAGTACCCCCGCTAAGCAGACTTTAACTAGATGAAATATATTCTCCTGTGCGCTGCGTACAACCCAGTGCTGGCAGAAAGACTGAAAATGAGTCAACCTCTTCCAAAAAGATTTCCCCCAACACAACTGTAGTGATCTACGCGGGATTTGTTATTTCTGTTTACCCTTGGGGCTTTTATACCGTGTTTGTTTGCTGTGGGTTTATGGGTTAAGTATGCACAAATCTTAGAATAAACTGTAGGAATAACGTTTCCATTTAAGTTGCTTGACAAGTCCATTTTAAAACCCCTCTGGAAGCCTCTGCAAACGCTCTCCAGAATTACTCCTATCCCTTAAAACAGGTGTTCTTCCCTGGTTTCCCTTTTCCTTGCTGAAGGCCAAAGAGGCTTTTTAAATGCCTTTGGCAAACCCTTCATCGGCTAACATGCTATCTAGGGACAAATTATACGGCGTGATGAGTTGTGTCATTTCCAGAGCATTTGCCACAGCTTCTCACCTGTGCTTTAAATGAGCCGGGGAAGGAGCAATGCCGTCCGGTCCCCGTTGCATCCTCCCCTCACAGGCTCAGCTGTGCAAATGCTCTGAGCGGAGAGGTCCTAAGCTGCCTCTGGTTTGACTCGATGTGCCCACACGTGCAAATACCTGCTGGCTCCTGCGTTGCCTTCCCCGAGCGCGTTGCCTTCCCCGAGCGCGTTGCCCAGTGCACGGCACCAGGCTCCCAGGTAGAGGCAATTTGCATCTTGCAGGCTGAGAATGGAAGGGGCTGAGCTGTCTACAGAGCACTCCTTTCTGAGGGAAAGCGAGTAAAATAGACCTGATGCCAAAATAGACAAGAACATGAGAATGGGATATTCTGGGGAAAACCCATTTGCTCCCAAGGGAAAGAAAAAAAACAACAACCAACCAATGTAACATATATACGTTCTTTGAGTTCCATTGCAAAGTCTTTTCTTTCCCAAATAAAATAGCTTCCTCTGGAAAGTACTTGGTACACAGACGCCCCAGACGTAATAACTTCTGAGCTCGTGCCTCAAGGTTTCCAATCCAGGGCAGTTTTCTTCATGCAGTCACAGCTTCAAAGGTCATTTTAAGTATGCGATGCTTTTTTTTTTTTTTTTTTT